>JAJKFI010000010.1:5178923-5197163 GCA_029204185.1 Lerista edwardsae
CCCCCCCCCGGAGCCTCCTGACGCAGGCAACAATGCCCCGGATTGCTCAACTGACTCACGACCTTATCCTGCCCTCCTCATCTGCAGTTCAGCTTCCTTAGGGGCACCTGTCATAATTTGAGGATTCATGGAGAGAGGACACTGCCAGAGCACTGAGGAGCCCCATCACTCGTGGTGGGTTTTTCAGTGATAAAGAAATAAAAACACAAGAAACTGCTTTCAGCACTTACCATTTTTGTAAAAACATATTCCCCAAATCTTCAAAAACCCACAAACCATTCTCTCCTACATGTTCTCTAACACCTATATGCATATGGCTGCATCTGCTGACACAATACCACTTGCATCACCTACATAGTACACTTTTAAAGCAATTACGATTTATAATTATTATTTATAAAATGTGCCCTTGGAATAAAAACACATAACACTGCTTACTGCACTTCTACCTTTGGGAAAACTCTGAAATCCATGAAGAAATAAAACCGTTTTCACCCACTTCTCCCTTTCCTCAACCCATCCTGAATGGAGAGGAACAATTGCAATGGGAAATGCCTTCCCAGCTGCAGCCCTGTATTAAAGGAGAGGCATCCTCCCTCAGCTGAGGTCTCGCCACTCTATCTGGAGGAGACCTTCAGGACTGCCCTCCCCACAGGGTTCAGCTCTGGTGGTGCGGCTGCATTGGCTTGGGAGAGAATGAACAGGATTGGGCTGCCCCTCTCAGGGAAGTATGCATAGGATCGCAGCCCAAAAGGAACAGCAGAGCTCCTTTTGGTGCCTGTCCCTTGGCAGAAAACTATTCCCCCCTCCCATGATGCCTTTGGAAGGGTGTATTTCTGCAGCATTGTGGGAAATAGTTTTGGCCACTAAAAGATCAAGGTTTCCCCACAACCAAATGGTCTAGCTGTGACCGACGGTAGTGGGCGGTGCTCATCTCCGTTTCTAAGCCTGTAAAGCCGGTGTTTGTCCGGGGACAAGCTTCCGTGGTCATGTGGCCGGCATGACTGTACGCCAAGGCACACGGAACACCGTTACCTTCCCACTGAAGTGGTACCTATTTATCTACTCACATTTTTTACGTGCTTTTGAACTGCTATGTTGGCCACTAGGAGGCAGCTAATAAAAGGAGCTCTTCTGCTCCTTTTAAACAATCACACACCTTTTAAAAAACATGATTTTAATGAATGACTCACTAAACAAATGACGGGGTTTAATGACAAAAATGAATGCCACAGTGAAGCAGTTTGTTTTCTTACCCTTAATGCTAAATCGCTCATGGGTTCGTCAGCAAGTCTGGCATGAACCGACTCAGCCCCCGTTCCTAACACACCAGTTCGATGACGTGAACGCCCATTCGCGCCCGCAGTTGCGGCAACACTGCCTGCCTTGTAGTGTTACCTGGTAACCTGGGTTGTTAACAAAAACTGTCACTGTCAGCACCTTTTCAAACTTCATCTCAGCAGCCACAACAATCCTCCTTTTTTCATACGACTGAAAGCTCAGAGATGTACCACTGGAGCCCAATGTTGTGTTAGAGCCCAGCCAGCAGATCTCTGACTCTGGGCCTCTTTTAATGTACCCTTTTACCATCAGTTATTGTGCTTCTGGGGGTCTCCCACTTTGCCATTCTTTCATTGGCATCTGATCTGTGTGCTTTCTGGCCTCCTTCAGCTGCCAACCCTTAGTGATTAGCATGCCAAAGGGAAAACAATGCCATTATGGATTGATGAAGATATTCCATCTGTGGCTCTCACATGGCTCATTTGCTGGTCTGCTGTTTCCCATATAAATATTTTCCTGTAAACTCCTCCAAAACATCCAGCAGCAGGGGTGAAGTGCGGGTGTGGTATCAGAGCAGGATTGGATGCTTGTTTTTAATGGAAAAAGCCTCAGATGATCGCCACCATCGCTATGATTATCATCATCCCTGTGATTTTGAATATTGGCAGCGGGCCTTTCACGCAGATTGTCTTAACGTACCTTGTAGCGCTCATTTCTCAACAGCATGCCAGTGAAAACAAAGGGTGCTTTGACCAGGAAAAACTTGCAGAGCACACTAGAGAGTGTGTGTGGAAGATGAATGGTTGCTATGGTAGGCAAAGAATGAGCCCAGGATGGGGCAGGGTTTGAGGGGAACAAAGATCAGGACAATGGGCATTCTAAAATGTGCGTTTTGTGGCATGACAGCACCAGAACAGTATTCTGGAAGGAACAAAAGCAGGTAGGCAAGGAGAAGCAGGTGCACTGTCAGAGGTAAAGTGGCAAGCATCAGAATATGTTTACATAAATCTGAGAAACATCCACAGTTGGAATATATGATGTACAGTTCTGGCGACTCCTTCTTAGAAAGGATATTGTAGAGTTGGAAAAGGTGCAGAAAAATGAGGCTGGGCAATATAGGGGGTAGAATGAGCAGGTGCGTTGCGAGGGTATGGCACCCCAGGGCACGAGCCCTGGGGCGCCATAAGGGGGGGCGTGCCGTTGGCATGGCGCCCTGCCCCCGCCCGCAAATTTGCGGGCCCCCGCACCCGAGGCGCCTTGGCAGCGTCCCGGCCTGCCGCTGGGGTGCTTTAAAGTGCCCCAGCGGCAGCGGGGAGAAAGCCACTGCCGCGCGCCCCAAGCTGGGACGCGTGGTGGCAGCTTCCTCCCCCCCACTGCTGCTGCTGCTGCTGCTGCTGCTGGGGCGCTTTAAGCGCTCCAGCGGCAGCACGGGGAAGGAAGCTGCTGCCGCGCGCCCCGAGCTGGGCCAGTGTCAAGCTGGGCCAAGCTGCTGCCGAGCCCACCAATGTCATGACATCACGTGACGTCGTGACGTCGCGTGCCCTGGGCGCGGTTTCGCCCAGGTACGCGCCTGAGAATGAGGGGACTGGAGCTGGAGAAAGGACCATTTCCAGCCCTTCTCCTTGCAATTACCAGCTCTTGAAATTGGCTTCCCTGTGTCTGGTTTTTTTTTTGGGGGGGGCAGGAGGATCCCAGTCATTTGTACTCTAACTGGGCAACAAAACCCATATTATATATCCTAAGCCTCTTGTCCCAGCTGTAACCCTATAACTCATAATGTAACTAACTAACTAACTAACCATAACCCATAACTCATAACCGACAGGCACAACCCTCACCCTACCTTTGCATTTTAAAAATCAAATCAAATAAAAAGTACATCTAGTGTAAATATACATATAATGGGACACAAACGTCTGCGACTCAAAAAGAATGGACACAAATGCCCAATACTGGGGGTGCATTTGACTGGGACCCAGTTGTCCAGGAAGCAATGGTCCTCTCACTGGAGGTTGCAGCAAGTCCAATGATGGAACCAGTGCAATAGTTTTGGAGTAACTGACCATTCACTTAAAGCATTGTGGAGTTAATGTTGCACCCTTTGGAGCCATGTGACTCATGTGGGGCTGCTCTGGCTGTCTGCTTGGCATTGATGACATCACCACCAAGTGTCACAGAATCAACAGGGGACAAAGACAACAGGCTGGGCCAGCAGATTGGGAGAAGATGGAGGCCAGCAGAGATGGCTGGCCTTAATCAAGGCATGAGCAGGGATGGAAGGGGAGGGAGAAACACAGATGGAGACGGTTGAAAGGGAGGGACAAAAAATCAAGAAAATGGACAGAGGAGAGAGAAACAAGAAGGATCCTAAGCTGGGCATACCTGAGACATTCAAGCTGAAGAGAGTACTCTGCCAGGCTCATCCCTTCCTCCCAGGTAATCTCAGCCCCTTAATACCCCTTTCAACCAAGAAGGACCCTTGTGTGCCTTACTCCAGCCCATTAGATGTTGAGCCAAGAAAAGAGCTTCCAGGGGCCACATCCGGTATGCATGCCTTATGTTTTGACACTCCTGCTCTAGTCCTTAACTGTCTTCTGGGAGCTAACCCTGTGCCCATTTTGGACCAGTCACCTGCTTCTGGCCCACCTGGAGTGATGACGCCTGCCCCCCAAGTGAATGGAGCCTGACTCTTGTTGAGGTCTGACAAGACCAGACAACATGACAATGCAGTGAGCTGGAATTTGTCCTCTTCCAAGACAAATAAAAACCGCACAGGATGAGAAGCAGCAGAAAAACTCAGATGGCTTGGAACAGAGCATCTGTGCCTTTGCCTTGGTGTGTGACATGCTGCCAATTCTCATTCTTCTTTTCTCCTAAAATTATGGGCTCCCCATTGACGTAGAAGCACACCAGCCCAGGGAAAAGGCTCAAGACTGCTGAGCTCGTCTGCTGAGCAGAGATCATCCCGGCCAGAATGGAAGTGAGCGATTGGAAGTGCTTCAAGAGGCTTTAAGCCATGCCGATGATAAACACTGTGCCTTTGATTTGTAGCAGTGCCTTTGGTTGGGATGGTTTTTGCAAAGCAGAGCAGGCAAGACAGGCTTGTTGGTCTGTTTCAAAGGTATTTGCTCCAGCTACCTCTAGGCTCACACACTGGCGCTCTTCTTCTGCTGTAGGCCTGCACAAGCTGTGAGTGATCAAGCTGGACAACCCAGCCCCATCAGTGCCCTGCCAGATGCTTGACTCTGAGACCTCGTTTGAGTCCCAGGCAGGCAGGGAAAAGCAGAGAGATTTCAAGCCCCAATGGTCTGCCTATAATTTGGGTCTCAAGTCAAATGGCCTTATCTGCTATAGCCGTACCTGCAGCTATGGATAACATGTACAGTATATAGGGAGCTAGGTGCTGTCTAAAACTGACGTGGTCTCAGCATGAAGTTTTATTGTCTACTACACTATGGGTGCAATCCTAACCAACTTTCTAGCACTTGACATAGCTGTGCCAATGGGGCATGTTCTGCATTCTGCAGTGGAATTGGAGTCACAGAGGCCTCCGCAAGGTAAGGGAATATTTGTTCCCTTAACTCAGAGCTGCATTACCCTTACCCCAGTGCTGGAAAATTGGTTAGGATTGTGCCATAAGGCTGTGTCAAGCCATGAGTACTTCTAGCTGGAAATGTTTTTGTGGGGGAGGTGTGGGGTGATTATTGCCCTGAAAATAGTTGCTAGTTCTGCAAATTGTTCTGCACTGCTAGAAGAATCAGGTTGCTGGAGACCCTGGGACAAAGCTTACTGTCAGTGGGTGATGGGCAGTGGCATTACAGGTCTGGTCAGGGTTGGCCCAAGACGTCCTGATGCCCGAGATGGCCTGCCAGATGCTGCTCCCCCTTTCCTGGTTGTGTGCCATGAGTGTGGAGGAGAGAAGAGTGGTGGGCTAGAGTGTCTTCCTATACACTTCCTATTCCCTTCTTCCTTTTCCTGCCCAGGAAGGAGCAGCAGCAGAGGTGACTGGGAGGACCAAGTTGGGCACTCCTGCCAAGCTGCTGCTCAAGGGACTGCCTTGAGAATAACAGGCTGGCCTGCTGATTCTTTTCATTAGTGTCTGAGGATATTTCACTGCGGTGGGAGAGAGACAATTGTAGTCTTACTTATTGGCCAGTGAAGATTCCATGCCATTTTGGCACCAAAATGCCAACTTTGTGCCAAGGCTTGCGGACAGCTAATTAAATACAATGTCTGTGATACAAAGGAGACGTTTGGAGGCAGCAGCCAGAGATTCTTGGAGCTGACAGCAATAAAGTTTCTGCACAGTCAAAGGAGAATTGGTGGACCAAACTAGGCAACCAGTAACATTGAGCCATTCCAAGTGCAACACTTCCCATTGGGTCCATGTACTTGGAAGGAAGAATCATGAGCCCAAGGAGTCTCTGGGTGCTCCAGGGTGCTCCGTACCCGGCCAGGATCTACTATAAAACATTTCACTTGCTATCTGGATGTAGTTGGTGCTTTCTGACCAACTCCTTGCCCCTGGCTAGACGGCCCTCCTGTTGCCTCAGATTGTGAGCCCTTGGGGACAGGGAGCCATTTGACTTTACTATTACTATTTGCCTGTAAACCACTTTGTGAACTTTGTGTTGAAAAGCAGTATATAAATACTATTTGACTGACTGACTGACTGACTGACTGACTGATTGATTGATATTAGAGTCCCCCACTACACAATCTGAAAATTTCTGGGTTAGGTATAAGGGTTTTTACCCACAAATTAAAAACCCTTACACCCTAAACCAGAAGTTTTCAGACTGGCTCCCTGTATTTCCATCCTCAGATAGATAGTACAACTTAATTTTTCAGAAGGGGTTTTTTTTTTAAAGAAATAATGTTAATTTTTATCTCTCTGTGTGTATATGTGTGTGTTTTGCTGCTGCTACTCATTTGAGTAGCTTCATTGATGCTCTTTTATATGCCTTATAGACATGTTTAATTAGACATGGGATATAAATAAAATAAATGCCTCAGCCTGCAGAAGCAGAGGAAGAATATACAAGTGTGCCCCAGTATCCACTGATTTGGTATCCATGGTTTCAGTTATCCATGGATACCATGGATACTGGGATGCCTATTAAAAAGATAGGGGACCATCAGTGGTTTTGCTGCAAGAAAGTAAAATAAAGAGATCTGCAGATACTGGGGCATGCCTGTATCTAAATAACTGCACATACCCAATACAGAGTTTCTCAACCAAAGCGCTTTCCAAATTGGAACAATGCAAAAACAATGTGATGTAACACTTAACATTCCATCCATCGAAAAACATTTCTATTTTGGTTTGATTTCAGTATCAATATAGAAATGTGCAAATAGATCACAGATATATAGTCAACACAACAGCAATTCCTGGGTTTTTCCAACCTTTGTGATTATGGAGTAATTGCGGCAGCATGGAATGTTATAGAATAGACAGGGAAACATTTACATCTCTGCTCCAGCAGCACAAGATGATTGCACCCCACCTTGACTGATACACAGGAAGGTGATTACTAATTGTATAAATTACTCGCACCACCGATCTTTGCAATCTTTGTTTTGGAATTATTTGGAATGTTTGTTTTGGAATTATTTTAAAATTGTCACCCACCGCAGGGTTTCCATAGGAAAGCCACGCAACAGGCATGAAATGGCAGTGTAATACAAGACATGGCAGTTTTTCCCCCAACTATATAAAAAAATAAAAACATTTCATCATTTATCACTAGAACAAATTATAGCAGATGCTCCTTGGAATATTGACACGCATCACCACACATGCCAGGGAAGCTTTCGGTAACATAACCACATCTATTTGCCACCAAGAACTTGTCACCCAGTTCTATTTGTCACCACCTATTTGTCACCATCAGAACACCATCTATTTGTCACCACAAACACCAAGAATGGTTGAGTTGACTAGCAAGCAATTGCAGTGAGAAGATGCCTTTTTCTTATCTCCTCATAAGTAGGACAAATCAACAGATGGTGAATAAATGACTAACTGCGTTTTCCAAAATACAAACCATCAAATTAAGCAGGATATTTCTAAAGCGACCATCGCCAACAGCAAAGCTAAGACATGGCCCAATCTTATCCCCTGATTGACAGCAGTGGGACACTGTTCTGCTGTTGCGAAGAGGCCTCAGATGGCATGTGGCGTGTGCTGCCAGCGGCCATTTTGAGCTGCTGAGGTGGCAGCAGTGGTGGTTTGCTGCCACAGCCAATGCCAACAACCTACTCCTGTGCTGATAAGCCAGCATGGGAGGTGATCATGGGCAAGGAGTAACAGGGCATGTTGGGGAGGAACCGGGGCAAGGAGGAGATGGGAAGGGTTAGATTCAGCATCAGTCATGAATGATGGATCTTACCCCCTCTTTCCAAAACCTCCCTATCTCTTTTCTCTACTGAAGAACACCATCACCAAAATGGCTGTCAGATTCCAAGGAGACCCAATGGTGACGTGTAGGTTTACATGGAAGTAAGAAAATTGTTTTTATTTCCCTCCTGTTTGTGTTCAGGTCACCGCCCTTCACCATAGCTTGCAGTGCATGCCTTTTTGCGTGGCTGCATGCTATAATGTGGCAGGGGATTGGACTGGGCTTGTAGGGTCAATTTCCCATTATACAGGCTGGGCCCTTCCACATTTCATAGAATCGTAGAATTGGAAGGGACCTACAAGGTCATCTAGTCCAACCCCCCTGCCTGTAGCAGGAAATCCTCCTAGAGCATCTCCAGCAGATGCCTATCAAGCCTCTGCTTGAAGGTATCCAGTGAGGGAGAATCTACTACCTCCCTCAGCAATCTGTTCCACTGTTGAACTACCCTCATTGTCAATAAATTCTTCCCGATGTCCAACTGGAATCTCTTGCGGTTTTTACTCATTGGACCTAGTTCTACTGTCAGGATGACCTAGTATCAGGATGACCTTCTTCCATGTGGACCTGCTCAATCTTTCAGAATAGCTTCAGAGGCGACATGAGTGAGGGACCCAGGAGAGGGTTTTCTTTTGCCATAGTGGTACCCTGTCTTTGGAATTCCTTTTTGAAGCAGATTCATATAGCATTGTCATTGGCACCTAGGCACCGTGTTCAACATTTTTATTCATCAAGGATTTTCACTGATTTCATTTGCTATAATTATTGGGTTTTATTGACTGCCGATGTTATTTGGGATTGTTTCAGGATTTTCTTCCTGTTCATGGTAACTTTGGAGACATGTGCCTGGAACCTAACAGAGTGGAATCAAAAGACTAGTCCCTGTCCCAAGGAGCTTATAAATGACAGTTTGCCATAGGGGAGACTAAGAGCACAATCCTAAACTGAGTTAGGCCGGCATAAACTAAACCAGCAAAGTTTGGCCAGCACAAGGGCCACCATAAAATATGTTTGGACCACTCTCGGCATCAGAGGGGCCATCACACAGACGTGAGCCATCCTCCATGACTCTTAGTCCAAACACGCTTTATGGTGGCCCTTGTGCTGGCCAAACTTTGCTGGCTTAGTTTATGCCAGCCTAACTCCAGTTTAGGATTGCGCTCTGAGAGAAAGGGAAAGGGAGGCAGGTGTCAATGGGGGGAACATGGCCATTATTGCACTCACACATACTTAGACTTGGCTGTAGGAGGGTAGGGGGACTGAGCTAAGACTGGCTTGTACGTTCTTCAGATAAAAGATACATGAGACTGGGGGCGCAATCCTAATCTGGAGATTGGCTGGCATAGTTAGGGCAGCAAAGTTTGATCAGCACAAGGGACACAGTAAAGTATGTTTGGACCACTCTCGGCATCAGAGAGGTCAGCACGCAGATGCGCGCCATCTTCCCTGACATTCTTTGCCTGGTCCAAACGTGCTTTAACGGAGTCCTTTGTGCCAGCCTAACTGCAATTAGGATTGGGCCCTGGGATATAGGTGGCTCCTCCTCCTAGTACAGCCAGAAAGAATTAGAAGACATTGAAACAACCAGACCTATTTCTTGAGCCTCTGATCTTTATACGTTGAAACCCAGGCAAAGAATGTGACCGGGAGGCTGGTGAGGCAGCCACCTGCGTGCCAGGAAGCTGAGGCAAACTCTGGCTGAACCCCTGCTTATCACTGGGGAGCCGGTACAAGGTGGAACACTGTTTAAACACAAAAACCAATCTGTGCCTGTGCAGAAGGGAAGCATAAATTATGGCAAGTGGGAGGCTGGCACTCTCCAAAGTAAAGAATGACAAATTAACAGCTCCGTTTCATTGCAACTCAGCAATGGGCCTGCACCGGAGAGGCCTTCAGTTCTCTGCCCGTCTCCCTTTAGATCCTTATAATCAAAGCTGGAAGATGCAGCCCAGGCAAAATTGTGGAGCGCCTGGTTAATTAAAGCCCTGTATTGTCTGTGTGGAGGATGTGGAAGGGAGTGGAGGATTCTTGGACTAGAACTCCTGCTCAGATCTCAGTGAGAAGGGGCTTAAACAGCACCCAGCTTCCCTTCGCCTCCTCTCCAGCTCAGCTTCTACAGTTTGTCTCCATGAGAAGAATCTTGTCCTTTCAGCCTCTAGCCCTTTCAAACTGCCTATGAAGCCAACACCCATATCATGCTTTCTCCCTAGTCGACACCCACTTCCTGTTTTCTCCCCAGCTCCATTATAGTGACCATTTCTGGTGTGACAAGGAAACCAGTATCGGTGGTCTGGCAATGGTCTGGTTTCTCTCCCACCTTGACTTGATCACTCTTGTACTCCAGTATCCTCAGCTGTTTTTGGGTCTACTGATGTTGTGCTGTAGTGCGAACAAGGCACCCATTCAGTTTTCCTTGGCAAAGACATTTCAGGGTGTAGGTGGGGGAAGATTCGCCAGCAAGATTCAAAAGCCCACTCGTGGATATAGTCAAGATTCACATGTAAAATGTGCAGTGTGTCTCCCGGTCCCCACCAGCGGCAGCCAATATTGGGAACTGTGGGTGGGGATAGCACATAACATTGTGATCCCAGGCAGGGCTGGCCCATCCTTGAGACTGACTGAGGCAGTTGTATTAGACAGCAGACTGGCAGGTAGGTGCTCACCTCCATCCTCCCACCTGCTCCCAAGACTGCTGCTGCTGCTCTCCCCACTCCCTGGATTAGAAAAAGTCGAGGGGGATGGAGCAGAAGTATGGAGGACAGGCGAGTGGTAGCCTAGAGAGCATCAGAGATGCTCTCCAACACTCTAGCCTATCATTCTCTACTCTCCATACTTCCTGTCCTGCTCCATGTCTGGGATCTGATCCAAGGCCCCATTTACCTGGGTCAGTGGCATCCCTACGGGGGAGGGGGCGGAGATTTAAGTTTTGCAAGGAGCCTTACCCTGTCATGTAAATCCCTCCTGCCCCTTGCCGCTGTAGCCAGTAAGCAACACCAAGTAGTTGCTTTTCCCCATGAGGATTAGCATGAAAGGAGTGATTTCCACGGCAAGGTAAGGCTCCTTGCAAAACTTAGAGCTCCGCCCCCTGTAGGGACACCACTGACACAGTTGCCCAACATGGCCAGGATCCCAGCCAGCAGGTTTTCCGATGGTGGTGGCAGCAGCAGCGGCCCAAGGCCTCTCCACCCTACTGGCAGGACAGGCCATGAGAACTGCGTGCCCGGCCTGGTAGACTCTTGTACCGCTGTTCCAATAGCCAAAGGGATGGAGGCAATGGCAGCAGGCCCAGCAGCGGAGGATTAGGCACCGTCATCTCTATCAGCAACAGGGGCAGGCGTTCTGCCCCTCCCCCTCGGTCGCAGTTGGGCTGCGATTCCTACTGCAATTGAGGGGGAAGCCCAACTGGGAGATTGACGCATAGGAGTGGCGCCATTGTCAGTCAGGCGCCAGAGAAAGAGAGGTTGCGAGTGCTTGCAGGATCAGCGACCTGGAGGGTTGTTCGGTGGGGCTTCTGCAGCCCTGCTGGGAGAAAGGAGTGGAGCAAGGGGGAGGGGCGTTCCATATAACTCCAGGTTAACGGGTGATGAGGACAGTCTGGAGGAGGCTGGCTAGCAGGTAGGATGCTGGTCTGCTGGGGAACCTAATATAAGCAAAGCTGCTGGCTGGGAGAAGGACTGGGGGTAATGCCTCTCTCTGCCTCTCTCTGATGCTACTAGCATCTCTCAACAGGTGGGGAGGCTGGGAGGGAGCCAAGCCACAACTGTCTGCAGTCCAGCCTCTACCTCTTGTGATGCCCCAGTGTCAGCTGCCTTGGGGTGGCCGTCCCTTTCCCAGCAGAGCTGACACTCCATTTCCCCCTTTTGCTTCCAGTCCTGGAACCTAGGAAGGACTGGGAAGAACAGAGTCCGGCCCATTTGGGCAGCATTTGGCATGCTGTTTCAGGTGCCAAGAAGTCTTGGGCCAGCCATGCTACAAGGACATATGTAAATTCAAGCAGACACTATGAAAGGGGGAGCAGCTGGAGCCCATACCATGCAGGCAGTTGCCTCTTCCGGTCACAACGGAATATGCAGTATATCCTTCAGATTAATTCTGGCTTGCATGAAGAATAGCTTTTAGCAGAGCAAGTGAAAATGTCAATGTTATCGGCTTCAGCTGTTATTAAATCCTTCCGCTAAGGATTTAACTTGAAACGTCTTGTGGAATTGCGGTAACAAACTCTTTTAGAAAAAACCAAGTCAGGCATCATAGTTTGAAGACTCTGTGCAAGACTCTCCCCCCCAGTCAATTTTAGTTCATGTCCCCTAGTTCTGGTGGTGTGCGAGAGGGAGAAGAACTTCCCTCTATCTGCCCCTTGCATAATTTTATGTCTCCATCATGTCCCTCTTCAAGTGCTCTTTTTTCTAGACTGAAGAGCCCCAAACAGTGTATCTTTTCCTTGAAAGAGAGGTGCCCAGCCCTCGGTTCATCAGTAACCCTTGGTTTATTATGAGTAGGTTTATTTCAGTCTCCATTGATGGCTGGTAACCAGTCCTTTGCAATCAGTCTAGCAATCTGTCTTTTGCAAATCATGCTAAGAAGTTACAGCCAAGATACAGGTCACTCGTGTGAGTAGATGATTCCTAAGAGCAGATGTGACTGATGATCATATATGAACCCTCTCAGGGCGCAATCCTAACCTGGAGTTAGGCCAGCACAGTTTGTCCAGCACAAGGGACACTGTAAGGTGTGTTTGGACCACTCTTGGAATCAGAGAGGCCAGCACACAGACAGGTGCCATCCTCCCTGCCTCCGAGAGTGGTCCAAATGTACTTTATGGTGGCCCTTGTGCCGGCCAAACTCTAGGTTAGGATTGCACCATCAGAGAGCCAACAGCTACCTTGCGGTATCCGCTGAGATTCATGGTAGCCAGAGAGTTGAATCCATCTCTTCTATGCCCAAACTCAACACTAACATCTGCTCTGTACTGAAATGTACAAATTAGTATCTGCCCTTTTCTGTGTGGGCATGTGTGCGTACAGCTAATTTTGCAGACCCAAACCAGTTTTAAACTCCATTTATAGTATTTCACTCCAAGATTCTATCTGGAACAAACTATCCCAGCACTGGAGACTCTCCCGGGCTGATGGTTGTTCATCACATAAGTACGTTTGAGATTCGGACAGGGACAAATGGTCTTGAATTACTCACTGAGGGTGAAGCTTCCATTCACTCCCTGACATATTTGGAATGTTTTCTTTCTGAACTTTGCTGGGTCTGGCTGGCTTTTCATTGCTTTGCCTGCAGTTGTTGATTTAGTAGAACATCACCTCCCCAGCGCACGCAAGCAACCAATTTCAGTCTGATGATTGTGTGCGTGTGTGTGCCTGCACGTACCTGCAGACTGGACTGATTTCAACATATTTCTCTTACACACGGCCCATGATGTCTGAACACAGTACCTGGTCCTTTCCCCAACCGAGCTTGCCAATATGCTACATGCCCACTCACCAGCCTTCAGACTCCCTCTGTTATAACTCTGTGATGAATGGAATGGAGAGGAGATGGGGGGAAGGAAGCTCTCTGGCAGGGATGTCAAACACATTTCATACAGTGGACCAAATAACATTTATGATGCCTGCCGAGGGGTGGAATTGGAAGCAGAAGATTAAGCAGGAAGTGATGTCATGGCCAGAAATAAGCACTTTTTTCTCACTTGGGAATCTTGCCATTCTTGATATTTTCAATATATGGAAGAGCCCCATTATCATGTGAGCCGCTGCCTTTTCAGCAGTGACACCTTAGCACAGCTCAGCAGCTGAGAGTACCTGATGGTGGTGCTGGGAGAGCCTGTGGGCCAGATAGAGAGTTACTGCGGGTTGCATCTGACCCCCAAGACACAACCCCTCTGTGGGGTCAAACCAGGAGTCTTATCAGGGACTGGTTTTCTGCTCCCTGCAGCTCTTCAGTTGCTGCTCACAAATGTGACTTAGACACCAGCCCAGAATCTTTCCATTGTAGGGAATCAGGTGCTGTCCTGTGCATCTCCCTGATAAAAAGCTTTCAGGTCTCCTAAGACGTGGCAACTCATTGCCAAAGAAGGCCACCAGTTTCTCAACCTCTGTGGTGCCAGACTGCTGGTCTGAATGCCCGCCTCTTGCATTCCTGTCTATTACTTGTCTCTTTGTCCGAAGTGCTTGCATGCATGTCCTCGGGTCTAAGGAGGTGGCATGACAATTTCCATTCATCCTCAACTTCCCAACTATTGCTGAAAAATGCTGGGTGCATATAGGGGAGGTCAGGCCCATAGACAGACCAGCCCGGGGAGGGTGGTGGTGCCAGGACCCAGCGCTTGGCTGGATCCTAACCCCCATCCTGGGCAGCCCAGTTTGATTTTGCACCACTAATTTTGGCGACATAGATACAAGTAGCATTCAGGCTGCTGCCACATTACGCAAGGGAAGTGGAATAGATTCCCCTTGTCCTGGGTTGTGCCGCAACCAGTCCCAGGTTTGTGCTCGATATGGGGGCAGGCCAGATGGCCTCCCTATTCCAGCATGGGATTAGGATTGCTCTCTCAGCTAACAGAGGTGGGACAGGCCCCTCTTGGAAAGCTGCTGGCACCTGGAGCAGGCAAATCTCAATAGAAGGCAGCTTCATGTGCCAGCCTATTGACCCGCATTCTAATCATGTCACAAATAAACATATGCTTGGTAGCTGGTGCGTGTTTTGTTCTGTTTTACAAAACCAAAGGATAAGGAGATGTGAAGTACCTGCAGAAGTAGATTAGGCTCAAGATCAATGAATGATCTGCTCCGTTTAGAGAGGACACCTCTGCAATCAACAGGGAAAACAAAAAAGCAAACTGGCCCTGCATTTGAAGCCAGGGCATTTTAAAAAGCCAACGTGATTATTTTTAAAGGGCATTTTTTAACCTCCTTGGTCAGAAAGTGTATTGCACAGCAGTGCTCGCTGACTGCCTCTCTTGCCTTTTCCTTTGCTGCATTGAAGCTGCTTGAGAAGGTCTCTCCCCCTCTCCCCCGCCTTCTTTTGCAGTTTTCCCTGGAGAATGCAAAGTGCTTTGAAGAGGGGCTTGTGACGAATAATAAACATTATGAAGAAACTGCTCACAAGGCTTCCAGGAATGAGAGTCCCAGGAGGTGATTTTTGTTGGGGAAGAGTCACTGGATGGTTTCACTCAGGAAATAGAGCCAGCCTTACTATGCGGCAGAGTGAATCAGATGCTTCAGGTGGTAGATTCCAACCATCCAGACCTATCACCTGCTGCCTGGATGTTGATGGTGCAACACCTCCTTCAGTCTAACTTCTTGGCTTGTACTCCTGTCTACTGGTCTGGTTTAGACCTGGTGCATCTCCATGCAGTGGCGTCCCTATGGGGCGGGCAGAGCTCTAAGTTTTGCAAGGAGCCTTACCCTGCCATGTCAATCCCACCTCTCCCTTGCAGCTGTAGCCAGTAAGCAATGCCAAGACATTGCTTCTCCCTGCAAAGATTGGCTAAAATAGCACGGGAAAGGAGGATTTCCACAGTAAGGTAAGGCTCAACATAAGAACATAAGAAGAGCCCTGCTGGATCAGGCCAAAAGGCCCATTTAGTCCAGCTTCCTATATCTCACAGTGGCCCACCAGGTGCCTAAGGGAGCTCAGTAGACAACAAGATGCTTGGATCCTGTTGCCACTCCCTTGCACTTGGCATTCTGAAGTAGCCTACTATTAACATAGCCTACTATAGCCGTGCATATAAAGGTAAAGGTTTCCCCACGACCGAATGGTCTAGTCGTGACCGACTGTAGGGGGCGGTGCTCATCTCCGTTTCAAAGCCTGTGAGCCGGCGTTTTTGTCCGATCATGGTGGCCAGCATGATTCTACGCCGTAGCGCACGGAACGCCGTTACCTTCCCACCAAAGTGGTTCCTATTTATCTACTTGCATTTTAGGTGCTTTCGAACTGCTAGGTTGGCAGGAGCTGGGACAAGCAACGGGAGCTCACTCCGTCACGCAGTCTCGAACTCCCAACCTTGCGGTCGAAAGCCCAGCGACAGCGGATTAACTCGCTGCGCCACCACGTCCCACGTAGCCGTGCATATAGCCGTGCATATAGCCCACGATTGACTTTTCCTCCAGTAATCTGTCCAGTCCCCTTTTAAAGGCATCTAAGCCAGATGCCATCACCACCTCCTGTGGCAAGGAGTTCCGTAGCTTAAAGACATATTTCCTTTTATTTTATCTCACTCTCCTTACATTCAATTTCAGTGGATGCCCCCTGGTTCTGGTATTGTGAGAGAGGGAAAAGAACATCCCTCTATCGACTCTATCCCTCTCGTGCATAAAGTACTTTACAGGCTAATAGTAATAATAATAAAGTTAAATGGCTCCCTGTCCCAAAAGGGCTCACAATCTAAAAAAACGTAGAACACTGCCAGCCACAGCCATTAGCAAAGACTGCACGTGGGATGACTAAGGACATGCTCCCTTAGCCTGAAGAATCCTTGGCAGTAGCCTTGGAGCCCACAGGTTCCAGTGGCTGCCATTTAGGCAGCTTAGGACTGGGCTGCCCATGAATTAGATGGCAATACCAAGTGCTCACTTGAGCAAGAGTTCTAAAAAGCCGTTGCTCATTTCACCTTTCCAGATGTAAAAGGCAACGACGTGTTTTCGGCCGTGGGCAGCCCAAGCAGGTGTTGGCTTTCTGCCTGGAGCCTGAGCTGAGGCAGGCGTGATCCACTGGCTGCTTCAAGATGCCCAGAATACGCCATGTGGAAACAAGGATATTTTCTTTTAATTACGGAGAGTCCACCCAGCTGTCGCTGGGCTTTTGCTCCCCTCCTCTAAATGTGAGGCTCCTTCGCATTCTCATTTGAGGCGTTCTGCAGACCAGCTGTTTTGTCTCATGTGTTCCCTTAATTAGTATGCAAACGCATCAGAAACAACACGGAGTTTTTAACACCAAGCTTTTGTCCAGCAGCAGGAATGGAGAGGATTATGCCTACCTCAGCAACACCAGTTTCCGAAGGCTCCGAAAATGATACTGTCAGCAAAAATGCACGCTTATCCTGCAGTGGAGGGGTCCTAGATCCTTATGGTGGGGTCAGGCCAACTGAAGGCCGAGGAAAAATGATTGGCTAGAGAGGCGGCCTGAAGTCTGTTCCCAGGAGGCAGCCTGGACAGGTGAGGAGGATGGACTGCTGGAGCTGAGGATGTAGGAACAGACTTGTAGATTTAAGGAAGCACAGTGGGAATGGAAAGCTGCAGAGCAAAAGCATGTCTCTGGGGAGCTGTGCATGCTTATGCACAATCTGCACGCATCTATGCATTAGTGCAGTGTTTCTCAAACTGTAGGTCAGGACCTACTTGGTCACGACCAGATGTCAGGTGGGTCGCGGAAAGCTGGGAGCAGCCATCTTAGAAGCTGCAGACCTTACTCTCGCTATATTCCTTTTCTGAGTGGATTTTCAAGTGTGGTTTTTTTTTTTAAAAAAAATTGTTTTTAGTTCAGTGCTTTTACATATGTGATTTTTGCCCTAATCTTGCTTTCTGTCAGGGATGTTTCCTGGTTGTGCAGTTGCTGCTGTCCAAGAATGCCAGTTTGCATTCCAGGAGTGTCATTTGATCATGTCACAATGACGGCACTTCCTGCTTCATGACATCATTTTTAGTTACGACATCACTTTCAGGTTAATGACATCACTTCTGTCGGGTCCTGACACAAGTGCCATTCTAAAAAGTCCCGGTGCTAAAAATTTGAGAACCACTGCATTAGTGTCTTAATACCAGGATGACAAGAGGTAAATGGAAATGAAATGAACCTAAAAAGAATCCTGCTGGATCAGACCAACTGGTTAAAGGAGGAGTTAAATTATGGGGGGGAGGGGTCACTGGTGGCCACCATTCAGGATGGTGGCCATTTTTTACCCACATTGCTTCAGGACAATGCTGCATCCTGGGGAGAATGAATATTCAAAATGGCGCCTGCCAGGAAGCGGCTGCATGCATGTTAAACTCATACACATATGACAAAACGAATGGTTCATGCTGAGTTTTAATAGATTCTGAAAATAAAACTCCTTTGTATTCCAAACCCCAAAACCAAACTGAAGGAACCCTGTATTTCAGTTTGAAAGGCGGTTCTGGCACCTGGTTTAAAACAACAACAACAATTGTTGTGCCCTTAGGTACCAGATGCCTTAACCATGCCACTGCATTGCAGAGTCAGGATAGTGTCCAGGTCCACTCTAACCACACCACCACACTAGCACTAGACACAGCTCAGTGTGGTCTTCCAGCTTCCTTCTTTTGCCAGGAGACGTGAAGAGAGAGGCTCAGAGAATTTGCTCCATGCTCCTGGCTTGGGAGGATGCTTGGGAAAGGTAGAGAGCAGCAATTCTTCACCTTCAGCTGGTGCCTATTTGATCACCTTTTATAAATCAACCAAATAGAACGTTCTTCCCTCCCATCTTCAGGGCAAGGTTTTAACCCTGCCAGGCTGAAAAAGAGTAGGGTGTTTGGGAGATGGGTCACACACACACACACACACACACACACACACACACACACACACACAC
>JAJKFI010000010.1:5197173-5241262 GCA_029204185.1 Lerista edwardsae
CACACACACACACACACACACACACACACACACACACACACACACACGAAAAATGACCCCCTGGGATGGAAGCCCTGTAGAGTCATGTGCTCCCGGACAGGTGCTGTTTTGAAACAACATTTCCCCCACCCTGTAATTTATTCTTCATTTACTGGAAGCGGAGAATTGCTGCCAATGCAACAGGAGGAGGAAGCAGTCACAATGGAAGTGAGAACAGAGACTTAGAACTGTACATTCTTTGTGCTTCAGACACAAGGGGAAACCACTCTTGGGGCACAATCCTAACCTGGAGTTAGGCAGGCACAGTTGGCCAGCAAAGTTTGGCCGGCACAAGGGACATCGTAAAGCGCATTTGGACCACTCTCGGCACCTGTCTGTGTGCTGGCCTCTCTGACTCCAAGAGTGGTCCAAACATACAGTACGTTACAGTGTCCCTTGTGCCAGCCAAACTTTGCTGGCCTAACTGTGCCAGCCTAACTCCAGGTTAGGTCTGTGCTCTTGGTCAAGTTAGCCCAAACTCTGATCCAAGAAAACCTTGTACATGGGGACAGTCATTCTTGTCTACTTTACAGGGAGAGTTTTCAACTTTTGTGTTGAAAAATTCTGGCACCAGAGAGGACAACGTGGGGATTAACCCCCAGTAAGTTACCTAAGGTAAAGAATGTGTGGAGTGCTTTTCTTTTGTAAAGGGAAAACAGCTTTTGCTTTTCAAAAACATTACCCAGAAAGAATGCACCTGAAGATGTGTCAAGTGCCTTTTTCTCAGATAAGAATTTACTTTTTATTCAAAGAATTTATACCCTGCCTTTCCCATGCTGAAGCAAATGCCCAAGGCAGCTTACATGAGCAGGCTAGTCCAAACCACCATTTTTTTCAATGGGGTTTTTACAAATCTACAGTATTCTTGTGATCCGCCAGTCCTCAGTCCCAGATGTCGCCTTCACAGTGTGGTTCTTTCCTTTGGCTGCATGCCATCAAGCCTCAGCAGGCAGTTGCAAGTCAAGCCTCAAGGTCGTATTCCGTTCTTTTGCCCGCTGGCCTTCTCACACACTCCACCGCCACTCTCACTTGCAGTGACTAATCAGCTCCACAGCGACTCTGTTCTGCCACCCCAGGTCCTGCAGCTTGTCACAGCCTGGCATCCGTCTCCCATCCAAAAACAAACCACAGATTCTCCTCCTTAGCTTCAGGCAGTGCCAGCAGCTCCACCCTCAGTCCATGCCTCCGGATAAGAAGCTTTTCAAATAAACTTGTATAATGATGGGGTGTCTGTGAATATACAGAGTAGCCTCCTTTACAAACAAACAAACAAAAGAAGGAAGGAAGGAAGGAATTCAAACACCAGGCTACTATTTTTCCTGGTTTTCTGTAGGCAAGTCTATAAGATTACAGGTCTGTAAGACTCTGACTGATGGCAGCTCTAGTTTCCAGGGTGGTTGCAAGAAATGCCTGGTCATCAACTGCCAGGGTCAAAGGAATCTGCAGATCAATATGGACTGGCCTCAGGGCAGGTGCCTGGTTATTTTGCATCCTAGGCAATAAAAGAACAGAGTACAGAAATGTTTCCTAAGACATTATAGTTAATGTTGTGGTATTTATCTTAAAGTAAAAAAAATAAAAAAAAATTAGTTGTATTTTTCACATGGGTAAAAAAAAAAATCAGTATAAAACTGTGCCCTTCAAAGGTCAGTGATGCGCCTCTCTGAAGCCTGTGCTGTAGGTGGCAGCCTGTTTGGCCTAATGGTAGCACTGCCCCTGACTGGTCTCTCCCCTCAGCCAACCTGAGTCTCCCTCCGGCTCCAGAGGGAAGAGGGCAGGACCTGGACTTTGCCCTCCATGGCCAGGGATCAGAAGGCCCCTGCAGGTCAGTGGAAAGGCTGTTTCCGTGGCTATCAGCCAGCCCACTTGAGCCTGAACATGGGCTACGTGACCAAATGCCAGTGGAACCAGAAGAGATTCCTCACAAGTGCTCACATATCCGCAATGAAATTATACAATTGTACAATTGGATTAATTGGAACTGTGTTGGGACCCTTGGACAAAATAGCTGGCATGGGTCCGAGGAAAGATTTTTCACTTACTTTTTTACTTAAAGGTTTTTTACTTATCTCTCAATGGCCTCCTGATCGCTGCCTGCCCCACCAGAGAGCATGCAGCACATTCTGTGGTGGTGCAGCTGCATGGTGTTAGGGGATAGGATTGGGCTCAAAAGCACACAGAGAAAAAGATATAAAATATTAAAATACTAATACCAATACAAAATACTGTCATGCCATTGATTTCAGCAGATGAGTAAAGAATGTGCTGCAAATCTTTCCCATTGAAAAAGATGGGAATTAAGGCTGCAGTCTTATCCACACTTACCTGGGAGTAAGCTCATCCACTATAATGAGACTTACTTCTGAGTAGGCATGTATAGGCTTGGAGTCTAAAAGTGCTTAATTCTGGCTACTCAAATGTTAGTAAGATCATATTCATTTCAGATTTCAGATCACATTGCACAGAAAATTAGATGGTTGCAGAAATGCATTCTTTATTTTTTAAAAAGCTGCCTCTGCAGATCATCCCAAGCAATTTCCCAGCCCCCCTGCATCCAGCTGCCAGGATCACAATTAAGCTCTTTTAAAAATTAAACATATCAAATGTTATTGATAATCTCCCAGAAATGTCTCAAAGGCAAGTGGCTGCAACCGACGTTGAATGCTTAATTGATAGTTTGTAAGATTTGTGGCTCAAGGCAACCACAAGAGAAGGCAATGTTTTTGCACACTATTGTAAGTCATCTCAAGTCCTGCAGTGGAAAAGTAAAAATATTGTTTAAGGCAGTGGTATTCAAACTTTTTAGAATGGGACCCATTTTTTAGAATGGCACATGTGTCAGGACCCATCGGAAGTGATGTCATTAACCTGGAAGTGATGTTGTGGCAGGAAGTGACATCATCAAGCAGGAAGGGCTGTCATTGTAACCTAATAAAATGACACTCCTGAAATGCAAATTGGCATTCTTGGACTGCAGCAATTGGACAAACATGAAACATCCCTGACAGAAAAGACAAAATATGATGTAAAAGCACTGAACTAAAAACAAAATGTTGAGAGTGCAATCCTAAACTGGGGTTAGGCCGGCATTAGCTAAGCCAGAAAAGTTCAGCCAGCACAAGGGCCACCATAAAGCTCATTTGGACCATTCTCCGAGTCAGGGAGGGATGGTTCACGCCTGTGTGCTGGCCTCTCTGACTCCAAGAGTGGTCCAAGCATACTTTACGGTGTCCCTTGTGCTGACCAAACTTTGCTGGCTTAGTTTATGCCGGCCTGAGTTTAGGATTGCACCCTAAAAAACCCTTACTTGATAATTCAAACTGTTAACACTCTCAAAAGGAATATAACAAGAGTAAGGTCTGCAGCTTCCAAGATGGCTGTTCCCAGCTTTATGCAACCCACCTGACATCAAGTCGCAACCCACCAAGTGGGTCCCGATCCACAGTTTGAATAACACTAGTCTAAGGAAACAAATATTTTCATTTGAATAGGGATATGGAAATGAACTGGGGTTTAATTTGGATTGTAGCTACCACGCAAGACTCAAGAGATCCAGACAGAAGGATGCCATCCTGGGAAACCTACCTCCCCGCATGGCACAGAGCCCCCAAATCCAGGAGTTCTCTGAAAAACCAGAAACCTGCTCTGTCTCAAGTGAACTGAGATAAGTCAGGTAAGACTAGAATAAAGGAAGAAAGGGGTTGAAAATATACCAGAACAATGAGGAGGAATAAAAGGGGCACAATTACGCTCTTGCAAAGATGAGGCAATTGCACTGGGCAGCAGGGTGGAAGTGTTTGGGCAAAAAGTGGGCATCTAAAGACAAGTTGAAGAGCAGAACACGAGTACTAGTAGCTCCAGAAAGAGTGAAGTAGCTGGGCCAAAACTGAAAGGAAGCTCAGCTGTGGATGTGTCTGGAAGTGAAAGGAAAGTGCGATGCTGCAAAGAACAATACTACATAGGAACCTGGAACGTCAGATCTATGAATCAAGGCAAGCTAGATGTGGTCAAACGTGAGATGTCAAGGCTGAACATCGACATCCTGGGAGTTAGTGAACTAAAGTGGACAGGAATGGGAGAATTTAATTCAGATGACCATTATATTTGCTACTGTGGGCAGGAATCCCTTAGAAGAAATGGAGTAGCCTTCATTGTGAACAAGAGAGTGAGAACAGCAGTACTGGGGTATAACCTCAAAAATGATAGAATGATTTCCATTAGGATCCAAGGCAAACCTTTCAACATCACAGTAATCCAAGTCTACGCCCCAACCACTGGTGCTGATGAGGAAGAAGTTGACCGCTTCTACGAAGACCTAGAACAGCTTCTAGAATTAACACCCAAAAAAGATGTCCTTCTCATCATAGGGGATTGGAATGCTAAAGTAGGCAGTCAAGAGGTAAGAGGAATAACAGGCAAGTTTGGTCTTGGAGTACAAAATGAAGCAGGGCAAAGACTGATAGAGTTCTGTCAGGAGAACACATTAGTCATAGCAAACACCCTTTTCCAGCAACACAAACGGCGACTGTACACATGGACTTCACCAGATGGTCTACATCGAAATCAGATTGATTACATTCTTTGCAGCCAAAGATGGAAAAGTTCCATACAGGCAGTCAAAACAAGACCTGGAGCTGACTGTGGCTCAGATCATCAGCTTCTTCTTGCCAAATTCAGGCTTAAACTGAAAAAAGTAGGGAAAACCGCTAGGCCCTCCACGTATGACCTAAATCAGATCCCCTACGAATATACAGTGGAGGTGACAAATAGATTTAGGGGCTTAGATTTGGTAGACAGAGTGCCTGAAGAACTTTGGACGGAGGTCTGTAACATTGTACAGGAGGCAGCAACTAAAACCATCCCAAAGAGGAAGAAATGCAAGAAGGCAAAGTGGCTGTCTGACGAGGCTTTACAAATAGCTGAGGAAAGGAGAGAAGCCAAAAGCAAGGGAGAAAGGAAAAGATATACCCAACTGAATGCAGATTTCCAGAGAACAGCAAGGAGAGATAGGAAGGCCTTTCTAAATGAGCAATGCAAAGAAATAGAGGAAAACAACAGAATGGGGAGGACTAGAGATCTTTTCAAGAAAATTGGAGATGTCAAAGGACAATTTCATGCTAAGGTAGGCACAATAAAGGACAAAAATGGCAAGGACCTAACAGAAGCAGATGAGATTCAGAAGAGGTGGCAAGAATACACAGAGGAACTCTATAAGGCCGATCTCAATGTTCCTGATAACCACAGTGGTACAGTCACTGAGCTCGAACCTGACATCCTGGAGAGTGAAGTCAAGTGGGCTTTAGAAAGCCTCACTAACAACAAAGCTAGTGGAGGTGACAGCATTCCAGCGGAATTACTCAAAATCTTAAAAGATGATGCTGTCCAAGTGCTGCTCTCCATATGCCAGCAAATTTGGAAAACCCAACAGTGGCCACAAGACTGGAAAAGATCAGTTTACATTCCAATCCCAAAGAAGGGCAATGCCAAAGATTGCTCGAATTACCGCACCATTGCACTCATTTCACATGCTAGCAAGGTCATGCTCAAAATCCTACAAGCTCGGCTTCAGCAGTATGTGAATCGAGAACTACCAGATGTACAAGCTGGTTTCCGAAGAGGCAGAGGAACTAAAGATCAAATTGCCAACCTTCGCTGGATCATGGAGAAAGCAAGAGAGTTCCAGAAAAACATCTACCTCTGCTTCATTGATTATGCTAAAGCCTTTGATTGTGTGGATCACAACAAACTGTGGCAAGTTCTTGAAGAGATGGGAGTTCCAGACCACCTGATCTGCCTTCTGAGAAACCTTTATGCGGGTCAGGAAGCAACAGTTAGAACTGGACATGGAACAACCGACTGGTTTAAAATTGGGAAAGGAGTACGACAAGGCTGTATATTGTCACCCTGCTTATTTAACTTATACGCAGAGTACATCATGAGGAAGGCAGGGCTGGATGACTCACAAGCTGGAATCAAGATTGCTGGGAGAAACATCAACAACCTCAGATATGCAGACGATACCACTCTACTGGCAGAAAGTGAGGAAGACCTAAAGAACCTTTTGATGAGGGTGAAAGAGGAAAGTGCCAAAATTGGCTTGAAGCTCAACATTAAAAAGACTAAGATCATGGCAACCACTCCCATCACTTCCTGGCAAACAGAAGGGGAAGAAATGGAAGCAGTGACAGACTTTATTTTCCTGGGCTCCAAGATCACCGCAGATGGTGACTGCAGCCATGAAATTAAAAGACGTTTACTTCTTGGGAAGAAAGCTATGGTGAACCTAGATAGCTTAATCAAAAGCCGAGACATCACCCTGCCAACAAAGGTTCGCATAGTCAAAGCGATGGTTTTCCCAGTAGCCATGTATGGCTGTGAGAGCTGGACCATAAGAAAGGCAGAGCGTCGAAGAATCGATGCTTTTGAATTATGGTGTTGGAGAAGACTCTTGAGAGTCCCCTGGACTGCAAAGAGATCCAATCGGTCAATTCTCCAGGAAGTCAAGCCTGATTGCTCCCTGGAAGGACAAATGCTGAAGCTGAAGCTCCAATACTTTGGCCACCTGATGAGAAGAGAGGACTCTTTAGAAAAGACCCTCATGCTGGGAAAGATTGAAGGCAAAAGGAGAAGGGGGCGACAGAGGATGAGATGGTTAGATAGTGTCACCGAAGCAATGAATATGAAATTGGGCGAACTCAGGAAGCTAGTGGAGGACAGGGAGGCCTGGCGTGCTGTGGTCCATGGGGTCGCGAAGAGTCGGACACGACTTAGCGACTGAACAACAACAACAAAAGACAAGTTGAAATAAATGATTAACACTACGTCCTGGTTACTTTCACCTAGGGTGCAATCCTGACCAACTTTCCAGCACCAGGGTAAGGGTGATGCAGCTCTGAGGTAAGAGAACAAACATTCCCTTGCCTTGAGGAGGTCTCCATGGCTACGACTCCACTGCAGAACGCAGGCCATGATCCATTGGCACAGCTATGTCAGTGCTGGAAAGTGGGTTAGGATTGCGCCCTTATAAATTTAGGTTCTGGAGATCTTGGGGGGGGGGAGGTGAATGCTACCAAGTCACAGTAGCATTTTAACAGGGCCTCTCCAAAAGGGGGGCAGTGATTCACTAGGGAGAGGGAGTGGAAAACAGGGGCTTCTCCAGGTAGTTAGTCGAACCTATGAACAAAAGGAGAGAGACTGTGTTGGCATGAACCAGACAAGTGCTGGCAAGTGTGGATTAGTGCAAGCCAGTCTGTGTGCCATCGTGGCTATGCATAATTGTATATGTGTAGGGACTGATGGGAAGAGTTGCATCTGGTGGTAAAGCCCAGAGCTCTGCTGGATGTGCTCAGCCCTTTGATTTGTATGTGGTCTGCACAGTGTAACTTCGGAGACCAAAGGAAGTGTCAGGAAGATGCCTCCAACCTGGGAGGGCTGGCTCTGATGTGCTCTTCTCATTCGGGGGAGGTCAAACAGACCTGCAGAGGCAGAACGGAGCAGGTACCAGGAACGAAAGCTGAAGGCAAAATTCCTCGCATTGCTGGAATATCACTGCGTGTTTTCTGAAGTTGTGCTCGGGGAGCTTTGGAACCAGGATGCCTGTGGTCAGACGGAAAGGGGGAAACGTGGAACAAAGGGAAAGGCATTCATTCACATGGCTGCTGTCTCACTCAATGGCACCGGGAAGCCACCAAGTTTACACACTGCTCTTTACTCACCCCATGGAGAACCTGCAGCATCGCTTCTGGGCCTGCGGATGAGGACATGGCGCTGTTGCCTTCTGATCCATATCATTGGTCCACTCACTCAGAGTGCAACCCTAACCTGGAGTTAGGCCTGCACAGTTAGGCCAGCAAAGTTTGGCCAACACAAGGGCCACCTTAAAACACGTTTGGACCACTCTCGGAGTCGGGGAGGATGGTGTACATCTGTGTGCTGCCCTCGCTGTCTCTGAAGTGGCCCAAACATACTTTACGGTCTCCCTTGTGCTGGCCAAACTTTGCTGGCCTAACTGTGCCAGGTTAGGATTGCACCCTGAGATGTACAAAATCATGTCTCCCTGGCACCTTTTTTAGACTGAAGTGCCCCCCCCAGGTTCTTTCCCTGCTGGGGAAACTTGAGACCTTCTGCATGCAATGTCTGTGCTGTCCCACTGGGCTACTACGACCAGTGATGTCATTCAGGGGGAACGGACCAGAACGGGCGTTCTGGATCCTAGCGGGCTCCGTGGCTGGTTCCGGGTTCCCGACAAGTGCCAATCAAAAGTGAGTTCCTGTTCCTAAATCATTTGAATGACACCAGCGACTACGACCCATCTCATGAGCCTTGTCTCTTCCAGATGGATGACTTGCCACATCATAAGCTACGCGCTGGCTACCTCTCCTCTTTGCTCCCTTTGAGCCTCCTTTGCTCAATTCTACATTGCTTTGAAGACACAATTTGCTGCCAATGATATATGAGAGGCCCTTTGGGCTTCTGCCTGGTGCAGCCTGTTACCGTGGCTCTCCACAACTCCGGTGTATTGTTTACCTACCACATTCCCCAAAGCTCAGTCAGGTTTTGGCCCATGAAGCGAAGCTGGGGATGGAAGCATCTCCCAGGCCCTCCCAGCCACTGCTTTGTCTAAGTGGCTAGGACAGAACAATCTGTGCCGCGGAGACTGAAAGGCTGCTTCTCAGGAGCAGCAAAACAAGCTGGCTCCCCAAATTCTCCTCATAACTCTTCTCTGGGAATCTTGGCATCATAGATCTAAAGGCTCTTCAGATTCAAACATATGCTAAATATGCACTTCATTCTAGTTATCTGGACTTGTACTTAAAATCTGCAGACCTGGGCCTGTTTAGAGCTTCTATAAAGTGGCTGTATCAGCTGCATTCAGCCCCAATGTCTGCCCACCCCCATGGGCAGAGATTCTGAAACCCAACTGATCAGTGTTTGAATGAGGGCACAATCCTAACCTGGAGTTAGGGCAGCACAGTTAGGTCAGCAAAGTTTGGCCGGCACAAGGGCCACTACAAAACATGTTTGGACCACTCTTGGGAGTCAGGGAGGATGGTGCACATCTGTGTGCTGGCCTCTCTGATTCCGAGAGCGGTCCAAACATAGTTTACAATGGCCCTGTGTCAGCCAATTTTGCTGGCCTAACTGTGCTGCCCTAACTCCAGGCTAGGATTGCGCACTGAGACTCAAAGCATCCTGGTTTCTCATTTGCTTCCGACACTAATTGTTTAGTATAAATATTTGATGTTCCAGCAGATGTCCAGGCTCTCTGTGCTGTTTATCTCCCCATTTGAAAGGGTACGCTTTTTCGACTCCTGCTAATATTAATTCTCACTTTGTTAACCTCCAGCCAGGGCTCGCACAAAGTAGGCTGCAGAAGCTTTGTGCCACAGATTTGGAGCACACTGACACTACAGTGTCAGAAGATTTGGAGCACACTGACACTACACACAGTTTGGAATCAGCTTGACTGCTGTGGCTTCCTCCAAAGAGCAATGGGAATGGTAGTCCGGGGGTGATGCTGAGAGTTCTGGATTAAAGAGCATGGGCTCAAACCATCATTTTAACCAGGGTTTAGCTTGCTTAGACTCACAGCACAAACCCACTGTTGCTATGTTGTTGCTAGTCATTGTGAAAGCACCGTAAATGAGGACGCTTTCATGAGCAAGCAGCACCAGTGGGATAGTCTGTGCTGGCCTGCCAGTGCTGGATCTGAGCACCTGGCTGTTGGCGGTGGTAAGTTCCATGTTGAGCAGCACAGGGGCTTGAAGAAGGTGGTGGAAAAGCTTTCCGGAGGTGGGGAGGTGGTGTTTTTGGTGAGGGGAGGGCAGAAGAGGGGTGGATCAGAGGGATTGGAGGGGGAAGGGATTGACGGAAGAGGCCTGTATCCAAACCCCATTTTGATTCTTCTCTTTGTTTCGAGTTAATGCATTACAAAGGTATGAGAAAGAAAGAATGTCAAAAACAAAATGGAGTAAATTTTGGCCATGGAATCAGGGAACCACTTCTCCAATAATGTAAAAGAAAAGGAGAGAAACACTCAGATATAAAAAGTGGTAGATAATTATCTATGTATTAGTGATAAGTTAGAAAGGTTTCTAAAAGCTGTATTAGTTAGTAATGTAAATAAAACCGACATGTAACGGACTTTCGCGTACGGGACTGTAAATTCATAAGTAGTAAGAAGAATTGCTAAATAAAAAATATATATTCCTAAAATATATATTCCCATTTTGGGCCTGCCCGTGTTACATAAGGCTGCTAAATAGCTAGCAGAGATCTGAGTAGCCCCATAGGGCTGGCTGGGGCATTCCTCAGGGTAAGGGGAAAAATACCCCATACTCTGGGGAGACCTCGGGACACTAATCTGCGCTGGATATAGCACAAGCCAAGTGGCCCGGCAGTGCAACTTAGGATGGGGTTGCCCAGCTGCCATGCTCCTCCCTCCTCTTTCACATGCAATTTAAAAGGTATTGGATCGTTTTTAAGGCCAACGCACAGCAAGCAGAGGAGAACGTGCTCATTTCTAGCCAGTTGTCATGCCCGAACCAGGAACCTGTAAGACAGCCCAGGCAGAGAGCCTTGATAGGTCTTCCTATTTAAATGATCCCAATGGCCGCCAGAATGGGTGGAGCCAGTCCAGAACCGGGAATTTCTAGTGTGGATGAGTGCGGCAGTGGGTGGCAGAAAGCTGGGAGCAGCCATCTTGGAAGCTGCAGACCTCCCTCTTGCTACATTCCTGTTGTGTGTTTTTGTAAATTGTTTTTAGCTCAGTGCTTTTACATACTACTTTGTCCTAATCTTGCTTTCTATCAGAGATGCTTCATTGATGCTGTCCAAGAGTGCCAGTTTGCATTCTAGGAGTGTCTTTTGATTGCGTTACAATGACAGCACTTCCTGCTTGACGATGCCACTTCTGGCTATGACATCAGTTCCAGGTTAATGACATCACTTCCGGTGGGTCCCGACGTGAGTGCCATTCTAAAACGTGGGTCCGGGTCTTAAAAGTTTGAGAACCGCTGCAGTAGACACTAATGTCTGGAGAATAGTTCATTATCTTGCTGGTGTTTGAAAGAGAAACCCATCAGAGTTTGGAGATGGTCACAGCCCCCCCCCCCCGGGTGACCGGGGTTTGGCAGGAGTGTGTGTGTGTGTGTGTGTGTGTGTGTGTGTGAGAGAGAGAGAGAGAGAGAGAGAGAGAGAGAGAGAGAGAGAGAGAGAGAGAGAGAGGACGGGGGTCTGTGAGTCAGCTGGAAGCACTTTGTGACTGCACAGAACCTGTGATGTTAATAGCCTGTTTGGTCCTCTTATGTGTAGTAAGCAGCAGAGGGATCTGGACTGGGACCATGGTGAGAGCTTAGGATTGAACTTCCCCTTGATGTAAATTGGCATCAATTTACAGCTTCCTTCTCAAGGGCTATTTTGGCCCTATCTTGGAGGAACTGATGAGCAGGAGCAGATCTATCGCCTTGTAGGACTGCCTGCATTTCTGTCCTACTTGTACATTTATGGACAAAGCAAATAATGCCAAAAACGCCCAGCGTCTCCAAGATTCTCTCATCCACAGGAGAGCAAACCTGGGTCACGTTGACTCAGGAACATCTCACCACTCGGAGAAGCAGAGAACATGCAGCATCGTGCCAGTTCCTGTGAACAACAGCACAGCCTTACAAGGGAGAGAGATGTAGGCTGCAGGTGAATCTTCCTCTCCTGCAAGTGCTGGGGAGGAAAGCCTGGACTCCTCCTTCTCTGGCCCAGCCGTAGTGCCAGCGCTGAGAAGAGCCATCTGCCCCTGATTGGGAGGGCTCCGGCCAGTGTATTTTGCATGAGACTCTGCGAGGGGCTCTGCTGTGACAATGGGCCTCCTCCTCCTCCGTCTATCAGGTATCCCTGGCTGCCTGTTTTCTTGCAGAGATTCCACGGGAAGGAAATCTAATCAGCTGGAGATAAAGATGTGAATAGTGTGGGATACGGCTGCCCTGCTCTTGCCACGGAAATACTTTCCTAAGGGAATTTGGGCTTATGGGAATTATCAACACAGCCTGGTTTGGCGGGTGTGGGAATGTCACTGGCTGCTCTTAGCATCAAAGAGCTAGATAAAGGCCAGCTACCCTTCCCCTTCCAGGGTGAGGGGGAAGCCACAGTCCAACTCGAACCACAGCTGTGGAGCTGCTAGCTGGGCAGGGGCCTCGGTCCCTCTTCTGTGAGCTGGGAGTAATAGCAACCGAGGCCTTAGCATCATGGCTAGGACTATGGGGTGATTCATTGATTCCACATCACCTATAATGGGAAGCCCAACCCTGAAACTGGCCAGCTCCAGGGGTGGTGAAATGATGGCCTCTGAATCCTGTGGCATCTGAGGCTCCTACCAGGATCTCCTTGGGGTAAGGGAGCATTTTCTTTGTGGTAAGGGAGTGTCTGTGCCCCCACAGCAGCACTAGTGCCGTTGGGCCGACAGGAGAGGTTAGCGTCAACCCAACTGCACCTATAGGATTGGCCGTCAGTCATGTCCCACCCTCAAGCATCTTCTTTCGAGACTGAACACTACAGCCTTTCCTTGTAAGGGACGTGCCCCAGGTGAGGAGGGTGTTGTATGCTCACCTCTGATCCTGAAACCAGCACACTTCACTGGCATCTCTATACTTATTCCTCTCATCTTATACAGCTCTCTTTCTCACTGTCTGCATCTATTTGCTACTTTGAATAAATTTGAATACATTTTGCCCAACATCTTATACTGTCATTTGTTCTTCATCACTTTCCTCGTCTTCTGGTTGCATTACTTCTGCCGCATTTCCATTTTATGGAATAATCTTCCTTTCCTTCAGTTTCCACTTCTAACCTTAACTCCCTGTCTTCTTGAGGCACTTCCATTTCTTAGTAATGACTCTTCTTCTGTCTCTTTCGTAAGGCCAAACAGAAATGCCTCCTCCAATCTCATTGACCCATTCATAAATGGTCAAAAGTGGGGAGGTGTCCAGCTTTCTGGTGAGCCCAGGGCTAGCTATGCGCTGGGAGAGGCTAGGAAGGCCTCAGCTGGACATAGGCTATTGGCCAGTGGAGTAGAACACACACCAGCCCACGTGGCAAATATCTGCTGGAGGCTTCCTGCCCTATGGCAAGTACCTGCAGGCGCCTTCCTGTGCCAGGAAAGGGAAGCATAGGACCCAGAGGACACAACCAGACAGGGAGGTTGGCACAAGGAAGGAGCGCAGCCAAGAACATAAGGAGTGGTCCAGGGGAGAGGAAGGGCTGGCTGATGGATGGAAGCAAAGCAAAGTGTGACTCTAAAGCCCTGGGAGGTTGAGAAGGCCTGGAGGCCGAGTAGCAGTAGTGGAACCTACCTGCACTAACAACCGGAACACAGGAAGTAGCCACCGGGACGCACAGTTGATTGGCAGTTCCTCCGCGTGTCCTCACTTCCCCCGCGGTCCGCTGCCTGCCTGCCTGCCTGCCTGCCTGCCTGCCTGGCTGAATCCTCCGGCTGTGGGCGTGCAGGGCGCAGGCACGGCCAGCCCCATTCGTGTATTGCAGGGGCGCGCGGCAGCGATGACTGCAGTGGGTGGAGCCAGCCCTACACGGAACAACCGGAATGGCATTCCGGAGCGTCCTGGCTACATGACATCACTGCCGAGTAGGGGTGCAGTCAACCCCCTTCCTGCTTTGCTCTGAGGGGAGAAAGAGGGAGACAAGCCTGGTGGGTGTGGCCTGAGAAGCCCTTCATAGACTGCTGAGCCTATACCAGTGAGGACACCATTAGCAGGCAGGAGCCCAAGACCCCCATCCTTGGGACCCCGACCAGGAGCATTTCTGTGGTTTGAGGGGGGCACAATTGTGGCGCAGAGGAGGGTCTCACTAGTGGCAGTGCTTCTTCTGGTAGGTACCATTTTTCCTTCTAGGCTTCCCACTCAAAATGGCACTTTTGCCCTCTGTTTCACCCCTTCAGGCCTCCAAAATTTCAAGGGAAACGCAACTGTTCAGTGCAGCCCTACAGTCTTATCTGCATTTCCCTTTCCTCTGTTTTGTTCCCATTTGCTTTCAGCAGGCGATTGTTTCTCTTGGGATCCCTGAGAGGAGGAGAAAGAAGCCAGAGTGGTCTGGTGAGAGCAGCACACCTTCCTTCCCTAGTGGTGTTTCCAGCCAAGGCCAGCCTATTTGTGAAGATGGATTTATCCGTGAGAGAGGCTGCAAAAGAAGGGAGAAAATCCATATTGAATTGTCTGCCCAACAGCATTATTCGGGCTAGGCAGAAGGGCCGGAGGTCTCCTGGGAGCTGCAGTGGCATGCCCATGGCCAAATGTGCCCAGCCTCACAGGCTCCTCAATCCTTCTGACATTCTCTGCGTGTTACATCTGCAGAGCTGCCAGGATCCCGGTGGAAATGCCTGGATTCTGCCAGAAGTCACACAACATTGTTGCCTGCTCTGGCACTGCTGACTAGCACAGTGAGAGCGCAGTCCTAACCTGGAGATAGGCTGGCACAGCAAGGACAGCAAAGTTTGGCTGCCGCAAGGGACCTGCTGCCATGTTTTCCTGTTGCTGGTCCCAAACTGTTGCTCTTTGTGCTTCTGGTCTGTTTTCCTGGTGGCCGTTTTGCAGGAGGAGCTCTTGGGTTTTTTGGAAACTATCAGAGCTGGCAGTGATATTTGAAGGAGACTTCAGTGAAGGGGGAAGGCTAAATGATGCAGTCGATGTAAGCCTCCAGCCCCGCAATGGGTCTCCTCAGACCTGCACCAACTCTTGAACTGGCACTAGGAGTGAAAGATGGCATGGAGGCAGCTGCTGGAAGGGATAGGATCTGGCACGTACCATGGCACTGGATCCACCCCCTCCTGCAGCCTCCCAGTTCCTCCCCCTCCCTGCTCCTGTTCCACCCTCCTACCTCCTTTGCTGGCTTACCTGCTCCGGTGAGAGGCCAGTGCTCCGCCGGCACTCTGGCAGCATGGGCTGCTGGAGTGTGCTTTGTGGCTGCTTTACAGCAGCCAGTGATGGTGGAAAGCTAGCGGGGATAGGATTGGTCTGTAAGTCAATTGCCGCCTTGGGTGCCTTCGGGCAGAAAGGCGGGATATAAATCCAAATAATAATAATAATAATAATAATAATAATAATAATAATAATAATAATAATAATAATAATAGCTCTAGAAATAAGACAGGACTTGCAAACAAATTGTCAAGGGTGGTGGTAGATTCTCCCTCACTGGAGAACTTCAAGCAGAGGCTTGACAGGCACCTGCTGGAGATGCTCTAGGGGGATTTCCTGCTACAGGCGGGGGGTTGGACTAGATGACCTTGTAGGTACCTTCCAACTCTATGATTCTATGATTCTATGAAATGTGGAAGGGCCCAGCCTGTATGATCCTGCTTGGGCAGATAATTCAACATGGATATTCTCCCATCTTTCATATCTAATAGTCTCTTTCCCTAACAGAGAAAATGCAATTTTAAGTTACAGCATGTTGTCAATGAAAAGCCAGAAGCAACACAAACATTCAGATGCCTCCGCCAATCACCTTGTTTGTTTTTTGATGTCTGTGAGAACGGAATGCCTTGCCACTGTTTATAGCTAAGTGACCTGTTGCTGTGGGGATTATCAGTCAGGAGGTGGACTGGAAAACCCTAATCTCTTTCCTGCCAAAGCTGGTGCTTATCTGGAAAAACCAAAAAGCCATTTGGGCTTGTGACTGAGTGGCTCAGTGATTAATGAGCCCACAGAGGCTCTGCTGCTCTGCAGGAGGGGAGATGGTGTTGATGTCTGGTGCTGAGCTTTGGAAAGAGGGGGAAGGATTCAAGCAGGAGGAGAGCGCCTGCTAGCCAGGGATGCTCAGATGCCCCTGTGATCCATATAAGTGCTGCTTTTGTCCACAAGATTCTATTGGCAGATTCTCAGCATAGATATCTCTGACTCATCCTATCTTTATGCAGCAAAACGAATTGTTCACAGGACATTTTTGGAACAAGAGCAGGAGCCTCATCATAGTTTATTCCATTGTAACTTCTCTACATGCATCGTTCAATTACAGGAACAGATCAAAAAGTCATTTAGGGTGTTCCAAAGTTCAAAGAAATGTCAGCCTCAAGGCCCCTGACTCAGGATGCAATCCTAACCTAGAGTTTGGCCGGCACAGTTAGGCCAGCAAAGTTTGTCCAGCACAAGGGCCACCGTAAAGCACGTTTGGACCACTCTTGGAGTCAGGGAGGATGGTGCATGTCTGTGTGCTGGCCCCTCTGACTCCGAGAGTGGTCCAAACATACTTTATGATGGCCCTTGTGCTGGCCAAACTTTGCTGGCCTAACTGTGCCAGCCTAAATCCAAGTTAGGCTTGCGCTCTCAAAGGGGTGTTCCACCAAAGACCTATTTCGATGTATTTCCAGCTGTCAACATTTGATGCCTGTGCAAAAGACAATCAGTCACCCAAACAAAAGTGAAAAAGAAATGATCTGGGTACCACAGGATGCATTGCCTTTCTTCATCAAGTGTGCCCTCTTGTGGCCAGTTACTCAAAACAGCATCTTTTTTTTGCATCTAAATTGCAACACCATCTTTTAGATTTCTGGAGCTGGAGAAGCTGACTGGTGCCAACTCAATCCAGTTTTTTTTTTCACCCATAAAGGAACTCCCAGAATTCCCACTGCATATTTTAATGACAGAATGGAGAATCAGTGCACACAGTATTGATTCACACCTGATTTTTGTGTTGTGATCTGGTGGAACATAGTGGCTAAGGGTCCAGCGACACCAGACGGCGGGAGATCTGTGGTCATACCTCACATGCTTTATTTATTAAAATGTATATTTCATTTTTCTGTCAAACAACCCTCCCAGCAGCTCAGAAAACTTGTATGGTATCCATGTGTGTGGTGGTGGTGCAGAATGAGAGGGGGGGAAGCTGAGCTTTGGGGCTTCTCCTACAGCAGGAATGAAGTCATCAGCATGTACAGTGCTTCTCTATGTGTGTGGGGTCTCTGCTCTCTAATGCGCATGGGACTCCCCCCCCCCATAGTTTACCAGCAGGGGAGGGGAGGAGTTGGAGGTCCCTACACACATACTATGGGAGTAGGTGGAGGCAACCTGGTATCAGGCTTGCAAATGTTAAACCAGTGATTTTTAGACCGGGACCCACTTTTTAGAATGGTATTCATGTCGGGACCCACCGGAAATGATGTCATTAACCTGGAACTGATGTTGTGGCATGAAGTGACATCATCGAGCAGGAAGTGCTGTCATTGTAACGTCAGAAAATGACACTCCTGAAATGTCATTCTTGGACTGCAGCAATTATACAACCATGAAACATCCCTGGCAGAAAACTCGGACAAAATATGATGTAAAAGCACTGAGCTAAAAACAAACATAGGGACATGGTGGCGCAGCGAATTAATCCACTGTTGTTGGGCTTTCCAACCGCAAGGTGTGACACAGTGAGCTCCCATTGCTTGTCCCAGCTCCTGCCAACCTAGCAGTTCAAAAGCACCTAAATTGCAAGTAGATAAATAGGGACCGCTTCGGTGGGAAGGGAACAGCGTTCCGTGTGCTATGGCATAGAGTCATGCCGGCCACATGACCACGGAAGCTTGTCCTCGGACAAAACGCCGGCTCCACAGGCTTTGAAACGGAGATGAGCACCGCCCCCTACAGTCGGTCACGACTAGAACATTCGGTCGTGGGGAAACCTTTACCTTTACCTTTAAAAACAAACAAACAAACAAACAAACAAACAAACAAACAAACAAACAAACAAACAAACAAACAAACAAACAAACAAACAAACAAACAAACAAAAAACATCCTCACGTGTAAATTCAAACGGTTAACACTCACAAAGGAATATAACCAGAGTAAAATCTGCAGTTTCCAAGATGGCTGCTTCCAGCTTTCTGTGACCCACCTGACATCATGTCCCGACCTACCAAGTTGGTTCCGACCCACAATTTGAATGACACTGTGTTAAACCATATAATTGTTACATGTTTGTCCAGGGCCGGACTTGTCTGACCCAAGGAGTGGTCTGCCTGGCAGGCACAGGGCCAGATACAGACCAGGAGAAGCTGAAAAAGTCTCAGTGGGAACTTCCCTCAAGGAGGTAGCAAAGTGGAGGAGCTGTGGGTCATGTGGCAGGCTGGAGGGAGGTGACAGCAGTTTTGGGGTGAACGGCACCTTGAAGTTGCTACTCCTGCCCCCATCCACTACTGGCAGAAACTGTGTAATTTGCTTCATGTCTGGACCAGCCCTGTGCCAATAATACATGTGTAACTGCAAGGTTCTCTAGAGAGCAGTTGAAAATGAGGGATGCAATGCTATAAATTTGCTTACCTGAAGGTAAGTTCATTTGAATTCAACAGGACTTGCTTATGAGGACACACACACACCGTTGCACTCACAACTTGTTATTTTGCATAGTAGCCACTAGAGGGCAGATACTATCCTGCGGCCTTGAACGACAATCTGTCTTGCATCCTGTTTTGTCAATAATTATTTTTTCCCCTCTAAAGGTAGGATATTGTCAATTAATACCTGCTGAGAAACTTCCATCTGATTTGCCACAAGCTGCAAAATTTATTAAGATGCTGCAGTGATGATTAAAATGTTGGCTTTTTCGAGGTGCCCCCGCCTCACCCACTCCCAGAGTCACTCACCTCTATTTCAGATTAATTTCTGTCTGGGATTAAGTGTCAGCATGTGTGTGGCGTAACTTCAGGATTCTAAAAATAGTCAGTGGGCAAGTCTTTTCTTTCCCATCGTGTTCAGCTGGCCCACAGTTCCGTCATGGGATCTGCTCCTGTAAATTAGGTCCCCTTTGGGGGAGAAAGGTGGGATAGAAATACGATAAATAAATAAATAAGCATTATGACCTTAGGAATGAAGAAACCAAAACTTTTTTTTGGAGCAGGAGGGAGTAAAGGCTGCCTGAATAAGAGATGCAGCTGTGTGAATAAGAGCGCAATCCTAACCTGGAGTTAAGCCGGCACAGTTAGGCCAGCAAAGTTTGGCTGGCACAAAGGCCATCGTAAAAACGTGTTTGGACCACTCTCAGAGAAAGAGGCCAGCCCACAGACATGCGCCATCCTCCCTGACTCCAAGAGTGGTCCAAATAAGCTTTACCCTTATGCCGGTCAAATTTTGCTGGCCTAACTGTGCCGGCCTAACTCCAGGTTAGGATTGTGCTCTCCATCAATTATACATCCAGTTAGGGAAATTGCAGCTGTGTGTGGGGTGGGGGACAATGTAGGGGCAGTAGTCAATCTGGACCACCCCCTATGCACTTTCTAAAGAACCCACAAAAACCAGAAGTTACATCACATTAAACATCACGTCTAGTCTGACCTATGCTTCTATGTGATGCCAGTTCCCTATTGAGAATATTACTATACAACTTTCAACAAAAACAATTTCTGAGTGGTTTACCTAGCAAAAAGAATGAGAAAATGATTGGCTCAGAGGTGATCAGGTTCTAAAAAGTCACAGAGCAGCAAGAGCCAGTGGATAAAAAGCTATGCGGAGGCTGAATATTGGTTTATATTAGTGTTTGTGCAATTTTTACCCTACTTTTCTCCCAGATGGGTACCCAAAGCGGCTTACAAAAATGGACAAAACAATTTCATAGCCACCCGATTACAGCATAACTCAAAACAGCCAGCAGCAATCATCTTGTAATTGAAAAGCAAAGCATATAAAATACAAAGCGGCAATAAAGCACATCCATAAAACCTGCAGAACATCAGGGATGTGACTTGGAAGTGTTACACCACTTCTGGGTCACTGGGCTCTGTGTCATTCTGTTCCTCATTGGCACAGAACATCATGGCAGGTCCCTGCAGAACATCCAGTACTAAAACGACCACAATAAAATCAGAGGGCTAATCTAAAATCAATGTCTTTAGGTTCCAATGGAATAGGAACAACAGCTCTTCCCCTGCTAAATATATGAGAGGTGCCCACTTTGACTGCTTAGTGGGAACTGGTGGAACCAGAGGAGTAACAGATACCTTCTCAGCCCATTGGAACCAGCCCATTAAGATGTCTCTCTTCTGCTGCCCATCGGCATGTGGTGTCTCGGTGGGATGTGAGAGAGAGCCTTCTTGGGGCCTTCACCCAGGTTGCACAAGGAGGTGTGGCTTTGCTCCAAGGTGAAGACCTTCCGGCTCAGGTTGGCTTTTAGCATCGCTGCTGTGTGATCTTGCCTTTTTTGCTCTGATGCTGCTAAACGCACTGTGTGCTTATTGGCGGTGATGTGTCTATTGCTGTGATGAGCTTTTATTGGCTCTTTTTATCTGCTCTGGTTTGAGTTCTCCTTTTGTGCTGCTTGTTTTCCTGTTTTCCTGTGATGTGTATAGTTTAGTGCCTTGAATCTTGTGTCATCCACATCAAGCATTTTAATCGAAAATGGAAAGTTGGGACAATCAACACTGCAAACGAACAGAGCCCCCTTCTTCCCATCCACTCAGGCAGTCGCAGGAGAGTAGCTTCCCTTGCAATGCTGTCTTCTGTGACTGCTGCCTTGTGGGCAGTCCCAGCTTGTGGAGGTCTTGGGGGTCTCAGTTGTGGGGGAAAGTACTGCTGGGCTCGACCAAGTGCTTGCAGTCCTTGGAAAATACTTGTCTTTCACCTCTCTCCTCAAAATAAGGGACAGACACACACTGTCACCATGAGGGACACCATCCCAGCCTGGTCAACAGTTGCCATGTGATTGAGCAATGGCATTCAGTATGTGAGAAGAGCGCCCCCATCTGGTCAGAGCCCCAAAGACCTACAAAATGTGTGGTGTTGCCCTGGCCTTGGTATCAATCAATCAATCAATCAATCAATCAATCAATCAATCAATCAATCAAGCAATCAATCAATCAATCAATCAATGTATTTATATACCGCTTTTCAACACAAAGTTCCCAAAGCAGGTTACAGGCAAATAATAATAAATAATTTGCCTTCCCTTCCCCAGAATCTTCTGCAGAATGAAAAAAATCTGGCAAGTCCAATGGTGGACCCAGACAAGGCTCCGCCCTGGGGCCAGGTTGACGATTGCTGCCCCATGTGCTGGCTCCCTAACCCCTGCGCTACCCCTGTGCCATGCCATTTTGGAGCTGTTTCACTGCAGGGGCGGGTGGGCGGGCGGGCTGAACGCAGCTCACGTGGCTGGCCTCTGCAAGAGGTGAGCCGCCTCCACCCCGGCCCCTCCCCTCCACCGGCGCACCACCTGGGGGCAAGGGACTCCCCTTACAGAAAGATAGGCTCACCAGTGGGCAGGTCCCAGGGTGTCTCTGGTCTTCCTCTGGTCTTAATTACTCACAGGTTGGCATCCATGGAGCTTTCTTCCTGGGGGAGTTGCATGCATGGTGGGGCCCTGATTTAGACAGAGACCACAGCAAGGGGCAGGGTTACCCAACTGTGATTCCAATCCAGGTTGTGCCCCCCTTCCCATGTATGCTATTTACACTGAAAATGAGCAAGCACTAATCATGCACATCATGCTTGATTGCTGGCATGTTGTTACTGAAAGTGCTCGCGTTCCTTCCTTGCTGGCCACACGTCTCCCTTGCTTCTCTTCCTGCCTTTCACTTTGTTATTTTACCCAGTGTCAAATTGTGATCTCCTCAGGGCAGGGGCTTGTCAGTCTGAGTTTTTGTTGATGATGATGATGCTACTGTGTAAAGTAGCATATGCACTGATTGGTGTGTGCAACAATAGCAACAAGAAAAGATACAGGTCCGACCGAGGTGTTTTCAGGGAATCTGATCCTGGACCCCTGTGGAAACAGAAACCCACAGATAATTGAATGTGTGGGTCGTGGACCAACTCAGCCTCTGAACGCATCTGAAACAAGGTTCCAGTGATGTCCAGGAGGTCCTCAGCGGGCCCTCAGCTGTGCATTTGGGACCCCTGGTGGGTCAAAACCACGGGATCTGCGGAAAAAAGGACCCACTGTATTTGCCTCTCCAGTGAAACCATGGGTAAGGTCAGTGATGGGATCAGCTAACGACTCAGGGGAATGCTGGGCGGGCAGCAGGAAGGCCGGGCGGGACTTCCGGGTGATTGACAGCCCATCCGTCTGGGTCCGCCGCCCGCCCGCCGGCCGCATGGGCTGCCCCCGGGTGGCGTGCTCCGCTGCTGCGCGCCCTGGCACCTGGGGGCCCCCACCCGTCCCCCCCAGCGAGTGGGCGCCCCCTCCAAGGCCAGGGTAGCCTGTGTGGTGGGCGGGAAGGTGGCGGACCCGGATGGACAGGCTGTCAATCAGCCTTCCTGCCCAGCCTTCCTGCTGCCCGCCCAGCATTCCCCCGAGTCGTTAGCTGATCCCATCACTGGGTAAGGTGAAAAGTATGAAACAGGCTGTCAAGATATGCTGATTTCTTTTGCTTAGAGTGCACTCCTAACCTGAAGTTAGGCCAGCAAAGTTTGGCTGGCACCAGGGCCACCGTAAAGTGGACCACTCTTGGAATCAGGGAGGATGGCTCATGTCAGTGGCGTCCCTACGGGAGGGGGGAGCTCTAAGTTTTGCAAGGAGCCACCCTCCCATGTAAATCGCTCCTCTCCCTTGCCGCTGTAGCCAGTAAGCAACTCCAAGACATTGCTTTTCCCCGAGGATTGGCTAAAGTGGCACGGGAGAGCCATTTCCACAACAAGGTAAGGTTCCTTGCAAAACTTAGAGCTCTGCCCCCCTTGTAGGGACGCCACTGGCTCATGTCTGTGTGCTGGCCTCTCTGACTCCAAGAGTGCTCCCTCCAAACATATTTTTACAGTGTCCCTTATGCGGGTCAAACTTTGCTGGCCTAACTCCAGGTTAGGATTGCACCATTAATAAGCAAAGCCAGATCACCAATCACTTTTGCAACTCCAGACAGCAAAACAGGATTGTCTCTGTGCTGTGTGGGCTGGAGTGCTGCAGTAGCAGCAGCAAAGCCTCCTTGAGGTCATACAACAAGCAGGAAGAGATTTGAAGTCATTAGACCCATTCTGTTGTGGACAGGTCTACCAACAGCTACTGACCACAATAACAAAAGAGAACCTCCAGGTACAGATGCAGCCTATCTTAGAATACTAGGGGACAGAAGAGGGCCAGGCAGCTAGGCAATATGCTGGACAAGACAGACTCTTGAGTGTGATCCGCCAGGGCAAGTCTTGTCTTGAAGTGCCAGATGACTCATCTCCCCAGTGGAGTGTAAGCAAACATGCTGTCCTGATGGGTTTCATTTTCTCCTTTGATAATTTTTCATTTGCAGCACACACAATGACATTTCATGCCAGCCTCTGCCTGGCCACTCATCCCTTTCCGTTGCCTGAGATGATGCTATTTACGGACGCTTTGCATCCCTTCGCATTAGCCTGTTTCAGGAAAATTAGAAATGTTTCTGGCTTGCCGGCTGTCTCTGCCTTTTGCTGCCCTCTTTCCCAGCAAGGAGAATGCTGAGTGCCGGGGAAACAAATCTTGCAATAAAAGTAATTTCTCATGGAAACGCATCTGGATCTTGTGCAGCCCTTGAGCAATAACTGTGCGCCGACTGTCTGATAAACGGGTCGCTTGGAGAAGCTCTGAGGGCACAGCCACATTGCAAATCTAGATGACTGGAAGTGTTACGTTATCCCCCAAAGAGCCCATTGGTCAGTGACAACACATGTTTGCTGGCCTTCCTGGTTTTGGAGATTCTGCCCTTTCCCTATTGATGGGCTGTCAAGGAAAGGTGCTCCCAGAAGAAGGCTGGTTGACCAAAGGGAATAGTACATAGTGGTTAGTGTGCATGCACTGTTTCCTGCTACCTGCTTTTTCTTTACTAGACCAGTAGCTGAATGGGGAATAACCTTGGTAGTTTTTATTTGCTGCCACTATCCCAGGCTACAGAAGAGACCAAGAAGGTCATGTCTGCAGCATGGTTTTGGCAGCTCAGCCACCTAAGGTGGGTCTTCTCCTTTCCCCATGGCAAGAGCCATGGCAAGAGCCAGCTTGCTGTCTCAGCTGTTCCCCCCTTGTCTCCAGCTGTGGCAGAGGCGTCCTGACCCTCTGCAGTCCTGCCACCTAGTCCTTTCAGTACGAGGGTCACATTGTATATTTTACTGATTTTCGTGGGGCAAAACAAATCTGTTGTTTGAATGAATGAATGAATGAATGAATGAATGAAATTTAAATGAATGAATAAGTTCTACTTAGACATTTTTTGTAATCAGCACAATATGATTCAGAACAAAAGTGAAATGTGACATTTGCAAAGAAACAATTCTGTGCTTAAACTGAGAAATGATATGTATATAATGTGTAAAAATGTCAAATACTTTATGTTGTATAAAATCTTATGGCAGTCCAGATTGGGCTCCCAGGCCTTAGTTTGGAGATGCCTGGACTAGAATGTTGACTTTCAAGGGTTGGCAAATTAACCTGAGAATAAGGTGCCACCAGAAGCCAACCCTGTGTTGGTTTGCCATATCTGTTGTTCTCCTGCCACCTGGACGACTGGCTGCTGAGACCACTTTTGCACTGCCTCTGGCACCAGCCTCTCTGCCTAGAGTTCTTGGCAACCCTGGGACTGGAGGGTGCTCTGGGAATTTCCCTTTGAGCTCCTTGACATAACGTGCTCATGCTTGCTCAGGGTCCCCAGCAGAGAGGGAATGACCGTGAAACCAGCTTGAAGTCTTTGGCGTAGGGAGGCCGCAGTAGCCCGCAATGGACTCCTGATGGCAGTGCTGCACTGAGAGACCGTTGGCAGCCGGCTCAAGGCAAGGATTCCAGCCAGAGCCCACCGAAAAGCTCACCACCTTCCGTTGCCTGGCTCAGATGATGCCCTGAGGGGCTTCGTGGTGTCGCCCACACTGCCCTGGCTGAGCAGCTGGAGTTTTCTGCTACGAGCGAGCGGGCTGGGGCTGCCGTTTGAATGTTAAACAGGGGAAGGCAGATTAAATTCCAGGCGGAGGAGCAATTGCCCACTTCGGGCTCCTTTTAAATCATATCCTGGTGGATGGATGATGAGTAGGTTTTGACTGCAGGGGGCAGCAGCACCCCATGCCCGCGAGGTCCTTGGTCTCCCGCTTCCTTCTTGGGAAAAGTGATATGGACAGGCTTGTGGCCCTGCAGCCCCAGAGAACTAGAGGTACTAAATAAGGCTAGTTAATTAATCGACCAAGTGGCATGGGGTGGATGAGGAACAGGACAATGCATGGTGTGGATGAAGAGGCTGTGCATCTTCATTGTCCAGATTCTGGATGGGGCAGAGGCAGAGCCCTTTTCTCAGGCTTGTGCCCCTTTGGAGAGCAGTGGCGCTCCCAGCCCAAGCTTTGCCCAGGGGCCAGGTTGAGGGGCCAGGTTGACGTTCTGCACCCCTGGCGTCAGCTCTCCTCCTCCTCTCCCCACCCACTGACACACACCCCCGGCATGCCAGCCTCCCTTTTGGAGCTGTACAGGGCCAAGGAAGGGCGGGTGGGCTGAGACCACACGCCCCTTTGTTGCCTTCCATCCACCCCAGGAGCTCCGCACCCATGGGCCCTTGCCCCCCTGCCCAGTGGTAGGGCCGCGACTGTTGGCATCAGTGCAATCAATCAGTGGGCATGATCCTGTGCCTTCCACATGCATTCAGGTGAACATATGCGAGTGTGTTTCTTTCAGCATCCTCCCAAGGCTCTTCTGTCTGAAAGGACCAGGGGCCGGCGAACCCAGCACCCCGTACTCATTCTCATGGGAAACAGAAGAGGGTTACTACGGGGAGGCTGCATGGCATGGTTTTTGTCAGTCAAGGGAATGGGGGAAGAGGCTCTCAATCACTGGTCCCTGCCTACTTAGTGCTTTGTAAGAACCACATGGTTCTTACCAACTCCTGCCAACTCCAACCAGCTCCTGCCAACCTAGCAGTTCGAAAGCACCTAAAAAATGCAAGTAGATAAATAGGGACCACTTCGGTGGGAAGGTAACGGCATTCCATGCGCTATGGCATAGAGTCATGCTGGCCACATGATTGGACAAAAATGCTGGCTCTACAGGCTTTGAAACGGAGATGAGCACCGCCCCCTACAGTCGGTCACGACTAGACCATTCGGTCGTGGGAAAACCACATGGAGAACCACATGGAGACGTGATTTGGAGCTGCTGCGACTGGCTTCTGCTTTTCTTCCCCCTTGGCTGCTGCAGTACTTTTCCGACTTGCTCACAGCCCCAGTGCTTGCTGGATACCCAGTGGAGTGGGAGGCTGAAGAAGGTAGTGGGCAGATGGGCCGGGGCTCGTCTATTCTGCCCCTCCAAGAATGGCGCTTCACAAAACCATTTCAAGTTGCCTCATGGTTGGGCTGCCCCATGCAGTACCGTCACAATTAAAGGGTCAGGACAGACACATTCAGGGCAGACCAAAGAGAGCATTCCCCCCTCCCACCCAGTGCACAATCAGTTTCTGGACTGCACTGCCGCAAGATACGGGGATTGGCTGTGAAAAGGGGATTAGACAAATTGAGGCATCAGTCATCCTGGTGGCTAAGTGGAGTCAGGAGACGCAGGACTTCACCCCCGTATCTTCTCTCTTTTCATTGTCCCTTCATCCCCACTTAACTGCAATCGAGTGTCCACCAGGGAGAGAGACCGGACCATTTGTTAAAGTACACTTGTTGTCACCCCAGTTTTTGCTCATCGGGTAAGGCGGGTTATAATCTCACTAAATACTGTACATACTTTAGCTGCAAAGAGGATGACCACTGCAGAGGACTTCTACGAGTTAGAGCAGCGTTTGGTTTCCTGTGAGTAGTTTCATGGAAGAAGCTTGTTAATTAAGCAGGGAGGTGGGGAAGCTTCCAACCCCAGGAGGCCTGAGTGGGAAATAAATATGATCAGGAAGGATTAGGAGAATCATCTGGAGTTATTGAAACAATATGCAGCTTAGGCTTGCAGGGTGAAATCAGGGAAGGCGGGAACAGCAGTATTCTCCAACTCTCAAGTGTGATAACAGGGCAACAAAGAGGATATTAATACGTCTGTGGTATTAATATTCTGGCTATGCAGCCTCCACAATGGAGGCAGGAGTTAAATTAGATGGTTTAGCTCCCCAAAGCCGGGAAAACATTCACAATGAGACAAGAATAGCTAGCGCTCTGAAGCACCATCCCACACGCCCCACTGTCGCTATTGTGTCTCTAGGCCTAGATCCAGATTCAGTGCCCCACTTGGCTAGAAAGAGCACTGTGGAACCTGGTGCTTGTTTGTCTCTCTTGCCCTAGCCTACCTCATAAGGTTGTTGTGAGGATAAAATGAGGGTGTGTGTGAGAAAGAAATACTGTACGTATACTGCCTAGTTCCTTGGAGAGAAAGTGGGATAAGCATGCGATATATAATAATCTGGCATTGTGATAGTTTACATGTGACATTGTAAATGGGCCTGGGGGTGAAAGTGATCCTTCCTGCCACTTTCCCACTGCCTAAGGGGGGTTACTCATAAGAAGAACATCAGAACATAAGAAGAGCCCTGCTGGATCAGGCCAAAGGCCCATCTAGCTTCTTGTATCTCTCAGTGGCCCACAAGATGCCTCAGGGAGCACACAGGACAACAAGATGCCTGCATCTTGTTGCCACTTACGGCACTTTTGTGACACCGGCAGTAAGGGCTTACTGCTGGTGCTGGCCTCATAGGATTGGGCCCTAAAAGAATATTCTTTTTTTAAAAAAGGCTCATGAAATGCCTCTGGTTTTTCCTCCAAACATCCCTAAATTTCTACTAATGTTTTCTTTTTGGCAGAATTCAGGGTGTATTTGGAGGTCTGTACTTGGACAACATGTCTGAGGAATTTCAAAGGTACAGAGAAGACTGCAATAAGGCCCCCAGCATGCCTCAGTTTTGTACAGACCTAAGTTGGCTCTTTGATGAGATTGACCCAGTTTGACCTTCCTGGCTATTATGACCCACCAGCCTACCAGCAGTAACCTGCGCACTGACTCAGGGCACAATCCTAACCTGGAGTGAGGCCGGCACAGTTAGGCCAGCAAAGTTTGGCTGGCACAAGGGCACCATAAAGCGCGTTTGGACCAGTCTTGGAGGATGGTGCATGTCTGTGTGCTGGCCTCTCTGACTCCGAGAGTGGTCCAAACATACTTTACAGTGTCCCTTGTGCCAGTCACTTTGCTGGCTTAACTGTGCCCGCCTAACTCTGGGTAAGGATTGTGCTCTCAGTGGGAGAGGGGGCAGCTGAATCAGAGGGTCCAGAAATACAGCAGAGGCCCAGGGTCAGAATCCTGATGTTGGGCCTGGGATTAGCAATCCATGGCTTGACTCAGCCCTTTCAGCCAGATGTAGCCAAAGAAGCTTCATCCTCTACCATGTCTATTCACTACTGCAGACAGTGTAACATGAGAGAGAAGGGAGAGGTGACGGAGTGCCACACTTCAGATCAGTGCCTGGCCCTTTCCTTGGCAAGGGGGGGGGAGTCCTGCGGGGAGGGAGGTAAGCCCAGGTAGCAGGAGTGATGGGGATTTGGGAGGCATGCACCAGAGGTCCATGCTTTCCAGAGCATGAAAGGAATATGCCATTGAGGACAGCTCCAATGGGACGGCTTCTGGGTATCTTGCCCAGCCGTGATGTCATTGTGAGATGATGAAATCTTGTGCGAATCCGCTGGCATCACAGCCAGCCTGAATCCCAGTGCTTGAGACCGTGGCAGTTGGGTAGGCGCTTTAAGAAGGGAAGGGGGCCAGGCAGGTGACATCACTGCATTGTGAAATATCACAAATATCATGTCACACTGATATTCAAGTGTCAGTGAGCAACGAGTGAGAAAAGAAGTCTGAGGCTCTCCGGTTTCCTTGTTCAGCGTGGCTGTATAATCCCATCGCTGCAGAGACCCGCTTGATAGCCATGCCAAGGATTACTTTGTCATGCCTGGTTTCATCTTGGGAAACTTCAGCCTGCACAAAGGAGGAGGCAACACTGTTGAACGCTGCCTTTTGTGTCTTGTTTTAACACACATTCTGATGCTTCAGCAAAGGCCTGATCTCACTCTTTGCATCCCCTTCAGTACCACGTGTCAAAGATCAATACTGCAGACGTTGATTTAGCTACGCTTCTGGCAGGAGACATTTTTTAATACCTTCAAGATACAACAAAGAACAGATGACAATTCAGAGAAAAGCCGAGAAAGAGAGATGTTTTGATCTGGGTTTTGGGAAATGCATTTCCACGCTGCCTTTATATCCCATTTTCTCCTTGTTCTTTTTCTCCCCCTTGTCTCCTGGAATGCATATTAAATATGGTTAGCCTGTTATCCTTGACCTTTTCAGTCCACAAAGATGAAAATCCAATTTTCTGTGGAGGAACACACACACACACACACACACACACACACACAGAGAGAGAGAGAGAGAGAGAGAGAGAGAGAGAGAGAGAGCAGGCTTTGAAGAAAATACCATGACACATGGTGCTGTGACACATATATTGTGCCATAGTGCTATGTATGACATAGCACTAATGATGGTGGTATGACACATATATTTATTTCAATTTAGTGCAGATCATGCTTGCATGCAGTTGGCAAGAGAAGAGCTCCCTTATGTTCTTTTGCACAATAGAAGACACTGGGTGAATAGTGACAACCATTTTGCCAAGCAGTGATGGAGTGTGGCCTAATGGATAGATGTGTTGGCTTGAATTCCAGAGAGACTTGAATTCCAGTCTCCGTCTTGTGGTAGGATCATGGGCAAAACACAATCTCTAAGACTATGTAGGTCAAATCCTATCCAACTTTCCTGCAGCAATGCAGCTGTGCCAATGGGGCTTCTGCTGCCTTCTGTAGTGGGGCGGCAGTCACAGAGGCCTCCTCAAGATAAGGGGAGCATTTGTTCCCTTACCTCTGGGCTGCATTCTGGCTGCATTGGTGCAGGAACAATCCCAGATCTTAAGATTAGTTAAGGAACAAACCCAGATCTAGGCATTACAACCAGTGAGTGTGGTGGTGGTGTCATCAACTATTTACGGCCCTGGAGCTCAGGAATGCTGTCTCTGAAAAGATGGATACAAAGGCCACTCAGCATCTAATAGGCACTGTCTTCAGAGTGTTGCACTGCATTACTTTATAGTGTAGTCAATGCACATAACATCTGACAGAATTTCACATGTAAACAGAAACAGGTCTCTGCTCCCAAGAAGCTTACAGTCTAACATAAGAGACTACAGCGGGCCTGCATTGGGACAAGGAGATGGATTGCAGCTCAGCAGGTAACTCAGGAACCAAATACAGGCAGAAAGGAAACAGGGTAAAAATTAACCCCCTCTTTCTTTTTATGCTGAAGCTATTCTTTGGGGGGGGGGGAGTACAGCAGTGTCCAGTGTAGGCTGGTAAAAGCACACTCCAAAAGGGTAAGGTGTAGCCTCTAGCTAGTGCTCAATAGTAATGATTTATTGTTCCATGCCATTGTATGCTGCCCTGGTATCACTGGATGAAGGATGCTCTCTCTAGTCATGAAATGAGCCAGTACATTGCCCAGCACAAGGCCACTGTTCATTAGTGGAGCATGTGTAATCTGAGGCATTTCTTAGGCAGGAAGTGTGGTCTGGAGGTTGAGCTGTTGCCCTGCATGACGATGCTAAGCAGGATCAGCCTTGGATTGGCCTTGGATGGGGGACCGGAAGTTGCTGACAGAGCTCATTGGAGGAACGTGTGGAAGAGTCAGCTGATGGATAAAATGTTGCGAACCGGCCAAGTTATGATCAGTGGTGGACTGCGAAGGCTCTGAAGGAATAAGAGTGCAGCCAGGATCATGACCACACATTGAAAGGGAAACATCTGAAGAAATTGAGGGTTCTGTGAATTATATATAGAATAATAGTTGTAAAAACCCCAATTGAAAAAAAATAATGGAGTTTATGAACAGCCTGCCAATGTAAACCGCCTGGTGTCCAGTGAAATTGGAGAAAAGTGGTATGAAAACACATTAATTAAATAAATAATTTCCTTACTTCAGATCCCTGGCAGATCCCAAGTCACAGGGCTGGAGCCCACCTGGCTAAGAGCCACTGCCTGCTTAGACAATACTGAACTGGGCAGCCCAGTGGTCTGACCAAGGATAAAGCAGCCCCATGTAGTCCTTTCTTTCATTATCAGTCTTCTTCAGGGCCACTGTAAATGTATACGGCCTGTAAAGGAGATGTCAAGATGAATGCCAAATGCTAAAACAAGCCGACAGATGTCTACCTGTCTTCACAGAGAAGATAGACTTGATATGGTATTGCACGAACAACGCAGGATATGTAATCATCGGCAATCATGCAATACCATATGTTGGTGCTGATATTATCGAGATGACATATCTCCAGTTAAAAAATGGTTTATTACCGTCGTATCGCTGTTTATCCTTCCATGTTTCTGAAATGTGGATGCTGCCAAGACATAGGGTGATGCATGACTGCTGAAGATTAGAGAATCAGAATTGTTCATGGAATGCCATGTCATCTCTATCTTCTTCATGAATGTCAACATTTTGATTTGTGGCAGCATTTTGCCTTTGTTTTAACGTCTGCTTTGTATATGCTGTTTATTTAAGGGCATGCGAGGCAGATTGCTATCAAAGCGCACCAGGTAATTTACATTGTCCAACAAATGACGACTTTTGAGCACCAGCTCAAGGCTCCATTTCTCCTTTTTTTGGTTTATTTTTTATATACAGATCTTGTACTCTATAATATAAAAATATTATAAATAAAATTTAACTTGATTTATTTTTAGATTAACACTTTTTAATGTTACTCTGCTACTCTGGAGCTCCCAGAGTGGCGAACAATACTGCAATAAAATGAATATTAAAATTAAACATAAAACTATCGGACACAAAACAAAGAGCAGAAACAATAAATTCAGCAGGGAAAGCAAAGGGATCTGCAAAGATAGTCAGCTAATTTGTATGCTGAAAACCATGAACCAATACAAAGGACTTTGCCTGGTGCTGAAAAGATAATCGATTTGGTGCCTGGTGAACCCATTTAGGAAGGGCAATTAGGAAGGGGACCACAACTAACAAGACCCTGCTTGGTCCCTGCCTGCCTAACCTCTGAAGGAAGGGGAACTTAGAGAGGACCGAAGATTAACATAATGATTGGGCAAAATCAACTTGGAATATTCCCTTCTCAATGTCTATCTTGCCACTTCGGTTTTCTTTTTTTTAAATTTTATTTAAAAACTATAAAACGCAGCAATCAGCAACAAAAGAAAAACCCTAAGAAATTCTTTCTACTAATACACATCTGAAAAAAAATGTGTATTCTGAAAGCCCGCTGAAAGCCACTTTGGCGTTCTTGACTCAAGTCTTGAGTTGGGTATCCACACATATTGAAAGGGAGTAGGCACTTCTAGAGTTCCTTCTAGTCAAAGGAGTTTGGGATTTTCCGTAAAATATTCATATGGGTTTGCACTACCCATGCCATCTACCCATGCCATAGAATGAGATGGGAATGAGGTGATATGATGATTGTGCTACTGAGTTTGGGAGGGCGGGGGTTCAGTGAAGCAAGAGCGACCCCTTTAGACATTTGTACACCTCTAGAAAAAAGCCAAAAAGACACTTCTCCCTTGTTCACTCATTGATAGCCTATCTACATTGTCAGCCTAATTATGTGAAGCAGCTCTTACTGGACTGCACCATTGCAGTTCATAGATATGGGGTGTGTGTCTGTTTTTGAGTGAGTGTTGCCTTTGGAACTTTCTGTGTCATAAAGGAGGGCAGAGGCAGGGACTGTTTTAATATGTGAATGAGAAGATTAGCCCTAGAACCTTTCCTCTTGATATGGGTATTTTCTGTCTGCAGGGAGGACTGCAGAATATTAGGGACATTCAGGGTGTAATCCTAACCTGGAGTTAGGCCAGCACAGTTAGGCCAGCAAAGTTTGGCCGGCACAAGGGACACCATAAAGTATGTTGGGACCACTGTCGGAGTCAGAGAGGCCAGCACACAGACATGCACCATCCTCCCTGACTCTGAGAGTGGTCCAAAAGTGCTTTACGGTGTCCCTTGTGCCAACCAAACTTCGCTGGCCTAACTGTGCCAGCCCAACTCTAGGATAGGATTGCGCCCTCAGTCATGCAACCCTTATCCTGCAAGAGCTGTATCATGTGACTGTGCTTATCATGTCATTTGGTTTGAAATGGAGTTTTGAAAGGAAGAACATGATGCCCCTGCGGAATTCTCTTTCAACTTAATGTTACTTCATGGTAAGGCTGCCTTCACAATAGTGGAAAAAGAGAGAAGAGAGAAGGAAAATTATTATTATTATTACAATCAGTATTTGTAATTTTCCACATCAGTTCTTTCCTTTTTGTACTATTAGCATCAAGAAGGGTGGCAACAAAAGCCACTGATTCAATATGCGCAGCAATGGAAAACAATGGGAAAGACGGGGTTTTAATAAGCACTTGGCAAGGCTGTAATTAAGTCTCAGGTTGTGTTTGGAAAACAAGAATCTCATTTAGTGTACTTGCCCTGCATGCCTCCAACATCTGCACCATGTTTTCTTTTGGGCAATTATGGCGCGTTCTGAACGGCTTAACCATCACAGGTGTGGAGTGCAGGAAGATGCTCAGAGCAGCAGAAGAAGAGATGGGGTACCACACAGGTGCAACATAGCTTCCATCAAGGCCCCTTGTCCCCAGCTAATGATGAGCCCCCAGAAAGATGAAGTGTGTATGTGCAATGACCGATTCAGACGTGGTATCAAGATGCAGAAGGTGGGAGCAGAATTGCACGCATGGAGCTTTCATACGTTCATGTTATGGTCTGAAAGCACAAAAGGAAACTAGCAAGAATAAAAGCCGCAGCTTCCAAGATGGCTGCTCTAGCTTTCCATGACCTGCATGACATCAGGTTGTGACCCACCAAGTAGGTCCTGATCCACAGTTTGAATAAGACTGCTCTATACTGTTAAGGGGCTCTTCAATATGTTTTTGAATTGCACAAAGGGCACCAATCACCACTGGGATCACTTTGGTCTTCTTTCGCCACAACCTGTTTATGTTGTTGTTGTTACATAAGGAGAGCCCTGCTGGATCAGGCCAAAGGCCCATCTAGTCCAGCTTCCTGTATTTCACTAGATGCCTCATGGAGCACATAGGACACAAGATACCTGCTTCCTGTTGCCACTCCCTTGAACCTGGCTGCTGCTGCTATCTTCATAAACATCACCCCACCATCATCATTTTGCATTTGCAAAATGCAGCGGCAAGAAGCAAGGTCTTCTTTTAAAGTTGCTTGGATGTCATTGTTCAGGAGAAATGACCTACTTCTGTTTTATCTGGCTTCTCTCTGTTTGCATTGGTTTATTGGTGCTAGAAGATACTGCTAAGTGAGTTGTGTTTCCAGAATATAAATTAGCTGTGATCTGCAGTCCCTCTTCCTCTTCTGAGCATGAGAGTAAAGTCTTCTCTCATCATCCCTTGGCAATCAACAGAGACAGCAAAGTAGAACAAAAAAAAACCTGGCGCACCCTTGGTTTGGGGGAGTGGCTGCTGCAAAATGCTGTCTAGACATTGAGCTAGAGATGGATAGAATTTGCAGATCTAAGAAGATTTCTACAGTTTATGAGAACGGAGGTTGTAGGTGGAGGTGGTAGAATTTTGTTTGCATTTTTGGATCTCTACACACACACACGCACACACGCACGCACGCACACGCACATATGCACACACCTTCTTGCATGTGGAATGGTTGCACATAAGGGGAAAAGTGTAGTAACTGTTGTGGCGCAAAGCCATTATTGTGAATCACAGCAGCACCACGGTCCATGGCTGGGTCTGACTCCAGTGAGCTACCCAGCACTGTGTACATCCAAGTCTGGAAGACTTTTTCAATACAGAAATGAATAGGGCATATGCAACATCAGCCCCTGTGCTTGTTCAGCAGTGTGAAGCTTCTGGTTTGGTCAGATCTGGCATAAATGTTTGGATCTTGATGTTCTGCCTTCACTTGGTCAACAGAGAAGCATCTTCTTCACTTTGCCAGTGCACTCTGGGCCCCTGAGTCAGAGAATACCAGGTCTAGGGAAGGTCTAGAGAGTACATTTTCTCTATGTACTAGATCTTGAGGTTCTCACTGCTCTGAGATGGCTTTAACTCCTCCCAAGAGGCAAGGCCAGCCTTAAGGCAGGAGGTTTAGTCGAGAGGGTTAAAGCCTCTGTTTGCCCGAAGATAAGATCCGAAGGTCGCCACTTCGACAACACCGGAAGTCTCCGTGAGTGGCAGATCTTGAGAAGTGCGACTGATAAGAGCTGTCTCCAGCTGCCTGTGAGAGAGGAGTTGTGCTGGGCCAGCTGTTTCTTTGGTGGAGCAGAGAAGCCGTTTATCAGCCAGCAGGAAGGCAAGCGTGTGGCCAGAAAGAAGGACTAAACCACGAAAGTTCCATCTGTATGTTGTTGTAGTCCTTGAAAGGTAGAACTTCTTTGTAATTTGTAAAAACCCCTTGCGGGTTTAGAGATAAAGTCTGCCCATGTAAACCGCCTTGAATTAAAGCCAGAGGAGCAATCTAATGGCTAAAGAAAGGCGGTATATAAATACTTGCATCATCGTCATCGTCATCGTCGTCGTCGTCGTCGTCGTCATCATCATCATCATCATCATCATCATCATCATCATCATCATTATTATTATTATTATTATCATCATCATTATCATTATCATTATTATTATTAAGCCAATGCACTGTCATCACATTGGGCCCCGCACTTTGGGGGGGGCATGCACCAGCACAGCGAGCATGTCACCTGCTGCTGTAGCCAGGATCTCTATGAGCTGTAAGTCAGTGGGGAAAGCAGAGCAGCTTTGCCTTGGGCCCTCCCACCTGCCCCTGCCTCCAAACTGCCCAAAATGGGACTCCTGGAAGCAGTTGGCGGTGACGCCATCATGTCACCACCAACTATTTCCAGGTGCCACACGCGGCACCACAAGCGCTCTTCTTGGTGATTGGGGGCCCCCGTGGGGAGGGTGGGGTGCCCTGTGGAAATGCCCCGCATTGGGCCTTGCCACTCCTACAGCCAGCTCTGCCGAGAGGACATAAGGAAGTTTGGTCTGGCTGCCCCATTTTCCCATGAGGCCATTCAGCACCCATTTCCCGAAGAAACAGTTCTCCTCAACACCTTGACACCTTCACCTTTCATTTCATTTCATTCCATTCCATTCCTTGCTAAGCTGCTTTATCTCCCTTGCTCCAAAATGCAGCCGCTTGGGTCAACTTTTACCAGTAGCAATTTAGGTGAGATGCACTCCACCTAATCCTCCACTTAACAAGGGAGATGAATACACACCGCCGAGAATTTTCAACCTGTCTTTGCAACTAATGCATGCCTTTCAGTCAAGCCAAGGAGATCAGGTTTTCCCCTCTGTGACTATTCAGAGGCTGGAATGACTTTTTCCTGTAATTGCCCTGTCCAGAAACACAATATTGTAAGAAATAATCTTTTACTACCCATTCAAATCATTCCAGTCACCTCAGATTTTTCCAGGAGCGGAAACAGACCTGAATCTGGATGAGTTTTCTCTGCTTCTGTTAAGTACCAGCTGCAATGTCCAGATTCAAAACAGGATAATTAAACATTGTACAAGCAGTAGCGGAGAATAATTACTCTGCTCTAGATCTATACATGGAACAGAATGAAGTGGGAATGAGATGTTAGTGTTCCAGGGTAGCAGAATGGACAGTACCATTTGGGCTGTTGAGCGTGGGTGTTTCACATTTTTAAATGCTGTCCAGTACAAAAACAACTCCTGCAAGTAGAAAACTAGCAGCCCAGTGAGAAGATTTGGCTAAATTCTGGACATGCTGGTTTTCTAGCTGCAGGGACTTTTTAAAATGTTGGGGAGCATCTTAACACTTTAAAAAGAAAGCTATTATTAATTCATTATTCCTATTCATATTATTGTGAACATTTTATTACCACTTTTCAACTGAAAAGTTCACAAAGTGGTTTACATAAAAAACAAATGGAAAAAACTGGTTTCCTGTCTCCAAATAGTTCACATGATCTAAATTGGAGTTAGGCTGGCACAGTTAAGCCAGCAATGTTTGGCCAGTGCAAGGGCCACTGTAAAGTGCATTTGGACATTCTTGGAGTCAGGGAGCCCGTCTGTGTGCTGGCCTCTCTGAATCCAAGAGTGGTCCAAACATACATGACAGTGTCCTTTATGCCGGCCAAACTTTGCTGGCCTAACTGTGCTGGTGCAACTCCAGATTAGGATTGCACCCTTAAAAAGATGCAGAAGAAACATCAACAAACAGCCACTGGGAGAGACACTATACTAGGTTGAAGAGGGAAAGTTGCTTTCCCTGTCCAACTATAAGAAGAATATCACTTTAAAAGTGACAGCTTTGCCCAGTTAGCAATTATTATTCATGTTCTTTCTGCTCCCTCTGGATCCTTCTCCAAGGTCCTGAAAAATGCCTCATTTGTCCTTTCCTTTTCTCTGTTGTCTCAGGTCCTTCTGGAGCGCAACATCATGTTCCAATGATGCTCTGCTGTCATGGTTGCCACTCCTGCCACTGAATTTTGTTTCATGCACAGGATTGTAATACACATCAGGGCAGGATTTCCAGGTCAGTCACAGACAGTTACGTGGGCAATCCTGGAGTCAGCAGCTATTCCTGTGATGCTGGCAGCATATTTTTCAGCCTTTGCAATTACAGGAATTGTAACTGTGATTGCCTCCTTTACAGTCATGCATGATGCCAGAGTCCAAGCCCAGTTGATTGCATGGAATAAACAGCAAAATGTTCCAGAAAGGATATTGACTGGGGTGAGGGTGAGAAAAATGTACATTGATTTCAGCACTAAGAAAGACTCAATCTATTGTGGGCCAAAGCTAGGCATTTCACAGCAGATGCAGGTCTTCCAAACTGTAGGCTATGGGACAATTTCCAGTGGAGACAGGAAGGAGTGCTTTTCAGACCTAGGCAAGTGCAGTTAGTTTCTGTATTCAGAGGGACCAGGCTATCTGTCCAAGAAGGCCAGGAAAAAAGGGGTTAAGCTCCAAAGCAGCAAGCAGGGAATATGTATATGATCTGAGTTTTGCAGGCTTGAGACACAAGCTCAGAGTCAAAGCTTTACACGGCTTGGAGTCCAGGGACTGGCCTCTGGGTCAGTTGGCAGTTTTAAGGTAGGTGGTACGGTGGCCTAGATGGTGAAGCATAGAGCTCCTCCTGCTGGGTTTGCTAAAGAGCAAGAGCTCTGTTGACTCTTTGCTAAAGAGTTTGCTAAAGAGTAAGAGGAGAGACACCAGAACCTACTGTAAGTGCCAGGAGCTCCCTGCAGTTAGACCCCACTGGCACTTTCCAGTGCTTCTTCCACTGCAATCTCTTCCTACAGCTGCTTTCCCCTGCAATGCAGCAAACATCAGCTGGACACAAAGTTAGAGAGGAGGTTGCAGGGGGAAAGAGGTGGTCTGCTGTAGAACATTTGCTGCATGTATGTGGGCTTGACATGGGTTTCCAGGCTAAAAGTGTCATGCCTGCCTCAAGTGCTAATGCTGTACTGTCACAAGTTAAATGGTCGAGAGGGGATCCTGCCTTTCCATTTTCCTCCAGCTACTGCAGACTCTGCGAGAAGGGAGAATAGCTCTGGCAAAATGCAAATGGAATGCTGAATTTCCAACTGGCAGCGGGAGCTGCTGTGAAAATTAGGCACCAGAGACATGGAATTGAGAGTGTGGTGTGCATGTGTGTTATGAATGAAGAGGAGACAACATTTACTAAAAGGACAACTCTTTTACACCAGGAAGAAGCTGGTAGTATGCACATGCCCCACCAGAAAATTGCTCATAGAATCATAGAGTTGGAAGGGACCGACAAGGTTATCTACACCAACCCTCTGCTTGTAGCAGGAAATCCTTCTAGAGCATCTTTTGCTGGTGCCTGCCAAGCCTCTGTTTGAGGATTTACAGTGAGTTACCAACTCCCTTGACAATCTGTTCCACTGTTGAACCACCTTGATTTCCTGATGTCCAGCCGGTATTTCCTTCTTGCAGTTTGTACCCATTGGGTCTAGTTCTAGTTGCACTCATTGGGTCTAGTCCTACCGGCCTGCTCACCCCCACCCAGAAATGCCCTCCCCATGCCCAGAACCGCTTCTGCTCTAGCTGAGTATGGCTGGCACAGCGGTGGCTTTGCCCAGTGCCGTTGGGCTGACATTGCTGCTAGCATCGGTCCCACAGCACTAGTGCTGATGCAGGGGTGCCGATCTCCACTCCCACATCTTGCTAGTGATGTTGGGCTGGCACCAGTATGTTGCATCGGCCCAACGTGCCACATAGGATTGCCACATAGGAATGCCAGGTGTAAGGGAGTGGCAACAAGATGCAAGCAGCTTGTTGTCTACTGAGCTCCCTGAGGCACTTGGTGGGCCACTGTGAAATACAGGAAGTTGGACTAGATGGGCCTTTGGCCTGATCCAGCAGGGCTCTTCTTATGTTCTTATGCCCTTAAAGTGAAGTACCCTTGACAGGGGTGGGAGTGGGCATATTAGGCCTGGGAGGGGCAGGATCGGCAGCACCTGCATGTTCCACATCCTATCCCCCTTCCTGGGTGTGATCCACTGACCTGGGACAAGCAGACTCGCACCAGCGATTGAGCTAGCACAGGTCCAAGTTGCCCCATTGCAGCGGTTGGGGCTTACCCTGGGGCTGGGGGAAAAATGTCCCCTTACCTTGGGAAGACCTCCTGCTTGCTAAATTCCCCTGCAGGATGCAGCACAAGCCATGCCAATGCTGCTGATTGGTGCAGGGGAATTTACATTGGATTGGGCTGTAGCTGACATACCAGTTCTTTGAATGGATTGAAAAAGTGATCATTTTCTACCCTGTTGATGGTCTTCTAACAGCTAACACTTAAAAGAATTGCATGGCTATGTACTAGTGCTTCTTGGTACACTATGTTTGCAGTGTTACCTTCTTGCATGAATGTCTCGGTTTACGAACCCTTGAACACGCTACACAAAATTGCCCACCAGAGAAGCACATCTAGCCTCACATAGACGCCAGCCTGTTTGAAGGACTGTCCCTTGAAGGAAGGGACTTATTGATAGTCATTGCAAAGAACACATTGAGCAAGAATTGCAATCTTTTAAATTCAAATGGCTAGTCTGACGGGATGATTGGGATGCATGGAATAAATACCATTTCAGTTTCTGCGCATCCTTTGAAAACTGTAGCTTCAATGACATTGCACCTGAGGACCTTGATTTGAAGCCTGGTGCCATTACAAAGTTAAGGCGGATTCAAATTATGGAACATTACAGGTGCACAAACCTTGAAAAGAAGATGGAGAGGTGGCATTCTGGGGGGTTCCACATGTTCAGGAATTCAACAGGGTAGTTCACTGACCTACGTTTACCACCATATTTCCAAATGACCTGCACATCACCAATTGAATGCCACATGGGTGGATTTACCTGCTTCTACGCAAAACACTGTCTCACAATGCAGTTTTTATTAGTCATTCATAAGCAAAAATCATGCCAAATGTCAGCTTTCTAGCTGAGCAGGAAATAGGAGATTCTTTGGGAAGTTGGTGAGCCAGGACTTTCGCTTTTATACAGTGGGCCCTCATTATCCATGGGGGCTCCATTCCTGGAACCCCTGCAGATATCAAAATCTGTGGAGATTTTGGGGGTCTCCAGGCTCCAAGGAGCTGGGCAAAAACTGGAAATGATGGTTTTTGGTCCTTAGAAGGAGGTAACACCCTCAGAAGGTGATAGTGTGCTGCTTCCCCGGTCCTCAGAAACCCTCTGGATGTGACTGGAGCCCAGCTCCTCTCGTGCTCACAGGGTCACAGGTTCACCCCCACAGCTTTGGCATCTGTGGATTCTCAAATCTGCAGATGTTGAACCCACAGATAGTACGGGACTGTCTGTCTGTCTGTATACACACACACAGGGGTATAGCTAAAGAAGTGCAGGGGGTGCAATTACACTGGGCTACAAGCTTTAGGGGGCAAAAAGCTGAGCTTGACACTAGTGGCCAAAATTGTGAAAACCTTGGTATGCATGAATAATACTATCATGTTATATACCATTCAATGTGGAATTTAATGCAGAACGCAATGAAACAAATGGGAGCGTAATACCTGTATTCTATCAAACGTCATGGCCAACCCCCCCAAGAAAATGCAAACGCAACCGTGGTGTCACTTTCTGCTGTGACATCACTTCTGGGGCATCATTTTGCCCTCTGCATTAGCTACTCCAGTGCATGCACGTACACATACACCGAGAATATAAGGCATACCTAAGAACAAAATGATTCTATAATGAAACAACAAAATGAGGAAAATGCGTGCGTGAGAGAGAAATATTAATCATGCGTTTCACAAACAGGAGCCAATTTTTCTTGAATTCAATAATTTCACTACATCAATCAAACATGATTTTTCAACTAAGTTATCAGCATGCAAAGGACTATCATCCAGTTCTGCAAAAAAAATAAAAATAAATGCCTCAGCTACTTTGCTTGAATAAGAATCTCCAGAGTTGGTGTTATTCTGTCCAGTACTATACAGCATGGACATCATATTGTCTGCATGCATGCCCCCTTACCACCACCCCAGGCAGCAAGAAGGGAGATGGGAAAGCACATGGCCCCACACCCTCAAAAGCCCGACCTTTCCCTCCTACCCATTATCTACCCAGTTCATATTATTTCACTGCTCTCCCAGCTTGCTTGAAAACACCATCCCATCCCATGGCAATAATCCACTGTGTAAGAACTTTCTTGTTCTGACGACCCTAATGGTCTCATTAGTTTTAATTAGCCTGGCCACCCAATTTAGAGGTGATGTACTCTGGCAATGGCAGGAGACCTGGAATGTGTAAACAGAGACTAATTGATGTCATTAAAGTTACTGCCTGGAGCTGCTATTTGAGAGGGCTTCTGGGAGCCCTGGCATCAAACACCCCGCCATTTGTGGTGTGCATCATCAATTCAAACTCTGGTGGAAATGGTCACGCGGGTAAGTCATTGGGTGGACGCTGAAGTGCAACCAACTCACGTGGTCACCCTAAGAGTATGTTTACCACGGAGCCACAGGGTGCCCTGGCTCCAGGCATCGGCATCCGGAAGCAGTGCAGTGCTCTTTTGTTGCCTTCTGCTTTTGAGCATCCAGGTTGCTCAGGGAAGCATACAGAGGGTTTCATAACTATTTGAGGGAGGCTATTATCAGATGAGGTCCAGCTCCTGTGTATTTGAGACAGCCGAATGAAGCAAAACTGGCAAGTGGTGAAGGTAGCCTATAGCCGACAAGTGCCGGGCTTCTAGTTGCTCTCAAGCCACAGAGCAAGTTTGGCCTGGATGTTCTTCTGTTGCTCCGAGCAAGTTGCACGGCCCGAATCAGGGTGGCGCAGCCTGGGGATGGGAGCTTGGATGTAGCGCTGGCCAAACAGAGGGCATTGGATTGTGCACACAGTCCTCTGCACTGGGCTACACTTTCATTAGCTACACCACTGCAGCCAGATGTTTCTAGAAAGTTTACCATCAGGGTGTGAAGGCAACATACTTCCCCACTAGTCAAGAATGGCCCCCTGAACCCTGAAGGCAACAGACCCCCCAGCCAATACTGTGAAGCAAGTGGCATTCAGTGGGATACAGCCTCTCGGCCTGGAGGAGGCTCCCTCCAGCTATCATTGCTTGTAACAGTTGCTAGATGCATCCTCTGTGAATTTTTCAGGGCAACAGTTCAAGACCTGCTTTAGGCATTCTTCAATGAGATTAATAATGGCAGAGAGGTGTCTCTGAAAACAGGCAGCAGAGCTTCAGTGAGGTTCCAAAGATCTGGGTGAACCAGGTGTTGGGGGAGTTGGTTTTTTTGGGGGGGGGGTTTCTCGTTCCATTTATTTTGTTGTTTCAGCCCTTAGTTCATTATTTATGGATCTGTTAAAATTACATTGATCCCAATTTTCATTAGCCCATTCATTTTTTGTTCCAGGGGAGGCAGGTGGTCACAGCTGTGGAAAAAACACACAACTTGTTTACCATGGAACAGAGTTACGCAAAGCACTTTGTATATATGCAGGTGGAGGCTTTTTATCCACCAGGGCGCTGTTCCAGGAATCCTTGTGGATGCAAAAAAAGTGTTAAATGAAATTATGCTGTTAATTAGCATTCAGCCTTTAAATAGAGATTGGCTGCAGCCATTTTCCAGGGGCTTAGAGCAATTAGTAACCATTAGCTGAGATATGACCTTGCCCTTTGCCATGGAGCAAGGCAAAAAATGCAAAACGGAAGTGATTAATCACACTTCCTGGGAGGAGGAAGGAGGTCTTATCATAGAGCTAATGAGATTGGCTGCAGATATCATGGTTGCAGCTGGGTGGTAAGAAAAGCTTTTTTAAAAACACGTTTTTAAACACTTAATTAACAGCACGTGTTTAACAAAGAGCCCTTCCCTTCTGCAGTTGTGCTGAGTCAAATCAGAAGATAGGAAAACTGCAGATGAGAAGAAGGTTCCACCTGTACTGCACCCAAGTAAGCCTATGGGCCTGCTCGGATCTGTGCCTGCTGTTCTGCAGGTGCAGAGGAACATGCAAGAAGTGGCCTGAATTGGGGCTGCCCTGGCCGAGGACGGGTGTTAGGATACGGCACTGCGGCCGTCCTGCGTCACAACCACCATCTCCGCCCACTGCACCGGCCAGTTACACCCCTGGAACGCCTCTGGAACGCCCTCGTGGAGGCCGTGCGCCGACCAAGCGATGCCGACACTTGACTGGTGCACGGACGGTGTTGCCGATGGTCGCAGCGGCGCCCGAGCACCGGCACTGCTGCTCGTGCCGGTTCAGCGCCACAGTGCCGACACAGATGTGCTTGACGGCACATTTGTGACAGTGTTAGGCCGGCGCAAGAGCAGGGGCGTTTCTAGGGTGTGGCGGGGGGTGGCACGAGCCATGGGCGCCATCTTGTGGGGGGGCGCCATTCGCTTGGCGCCCACCCCCCCAGAATGGCGCCCACGGCCCGCCCACTCCCGACCAGACCCTGCGCCGCATTCTCCTCGCTCCGGCTGGCCCAGCTGGAGCGAGGAGAACGCGGCGCTGCCACCCGGCGCCCCCTCCCGCTTCTCAAGGGGAAGGGGGCGGGGCACTGGGCGCCGCCGCGTTCTG
>JAJKFI010000010.1:5260758-5280736 GCA_029204185.1 Lerista edwardsae
ACACACACACACACACACACACACACACACACACACACACACACACACTGCGTTTTTGTCCCACTCCATAATAACATTATCAGTGGCCCCCTCTTGGGACCATTATAACCAGATAATATGCAACTCGGAGCCGATTCCAATGGCTACTAAAAGAGAATCAAAGAGCTTTCAGTGTGGCCATTAATAAATGCCTGGGCTTCAGGCACTTCCCTTTCTGATGGGATAATAAGGTTATCCCATTATTTTTTAAAAGGTGAAAGCCCATTTCTTCAGCCTCCATGGCAGGCACTCTCCAGCAGAAATTCCATTAGGATGGGGTGCAGGGGATGCCACAGGCACATATTGCTTTTTTGCTCTAGACAACAAAGGGCATGAAAGGGAAATTTCATGTCTACCACTCACTGGTGCATTGTAATATTTATATTGCACAAATCCCATAATGCTGAAGTGCTAACTCTTCATCTCTAAAAACGAACATCGGTTCACATACAGTAGAACTCCCTTGATCCTTTGGATTTTCATCATTTCCCCCCACTGGTATATTTTTAAATGTAATATGCTTAAGTTGAATCCATTTGTACTTGGCTGACTTTCATGCTAATTCAACAGTTTACCAAGGAAAGATGATACATCGGACATGATCCAGCACTCCTCATGTGTAGCTGTGCATTGGAGATGGAATCCCTATCAGGCTCAGTAGCTCCCTCTCCTCTGCTAGCCCTTCGGTATGTGTGCATGAGCCCAATCCTCTTCCCTGCCTCCTGCTGGTGTAGATGTGCCAAAAATATATAGCAGGAGGGATATTATATTGGAGGGGGGGGAAGGGAAGGATTGGGAGGCTTCAGCAGGAAAAGGGGATTTAAATCTCCTTACTACTGCAAAAGCTTCCTGACCTTACTACTGCAAAAGCTTCTTGGACCTGTTCTAGCGGTTTTGCTAGAGCAAGTATAAGGGGAGTCTGATGCTGGAAGTTATAGTGTCTGGTACATACTTTTTGCACTGGATCAAACTCCTCCTGCAGCCTCCCCACCCCATCAAACCCCCACCCCTTTCACCCCTCCCCACCCTTGTTGTTGCTTTACCTGCTCTGGCAGGTATAGGAAGTTGGCAACAGCCCCTGGGGCACTGCTACCTTGTGTGACACTGGAAGTGCCTCTCAATAAGATTGGGCCATAAGTAGAGTTATCAGATACAAGCGGGGACAGAGTGCCTGTACCTTTAACCATTGTATAGCAGAACCGTTGTATAGAAACATTGTGTACAGGCACTCTGTCCCCATTTGTATCTGGTAACCCTAGCCATAAGTGCCAAGTACATCACAGTGCACAAAGCCCCTTGGACCACAGTGACAACCAGGAGCAGCACCCCACGGATGCCAGCTCTTTGTGCTTGAAGCATAGGTAGGCTGTGCAGTGTGGAACAGGGTCTTTGGATTGCTCCATGGGAGGTGACCACAGACCTTCCGTCCACAGATCCAAGCCATCCAGGCAGTATGCCTAGCATTACATATGTCCCAGTAAGGGCCAGCAGTCGAGGGGAAGTTTTAAGCACTCCCTAGGGGTTAAACTGCTGCTGCTGGGCTTTCCAACTGGAAGGTTGGGAGTTCAAGACTGCGCAACGGAGTGAGCTCCTGTTGCTTCTCCCAGCTCCTGCCTACCTAGCAGTTCGAAAGCACCTAAATGCAAGTAGATAAATAGGGACCACTTCGGTGGGAAGGGAACGGCATTCCGTGCGCTACGGCGTAGAGTCATGCCGGCCACACGACCACGGAAGCTTGTCCTCGGACAAAACGCCAGCTCTACAGGCTTTGAAACGGAGATGAGCATCGCCCCCTACAGTCGGTCACAACTAGACCATTCAGTCATGGGGAAACCTTTACCTTTACTTTAGACCCCTGCAGTTATCTCCTTCTGCACATGCTCCTGCACACTCAGGAAGGGATGGATTGTGCCTGTCAGTGCCCACAGCTCAAAGACCATTATTTGATCAGTCACCTTCCTTTCACCAAGTCATTGTTTAATGAACCAATTACATTAGAAAGGGAATCTTCACTGCTGCCCTGCCAATTTAACAGGGGCTCTGGAGCCGATTAATCCATCAATTAAACCAATTAATGCATGCCGTTTTCCTCACCGCACTTTAGCCAATAAAAACATGCTTATGGTTCCTAATTGAGCTTCACAGGTGATTGGGGTTTCAAATTAGTGATGGATGAAGTGTCTCATCAGCTTCTTTCATAAAGACACAGTTTAAGTTTCTTGCTTTCTTAGCTGATCTTTGGAAAAATGCCGGAGCTTGGATCCAGAAAACTGCAACATGCATGCCAGAACTGTGAAGGATTGTCTCATGTCTCCTCCATGATGTAGCCCCCACTACCCCCCAAGCTACTTTTGATCTTGGGGAAAAACCCAAGAATTATATGGGATATGGCTAGGATTACCAGATACAAACTGGGACAGAGTGCCTCTACCTTTAACTATTGCATAGATGAGAGAATTTTGGCAGGTATAGCTTTTGAAACCCTTCCATGATGAGCTGCACCTGCCCAAATTCCCCTACTTCTATATTTCTTATTTGTGCCAGAGCATCAGCTACAGAAATACCAGCTGCGGCTCTGGGGGCTCCTCTTGTCACCCCAACGGGGGCCCCTCCAGATGCAGGGTCAAATTAATCAAATTGCCCTAAGGCTGGCCATTGCTCTGTGGCTGGGTGGGACATGTGTGTTTTGCAAGCTTTGCAAGAGATCACTTGGTCTAGGCAGCAGCAATTGTGCCGGCTTGATGCAGTGCTGCCTGGAAGTGATCAGACTCAGGCAAGGGCCATGATTCTCCAGCCTAGTGTGCAGCCCCCTTAGGAGCAGGGCCCGATTGGCCTAAAGACAGCCCTGTCTGCATTACGATTTCATTGAGAGTCCAAGGTATGGTGTACACGCAGTGAGCTTCATCACAGAGTTCTGCTGCTCTGGGTCTGTTTATCAGGGCAGAACTCAAAACATTGGCATCTGTGATGCTCCCCAGGTACATTCCCACTTTTTGCAAATTGGGTGTGGAGAGACTGCTGATTTTTTCCTCTTCCCTTGCAGTACAAAGACTTCCAAAGGAATTGAGAAAACTGAATTCTCCCCCCTCCCCACAAGGCCATCCCCGATGTGTTTGGATTATTTGTGCAATAGCACAATTCATTTTGGGAATACTTTGACAGACGGTGGAATTCTTCGGAAAAACCGAAGAATTATATGGGATACGGCTAGGATTACCAGATTCAAATTAGGACACAGTGCCTTTAACCACTGCATAGAGGAGAGAATTTTGGCAGGTATAGCTTTTGAAATTTTGGCAGGTATAGGTTTTGATAATATTATATTTAAAATATTTGCATTTATTTTTCCCCAATCCTATCCCCCACCACTGGTGACAATGCAGGTGCACTGATGGAGTGCAATCCAAGTTGAGGGTGGGGGGTTGGACAGCCAGCAGGAGGTAAGAAAAAAACATTTTATTTATCCCCAGTTGTTTGCCCAGAGGAGACCTATGGGTCTCCTTGGACTTAGGCCAGCCATTTTGCTGGCCTAAGTCCAAGGAGAGAAAAGGGGTAGGGTGACCTGGGAATGGGCAGGGCAGCTGGTGCTGCCAAGATCCACCCCCTCTTTGCCCCTTGCCCTCCTTTCCTTGCTCCCTGCTCTCCCTGCCCCGAAACTCCCCCTGCTCCTCCTCTCCAACCATGACGCACCTCTGCCACGGACCTTTCAGAACCAGCAGAGGCTTTGGGAGCCACTGCCGCAAATACTGCATGCTGTACCACTGCCCCTTTGCCACATAAATAGTTCCTGGAAGAATGGGGGTGGGGAAGGGGCATTCCAAAGTGCTTGTCCTCTTTTTAGCCCTCATCTTTGGAATGCAACCTCAGTTGGTATGTCAAGATTGGTGTGATTGGAGTGATTGGAGTGATTGGTGTGTGTGTGTGTGTGTGTGTGTGTGTGTGTGTGTGTGAGTGAGAGAGAGAGAGAGAGAGAGAGAGAGAGAGAGAGAGAGAGAGAGAGAGAGCGTTCTATGCCTGCATTCCTAGACACACTTGCTATGGAGCCAGCCCCACTGAACAGCACAGGACCCACTTCCAACTAAACATGCTTAGACTTGTGCACCCCATCGGTGCTTAGACTTGTGCACACCCCTAGTGTGGCAGAAGGTCAGTTGGGATCTACTGGCAGTTCACTAGTAGATTGGCAAAGGATTCTGACTCCCAGCTGTTTAGCAGTAAGTAACAAGGAATTGGCTCCCCTTTTCCCACCCACCCCTGCCCCCAAATGAGGCTGTTTAGGACCCCTGAGTTGAAGTACCTGCTGTTGACGCAGATTTGGGCTTGTATATGCAGACTGTTCTAGTGAATGGTTCTTTGAGCCCCCACTTTTGCACCCCACACAGTCCTGCTGAGACCCCAATTCTTATCTGGCTTTCACGGGTGGACCTTGGTGGAGACGCACTAAAAACCAAAGAAAATCCTTCAAATCTGTAGTCTGCCCACACCTGGTTTAGAACATAAAATGTGGGCACATCCAATGGGGGGGGGAACAAGCTCTGTTTGGGGAGTGGCCCTTTTCATATGTAGGCCCCATCCTTATAGGGGACTGGATCAAACCCTTCTTCTTTGTGACTGTGATAACACTATGCCAATACAGGAAATGAAAAGTAAACCAGAACCTCTTATGGAAGCTGTCTAAGAGTCCCTGCTTTTGTACAGCTACTTTCCCCCACATTTTTCCCCCAAACCTGATTGTGTTTAATCAATTGTAGGTGGTAAATACAATGAATATATTTATGAATTCCCATGCTATTCCCCCGCTCTGCAGCTACATGGAATGGAAGTTCTATGTGTTTATTGCAGTGGGTCAAGAGATCATTTATAGCCCCTTCTTGCCGACACCTGTCTCATCAAGGAAATTAATAACACCAATCAATCAAAATTATATTTGATGTCTGCCTTCACAGCTGGATCGGAGGCCTTTTAAAGGAAAGGAGGCTTCTGAGGAGGAAATGCCAGCTGCACCTCAGAAAGCAGAACAAAAGACTTCATCTGAGCTTAAACCACTCCGCATACAAGTGGCAAGTCCAATCTACTGTACCTATTTAGAACAAGCACAGGGGAGAGCCCTCCTGCGCTGTTTCAGAATGAAGCCTTGCCTAAGTGAAAGCTTTGCAGGGTAACACAGAACAGCACAAAACATTATGAACGCCTCGCATGTTAGCCCACGATACAGCATTGTGACATTCCTGCAATGTTGACCATGGCCCTTTGGGAACTGAAAAGCGTTCAGACTTCCTTAGTCAGGCTATATAACAACATGAAAAATGCTCTAATGGATCGAACCCAGTCTAGCTGAACATCTTTTTCCCACACTGTCCAACCAGATGGAGGTGGCGAAGGCCGTTCCTCTTCAACAACTGGTAGTCAAGGGCATAGTAAAAGGCACGGAGTGGGATACAATGGCTGCTTGGCCCCAAAATGGCACCCAGAATACTCTTAGTCTGGCTTGTCTCCAATGCAAACTACAGCCAACACAGAAGCATCTCAAGCATTCATGAGTTAACGCACTTTGGGAAACCAAGGTCACTGGAAAGCGTTACTGCTGGTAGTAAACAAGCCAGGGTGCTTATTTGCAAAGCATAATCTTCAGAGCCGCCTCCATTATTTGCCGCAGACATGACTTAGGCCATTAGTAACCAGCCTCTGAACAACTAAGAAGTGAAAATGTAGTGTTGGGAATGTGTGTATGATGATGATTGATTAGCAGAGTTCCATTTAGCCTTAATAATTATAAGTGCAGATCTGGTGTGTCAGTGAACAATAATAACCAACATGGAATCATTTCTACAATTTCATGTATTTTTATTTTTACTTTTCATGTGGTTTAATAGACAATATGCGACTAAGAGCCTAATCCTAGCCATATTTACTCAGAAGTAAATTCCGTTAATGAGGCTTACGCCCAGGTATGTGTGAACAGGATTGCAGTTTATGCTGATGCTATTTTTTTATGGTCACCCCCAAATGTGACAGTTTTGCACAGATTTTTATTCCTTGCTTCCAATGAGTCTCTCTCTCTCTCTCTCTCTCTCTCTCTCTCTCTCTCTCTCTCTCTGTGTGTGTGTGTGTGTGTGTGTGTGTAGTGGTTGGAGTGTTAACAATACTCTCTAGGCTGAGCATAAAGGACAGATCTTTCGCCAGTTCTTCCAAGTTTGTGGGAGGTTGTGGAAACCACCCAAAAGGATCTTTCCCTCTTCCAATCCACAGTATCTTTATACCTCTAAGGTCTAGTTGTCACCCAATCAGGGACAGGTTGGTACAAAATACCCTGACAGGGTGATGTCATACCTAAAGGCCACTCTCAGTCATTCACTCCCCCCTCCCAACTAGAGGACAACAGCAGCAATGAATCATCCAATTACGGTGTCCTTGGGTACCAGGAGCTCAACTTTATCTCAAATTGCCCAGGCCAAGAATGCAAAGTGAAATAACAGCAGTGTGCCTCCCAGCTCGCCCCAAGTGGCTGCAGAACACAAAATGGATTCCACTCTCAAAATGGAGCCAAGCCTGGGCCTAAATTTCCCTTGCTTTTCAAGGGGGAATAGCCAGTAACTGGCTGATACCTCCATGGTAGGGAGTCCACACTATAAGGGGATTAGAATGTCAGAAGAGTTAGGACCCACTTAGGGTGCAATCCTAACCTGGAGTTAGGCCAGCAGGCCGTATCCTATGCAGGGTGGGGTGATCAGAAAACAAATGGGAGGCAAGTAATAGTATTTTTACTTTTATTCTGCAGAAGCCCTGGGACCACCTATGGGTCTCCTCAGACATATTCCTGCTATTTTGGTGGCATATGTCCGGGGTGGGAAAAGGGATAGGGAGGTTTTTGAAAGAGGTGGTAAGATCTGGTATGTACCATTGTCACCACATCCACTCCTCCCTCCTCCCAGCCTCCTAGTACTTGCCCCCAAACACCTGGTTCTATCCCCTCCCTGGTGAAGTTCTTCCCCTTGCTCCAGCTTACCTGCTGCAGAGCAAGTCATTGACTGTGTCAGCGGGCCACTAATAGTGGTGGCAGATCCAAAATGTGCACCAATGGCATGCTGTGTGTGCTGCCATATGGCCTTACAACAGAACAGTAGAGTAACGGGTTATCCATTAATAAAATAGGGCCCTATTTTTATTTCAATTCGCTTGTCTTCTGTCTTGCTGGGGGTTATGCAGGCAGTTACTCAGACCATCATAAACATCCAGAAACATCTTCATTAATCAATAAAAATGCCTTCTGAAAGAAAATGTTTTCAACTTCCACTTAAAGACTTTGAGAGAGGGAGCCAACTGGATGCTCTCCAGAAAGGGATTGTAAATGACACTCAAGGTCAAGACTGCCGCCAGTGGCATTCCTATAGGTGGGCAAAGCCCTAGGTTTTGTAGGAGCCTGAGCTCCTGTGTAACACAGATCCTCCCCTTCACTTCCAGAGCCATTAGTGGCTTGAAGAGCAAAGCCTCGGTTGGGACTGCAAATGTCTCTGCTGTTGGGGATCTGTTGGGGCCGCGAATGTCTCTGGAAGCAAGGGGGAGGGTTCATGTTACACAGGAGCTCAGGCTCCTGCAACATAGAGTTTTCTCCCCCAGGAATGCCACTGACTGCCACACAGAAGCAAATTGGTAGGCAGTGCAGCTGGAGCAAAGAAGGTATTATACACAGTGGTCAGCTTGCTACCAAAATGGCTACATTTCAATCTGGACCAAGGACAGCTCCCAAACTAAATTTAAAGACATACCCAGGTAGAGTATACAGGTAGAGTACTGGGTGCAAGGGAGTGGCAACAGGATCCAAGCATCTTGTTGTCTCACGCCTCCCTGGGGCACCTGGTGGGGCCGCTGTGAGATACAGAAAGCTGGACTAGATGGGCCTTTGGCCTGATCCAGCTGGGCTCTTCTTATGTTCTTATGTTCTTATTGCAGCAGTCCAGCCTGGATATAATCAGAGCACATATACCTAGGACTGGATCTGCCTCAGGTTGCAGGCAGTTGCTTTGTTGCTTTAGTGTTTGCTGGAGGTTTGCTCAAAAACCACCCACATTTTTTTTATTAAAAAATAAATACATGCATTCATGCACATCAATGGTCTGTCCCATTCATTTTCAATTCACTCTAAAGGGGATCCCTGAATGCTGCCTCGGATCTTTGCTTCTAGCCCTCCCGATCCTCTGTTGCTGCCTTGAAACTCAACCCCTTCCTGTTTCGGATCACATAGCTATTTCTGGCTCATTTGGGCAGACTAACACCACACTTCCCCCAGGTCCCGGAGCTTGACAACCCAGAGCCTGACATTTGTTGAGGCCTGACAGTTAGATTATCTCACTAGGTTGCTTTTCTCTGGCTGAATTTGCCAAGCCCATTTCTGCAAGAGATCAGGCTTGTCCTGATCAAAACAGTAGCAGTATTTGGAGAACATGGCAGGACTGCATGATTGTAGTGGCACTTCCTACAAGTGCAGCCATTGCAGCTGGAGATGTCTAGGATTGGGCTGCCTGCCAGGTGAAATCCCAGTGCTCTGGTAGCTTCACTGGTCCATGGCTCAGAATATCCTGAGAAGGAAACAAGCTCTGTCAGTCTATGTGCTGCTCAGCTGTGAAAAGCAGTGGGAGCTCACTGCCTTGATCTGTCCATGGTGCTGAATGCCAATGAGGTAGTGCCTGTCCCAATCCTCTGCAGTCATTTACAACTCAACAAGGTGTATTTCTTCTTTCTACATAGCATCCTTCAACCCAAGTCACTGACAGTCCCCCCCTTTGCCAGGTGATCCATAGAGCAATAGCAAGGCCCTGATTCAGCAAGAACTATAAAGCATCATTACAGGAGGAAAGCAAAAGCATGCAAGTCAACTATCTGGCTAAAGGCAAGGCCATTCATCTACTAGTTTCCCCACTCCTACTCCTCAGATTAACCCCAGCAACCTGTCAGTGCTTACAGCCTGGAGGGAAAGGAAGGTGGATGAAAATGGATGAGTATGGAAACAGAGAGCAGGCATGAAAGGGCCGAAGGCAACTTGGTTTTAATTCAAGCAACAAGCTGCAGCCAAATCCCACCCCTGAGACTTTATTAGAGTAGATGGAACTCTACCAGTCTCTTGTGTCATCCTTTGCTAATCCTGAGCTAATAGGTGCAGCACCAACTTCTGGCCTGCAACACCAAACCAACCAACCAACCAAACACCAAACAAACCAACACCAAACCAAGACATTTTCAGTGTGGTGATCAGCGTTACTCCCTCTTTCATAAGACTAGAATTTATTTGGGATAATCCAATGAAAACATTGGCCGGTAGAATCAGCACATTCAAAACACCTAGAGTCCTAAATGTATGGAATCTGACACCACTAGATATAGTAGTGACCACTGGCTTAGGTCACTTTAAAAAGGGATTAGACAGAGCGGGAGAGGTCTCTCAATTGTTACTGGCCATGACAGCTAAATGGAACGGAACAACCAAATTCCAATTGTACAGGAACAGGCAATATGGGAGGGCTGGCTGATGCCATTTTGGCTTGCTTGTGGCCTTCTTGGAACCATTTGGCTCATCCCTGTTACATGATGCCTGGTCTGATCCAACAAGCTCCTATTATTTTCTTTGTGTGGCAACTGTTCCAGCATTGCTACAAGATGTGATAATGGTGACTGCTGCAAGTGCCTTTAAAACTGGGTTATACAAATTCATGGAGAAAAACTGGTCTACCGATAGCTATTGCCCAAGATAGCTCATTATGGTTTAGAGGCAGCATGACACTGAATGGCAGCCACTGGAGAACAATAGCGGGAGAGGGCTATGGGGTTCAAACACTGCTTGTGCACTTCATGGAGGCTTCTGGTCAGCCACTGCAGGAAGCAGGATGCTGGACAACATGGACATTAGCAACCTCCAACAAGGGTTTTCTTATGGACTTAGGTTAAGAGATTAGACTAGCAGGATCTTCCATCTTCCAGGATGTTGATGGGACAGAAAGTCAATTGCCTTGGTCAATTGTCTCACCACTGACTCACCGCTTGTCAGTGGATGGAGGCCTAATCGCCAGCCTATGTGCATGGCCATCAGGAATTGCTCTTGTGGCCTCAGCATGGTTGCCAGCAGCGCAGGATCACGTGACACCATCACATAGCATCTACCAGAATCTAGGCATTTCCTGGTTCTGCTGTCAGAAAGCACGTTCCACCAATAAAGGCCAACAGACAGGATTGGCCTGTAAGATTTGTTTCCTCTGAGACAGTGTTTTCCAAACTGTGGGTCCATGATCCTCCAGTGGGTCATGGCCTAATTTTGGGTGGGTCACAAACTGATAGGGTAGATTAGGCTATGTGCATCAAGGATTAAATAACCTGTTATTTGAGGGGAGCACCACTGCTCAATCACCATTATAGCCACAAGGGTTGATTGGCTGGTAAACGTTTGTTTTAGTTGGGTCCCAATGCTAAAATGTTTGAGAACCACTGTTCTAAACTATTGTCCCTGTGATGAGCTAGCTTTTCAAATGCATGGAATTTTTGACATGGTGGGGCATTCAAACATGGAATTGCCCCCTGAATCTGTGTGGTACAGTCTGTGTGGATACCAATATCTGGTTCTGAACTTGGAATAATCTCTCAGGAATGGAATCCTCCAGTTTAGCAAAACACATCCCCCACATTTACCCATCTTCCACCACTAGCACAATCACAATCAATCAATCAATCAATCAATCAATCAATCAATCAATCAACACGTACTTATATACCGCTTTTCAACACAAAGTTCACAAAGCGGTTTACAGGCAAATAGTAACAACAACAACAACATTAAATGGCTTCCTGTCCCAAAGGGCTCACAATCTTAAAAAAGGCAGACCACCAGCAACAGCCACTAGAAAGACTGTGCAAGGGTGAAGAGGGACAATTACTCTCCCCCTGCTAAATATAAGAGGAACACCACTTGAAAAAGTGCAGTTTCTCAGGGTACAAATCTACCCAGCGTGCGCTCCCTTACCGTAGTGGAGGCTCCAGCCTCCCCTATGCGCTCCTTGGATCTGCGCCTGCTAAAGAGCGGGTGCAGATCCGAGGTGACCACGTGGCCCGAATTGGGGCCCCTCCCACCAATCCCCGTCCCGATACTTGGCAGAGAATCCCTTGCGCTGACCGTCTTCGGTCAGCGCAAGGAGGCTCTCTGTCGGTGCTCTGAAGCCGATGCTGCAAGCATCGATGCTGCTCATGCCCGCGCGCTGGTGCTCCACCCCTTGCGTCAACATGATGACGTCGCATCAATGCAAGGGGCATGCTTGGATTGCACTGTCATTGTGATCTGCAAAAGCTTGAAACTAAAGAACAATTCCTGCATACAAAACAGCATCTGTGCAAAGATACCAAGTTTATCAAGGACACAAGGCAAAGCAATAAATCATAGCATTTTGCAGCCTGCCTCAGATTTTGCTGCTATAATTTGGTTATCTTCAGTGTATAGAATTATTCCTAGTTATGGGGGCCATTAGAAGCATGCCAAAAGCCGGCTTTGCAAATATGATTACTGGAGGGGCAGGAAGATTGAGAGGAGAAGGAGAATTTGCATTTAGGATTCATTGCCTGGATTGAAGCTGTTCTGGAAGACTCTCACAGCCCACGTCTATCATTGTCTCTAAAACAGGTATCTCTTGCATGCTATGGTGGAGACGGTGATTGGGAAGCTTGGGAGAGGTAAACATTTTCCCTTACCCCTCTGTAAGCCCATTGATGAGGGCTGGTCTTAGGAGGAGCAGGGACCAATGGAAAACATTTTTACAGGGCCCTCCACCCCGTAGGCGCCCCCATTCACCAGGATGAGCAGCAGCAAGGCCTCGTCTCCAGGCTGCGTATCTTCTTTGGTCCTGTGCCAGCAATTTCACGGGTGCAGATCCAAGGAACCCATAGGGGAGGCTGGCACCTCCCCTGGTGCAAGGGCAGAAACGTGGGCCAGAAACGTGGCCCACAGGCCTGCCTGCTCCAGCACAGTTTAGGATTGGGCTGTTCGATAATACAGAGTGCTTCTGAGCAAATGTCAAGCCCAGGAATTGGCTCTCAATATCAGTTCACAGGACATAAGAAGAAGAGCCCCACTGGATTGGCTGAAGGGTCAGCTTCCTGTATCTCACAAGTGACCCACCAGATGCCTCAGGGAGCACAAAGACAACAAGGTACTTGTATCTCGTTTCCACTCCCCTGTATCTGGCACTCCAAGGTAGCCTACCTCCACCCAAACAACCACGCTTTGTTCCCCCTTCCAAGCTTTCTTCATTTAGCAGCCTAATATAGAGCTGCAAAAAGCCCTTAAGGGTATAATCCTAAACTGAGTTAAACTGGCATAAATTAAGCCAGCAAAGTTTGGCCAGCACAAGGGCCACCATAAAGTATGTCTGGACCACTCTCGGTCAGAGAGGCCAGCACACAGACATGCACCATCCTCCCTGACTAGGAGAGTGGTCCAAACACGCTTTACGGTGTCCCTTGTGCTGGCCAAACTTTGCTGACTTAGTTTATGCCAGCCTAATTCCAGTTTAGGATTGCGCTCTAAATTGTTTCTATTGTTAAACAATCTCAAGCTGGATACCTTTCACACAAAATCCACCAGTAGCTCCTGGTCTGTGTTCTGCTCACCATGGCTTTGTAGGAGCAGTGGTAACTCTTATGGCCCCTTCTGTCACCTGGTCCCTGTTGAGTGGGTCACTGTAATGCCACCATCTGATCACTAGTAGTGGTGGCACAGAAGTCAGGGCACAATCCTAACCAGGAGTTAGGCCGGCACAGTTAGGCCAGCCAAGTTTGGCTGGCACAAGGGCCATAGTAAAGCGTGTTTGGACCACTCTCAGAGTCCGGGAGGGTGGTGCACAGTACAGTCTGCGCATGTCTGTGTGCTGGCCTCCCTGACTCCTAGAGTTAGAAACATATATGACGGTGTCCCTTGTGCCGCCAAACTTTGCTGTCCTAACTGTGCCAGCCTAGCTCCAGGTTAGCATTGCACCTTAATGGAGGCCTCTCTTCCAGCTTTCCAGGTGCAGTTGTCTTTTCTTTCCCTTAATCTCCAACAAAGCCTGCATGTGCGTGTCTGCTTCCGTGCATATACTTCACACCGTTGTATAAAAACCAACACATTCTACCTAGATGGGGTGTTAGCTTGTTGATCAAATCAAACCTGTCGGCTGGCTGCTTTTTGCACATATCCCCTCCTAGGTTGGGGCTCAAGCACACACACGCACACACAGATGCATATACGCACACACACAAGCACGCACACATACACTCACAGACAAGTGCGCTTGATGGATGATATGATTTGAAGCTTGTGACAGCTGCATTTTGTTGTGGGGAAAAATGACTTTTAGCGAGTTTCAGATAAATGAGCAGAGTTTACTGGAGTGAGGGGAATGCAGGAGGCGTCGCTGAAGTGATGATTTGTGAGGCGAGCGGCAAACAGAGAGAAAAGACCATTTTTTAAATTAAGACAGAGAGGCATTAAGCAAGCCTGTTCTTTAACATCAGATATCAATCGGGAAAAACAAAACAGAACCGCACACAAAAAAGGCTAGGATTATAATTGGAAGGGAGAGGAGGAGGCCAGATAGGAAGGAAAAAAGAATGTGCTGAGAAGCAGGTAGTGAGGTTCTCCAGGCCAGAGCCCAGGGCAAGGGTGTCTTCTGTTGAAAGGTCCACTCTTCGGAAAGAGAGGAGACAGTGGGAAAGACCTGGCCACCAACCCCCATGGCTAGAGCTGTCCTCGGTGGGCCAGTGGTCTGACACAGAGTGCAATCCTAACATGGAGTTAGACCGGCACAGTTAGGCTAGCAAAATTTGGTTGGCACAAGGGCCACCGTAAAGCGTGTTTGGACCACTCTCGGTGCCTGGGAGGATGGTGCACATCTGTGTGCTGGCCTCTCTGACTCAGAGAATGCTCCAAACATACTTTTCAGTATCCCTTGTGCCAGCCAAACTTTGCTGTCCAAACTGTGCCAGCCTAACTCCAGATTAGGATTGCACTCTTGGTCCACACCGATTTCTCTCAAACATGTTTAGACCTCTTTCCCCAACCGCTCCAAGTGGTTCACATGAAACAAATGGCATTGTTGATGGTATATCAATATTAAGAGTGGCATTTTTTTTGTTTTAAATTTCCTAAAATATGAACATTTTGCTTTCAAAGGATCCTGATAGATCACATAAAAAAAGCAGTTTTGCATGAGCGTGGACTGAGAAGAGATTAAAGAGAAACAGGAAACTAGCAATAACCAGCATGCCTGTCTCTTCTTTCAGTCATCTTTCTACCTGATTCTCAACGAAATGTTCTGTACAACTCAATGTGAGGGCTATTGTTTTCAGTGTCACAGCTCATCTCTGCTGTACTAATCCTATGCACACCTAGATTAGATTAGATTTTTAATTCATCTATTGTTTCTATTGGAAATTACTCCTGAAGTTGCCCACAATATACAGCCACAGCTTCCAATAATATGAATCTAACGAAAACCAACCATTCAACCATAATGCACATCACATAAAGAAACACAATACCAATAATTCCACTGGCATTTTAATAAATAGTTCAGCAGCAATTCCTTTCCAAAATGGTACCACAAGGAACGCTCGACTACCTCGAAGAGAATAAGCAATAACAAGAAGGAAAGTGAAACTAGTCAAGAGTATTTTCTCCCGCCCCCCCAAGTGCCTCTCTCAGAATTCACACACTCTTCAGCAAAGGAACACTCTACATTCCCAAGTGGCCTCCCCAATTACAAACATTATAATATCCTATTGGACTACATCCATTAATGTTTCTTGATTTTTATTGATGACTCAACCACCCAGTAAAGATAGAAAGCAAATATCTGCTATGGTTATAGCATCATGAAGAGTCTATTCCAGGTACTGGCATCCAAATGAAGACCCCCCCCTTTCAACAGAACATCTGAATATCTTCGAGGATACTTAAAGAGGGTGAAAATCACCAGCAGCTACATGCAATTGCAAGGAAAATGACAGACATGGTATTGTTAAAAGAAGCTGGGTTCCATTTATCAGATTCTATAACAACTGACTCTATTTCTATGTCCAATTTTTCTTTCCTTTGTTATGATTCTTTGTAGCTTCAGGCAATAACAACTTTTAAAAATCCCATTGCCTAAAACGGATTCTTCCCATGATGTAACAACTGGACTGCAGCAGCCTGAGCCAGAGGCATTGCGCCCATGCAGCGCAGTGCCACTGCCACGGGCACCACCGAGGGAGCTGGGCGCGCTGGGGAAGAAAGCAGCATGGAAAGCAGCAGGGGCAGGTGAGTCCTCCCACCTGCCCCTGCCTCCATTACACTCTGAAATGGAGCAATTCTGGAAGCAGGGGGCATGGTGATGTGCTTCATCACCGCCCCACCCCAGGCACGGTCGGAGCCTGCTCCAGCTCTGGCCTGAGCAACAACACATGCGACTCTTCCAAGCCACCACCATCACCAGACTGAGGAGAGCAGCAAAGCAAGCAGCCGCCTGCTCCCCTTTTACCTTTTCTGGGCAGGCCAAAAAGCACCATCGGGGGCAGGAGCTGCGCCATTGAAATGCACACTGCAGGGTTTTGCCCTCTCCTTCCAAAAAACCAGGCACCAACCCTTTCTCCTAGCCTGGAGGTTCTTGGTCCATGCCCCAGAGTCCATAGCAGTGGGGAAGGCCTGGTCCATTCTGTGAAGGCACAACTCATACACCCAAGCCCAGAAGCCTCTAACAGCCTCCTTGGTGTGAACCACTGGTGCTGTCTGTTTGGATAGTCTACCAAACAGTTGCACAGAAGCAGGGTTTTCCCTTTCCCCTTCTTCAACCACTGCCTAGTGGTGACAGCTGCCAAGCACAAGGCCAAGATTGTCTGGGCATTTGGCTTTTTTTGGCCACTCATTAGGCGCATGCAGTCCACACGTATTTGAGACTAGAGCTCTGGAGCCTGCGGATGTATCTTTCCCATAGGCCTCCAAATGTTTACATTTTAGAAGAGCCCCATTGGATCAGAAACAGGTTCCATTTAGTCCAGACGTCTATCCTCCAACAGGGGCCAGCTGAATGATTGCAGGAAGGCCACAAGCAGACCACAGAGGCTAGCCCTCCCATGTTGTCTTTTCTTGCACAACTGGAATTCAGAGGTACAGTGCCTGTGAAGATGGAAGCTCCACTTTGTTGTTATGGCTGATCGTTATTGATAATAGTGCAACTCCATTCTAATTCCATCTAAGCAAGGAGCTGTCATTGTGCCTTGTGACAGCAAATTCCATAGGTTAGTTATATGTGGCATGTCCTTTTATTTGTCCTGAATCTACTTGCCGTCAATTTCATCCCTCAGTCCTAGAGTTACAGGAAAATGAGAAACATTATTTTTACCCACCTTTTTATACAATCGCCATTTATAAACTCCTATCATGTCCCTTCCCCCACCGTCTAGTTGTCTTTTTTTCCAAACTACCTAGAATCTTTTCTTTTCTTGCAAACAACTGAAGAATTCTGAAGTGTTTTATTGGTTTAATGCCTCAACTGTGAAATCTGCAAGACAGCCAAACTATCCTTGGAACAAGAGCCAAAACAAAGATGTGCAAATATTCAAAATATAGCCATTCTGCTTTCAAAAGTCATGTGACATGGGAGCTCACATTACTGAATATTCTTCCTTATTCAAAAGGCCCAGAGCATAGAAAACTAGCATGTCAGGGAAAAGGGTTTCAGCCTAGCCTCCTCCGGACATGCTATGTGCAATCTTTCTATGTGCAGGGCATTTTTCACATGGAGAATTCAATTAAATGAACCAAACCCCCCCAACACTCACACCCTGAAAGCCCAAACACAGGTTCATTCCCCACCAAACCATTGTCTGTGGTTAGTTTTATTCTACAGAACCTCTTTTAGGCCTCAACCTTGCGCACCTGTATCTAAGTTCTATTTCTTGCCAATATGGGCAAGAAGATGATATGATTTATTTTTTGAGAGAAAAGAGTGAAAAGACTTAAGCTGTTTTCCTTTGTGCTGTCAGGTAGCGATAAGACGGCTCTCACACTTTGTTTGAATGGAGTATTTATTCTGATAAGAAGAAGGCAAAGAGATCTTCATTGGGCTTGGAACGGGGAGGGAAATGGTTGAAGGTTATTAATCCGGAAGTGCCCAGCAGCACAAGATCTGTGGGAAATTACATATTCTGTCACTTTTACTTATTGAATCCCAATTTCATCGTTGTGTGCAAAAACAGGAGATGGGGCAGGGATGCAACTTCCCTTGTGGCTCTTATTAGATTTCACAACCTCTTGATATTAAAATGCCAACCCTGGAAGAAGCGATTTTGTCTCCGTGTTCTGTGAGATATTCCCCCCTCTTTAATTTTCATATCACGGCAGCAGCAATACATGCCTTAAAAATTAAAATACAAGAAGCAGGAAACATTTGCTGCCTGCAAGTAAATAAATGACAGATGCTGACATTATCCATTCAGACTTGGTCTGGGCTGTTACAGGCTTTCAGAGGTCTTTTAAATTGTCTCATGTCCATCAGTATATAGTACTTCCAGTCTTTCTTTCTTTCTATGTCACAAACAAAGAAGGAGAAAAATGAATGGAAACCAGACTGAGGACACAATCCTAACCTGGAGTTAGGCTGGCACAGTTAGATCAGAAAAGTTTGGCTGGTACAAGGGCCACCCTAAAGTGTGTTTGGACCACTTTTGAAGTCAAAAGAGGCCAGCACAGAGATGTGCACCATCCTCCTTGACTGCAAGAGTGGTCCAAATGCTTGACGGTGGCCCTTGTGCCGGCCAAACTTGGCTGACCTAATCGTGCAGGCCTAACTCCAGGTTAGGATTGCGCCCTGAGTCTCAGGCTAGAATCTATTTTGGAGGCCCCCTTTTGAGAGGAGTGGGGGATTGCGCCCCCTCCCAGGCATCAGACTAGTGCTGAGCTGAATGAGCTGAATGACTGGCCACGTGAATATTTACCACTTTGTGATCATCCCTTGCAAGTACAGGTTGAACGTCCTTTATCCGGACTTCTTGGGACCGGAAGGTGTCTGGATTTCAGAATAATTGCATAAATACAATGAGAAATGCTTTCTCTTGCACTTATCATTGTTACTCATATTATATAGGTGTCTGCAGGCCTCTTTGGCATTTTTTAGCCATGTCTGGACACATGTACACACCACAGAGCAGCAAATAGAACATTCAGCCCGTAACTGCACTGTATTGAGCAGAAGACCGTCTTGTGTTCACATTATAGACAGTTTTGGAAAAAAAAAAGTCCTGAACAAAAATGTCTGGATTTCAGAATAGTCCAGATTTTGGATGGCTGCATAAGGGATCCTCTACCTGTACTTGAAAAATCTTGAGGGTTACTTGAGGGTTTTTGCTAGTACTGTATTTGCAAAGGTTGATAATGAAACCCACATGATAGACACCTCCTGGCACTTTCGTTTTTCTCTTGTAAACAACCTCCCCTCCCTATTTTACCTTTGAGAAGGAAAGAAGGCAGCCCGTGGCATGAGACAGCCTTAGAGCCTAAACAGCAGGCGCAGGGTGGAGCAAGCCCATTAGAGCAGCTGGTGCCTACCCCGGGTAAGGGGATGTTAGTTCCCTTGCGCCGGGGGAATCCAGCACCCTCCAAACCTGCTTTGAATACAGGGCAGGCCAGCCGGCCTGCCTGTTCCAGCGCACATTAGGATTGTACCCTTAGTGTGCCTACTAACAAAATAAGGTAGTAGAATGGACTGTACCCCCAGCACTCCTCCTGCTGGCTGGTGAATACCACCTAAAGTGTGTGTGTGTGTGTGTGTGTGTGTGTGTGTGTAGGAGATGGCAGTCACCAGCAGGAGTACTCCCCCCATTTTCCCCCTCTTTCACCCTTGAAAATAGTTTCACAGCCTGCAGAAGGGGTGGCCATGCAGGGAGACTTTTGACTTCCACCATGAATTTTGAACAATTAAATGAAATTGATGTATCAGGGAGGCAGAGCCTGCCTTAAGCCAATGTGACCAATGTTGTCACATTGGGCCCTGCACTATGGGGGCCCCTGCACCAATGCAGCGAGCATATCACTTGCTGCAGCAGCTGGGATCTCTATGGGCTGTAAGCCAGTAGGGTGAGCAGATTAGCTTTTCCTGGGCCCTCTCACCTGCCCCTGCCTCCAAAATGGGCCTCCTGAAAACAGTTGGCCGTGATGTCATTATGTCACCACCAGTTATTTTTAGGTGCCATGTTTTGTGCATGGGGCTCTTCTTGGTAAGCCTCATGGGGAGGGTGGGGCCCCCACAAGTATGATCTGCATTGGGACCTGCCGTACCTGGAGCCGGCCATGCAGGGAGGAGAACTGAACACCCCCTCTCCAGATTGACCTCCATACACTACCTTATTACAGGTGCTTTTCTCCCTAGCACAGCTCCAGATTGAGTTGAAAAATGTTTGAAGTGATGGATTGTCAGATGTAAGCGCAGGAAAGAAGTAGTGTTTACCACCGCATTGTAAAATTAGAGCCTTCAAATATAAAGTGTGGAGTGTGTGACCTTATCCCACTTTATATGTGAACAGGTCAGCAACAAACAAAGCTGGCTGCCCTCTTTATGTCTCAAGTGGCCCTCAGGTTCTCTAACCCCAGCTCACCCCAGATACATACTGTATATTATGCTTTAATGTTGTGGACTTTTGGCTAATGTTTGTGTGACTTTTGGTGGACTTTTGGCATCTGATCATTTGGATTAAAAATGTCTCTTGTATTACAAACTGCATGGACCCACATTCAATTTTCTATTATATTATAATTGATGCATTAATGACAATATTGTTCTTAATTAAAAAAAACATGTACACCTTTTCATCAGGAAAGTTTACAAAGTGGTTTTAAAATGCATTTGAAACAAACAAACAAACAAACAAACAAACAAACAAACAAACAAACAAA
>JAJKFI010000010.1:5300553-5316377 GCA_029204185.1 Lerista edwardsae
TAATAATAATAATAATAATAATAATAATAATAATAATAATAATAATAATACAGTCAAATGGCTTCCTGTCCCAAAAGGGCTTACAATCATAAAAAAAAAATGCAGAACATCACTAGCAACAGCCACTAGAAAAACACTGTGCAGGGATGAATAGGGACACTTACTCTCCCCCTGCTAAATATAAGAGGAGCACCACTTGCAGAAGTGCCCAGTTAGCAGGGGCAGATTCAGCTGCCATTCCCCCTTGGTATGAGCCCTGTCATGGCTGTAACTGTATGTGTTCATATGTTTAATTTTTTTTCCCCAGTAAAGATTGGTATATCAGTCCATATGTGCCTCCAGAGCTTAAACGTTCCTCTCCTTTGCTGTCCTTAGCTGTTCCTTTTGCATCCAGCTCACCCAGCTGTGCCGGGAATTCCAATTGATATTCCTGCCAGGGCATCAGCCGCACAGAGATGTCACCATAACACACCTTATTTTTCTGTTCACAATTTACATTTTTCATTCAATTATGCGCAATGATAATCTTCCCATAATCTCCAGTTCCTTGGCATGTGTATGTTGGGGGTGGCTGATGCGGGAAGGGGGGGGGGTTTGAGGGCACAAGAGATGGATTCCATTTGTTTTTGTTCCACTTTATCAGCCACTGCAGCTATCAGATTAAGTGATAAGGGTGGGCCTAATAATAAAAATACAATATAATGTAATGAAAGGAATGTAGATCTAATCCTTTTGCCTTACTGCGTTCATTCGTCGTGCCTTTGGTCCTATTATGTTTTTCCCCTTGTTGCCTCTGCCTTTGACTTAGCCCCATCTTTCCAAGGAAGCAAAGGGATTTGTCAAGATTATAGTATTACGCTGTGCACTGTGGCACTAGCTGCCGGGCATCGTTAATTACAAAAACCTATTGCAGGCTGTGGGTTTGTGCATGCGTGAGACATGCATCAAGCCACAGCACCACATGCCTGTTTGTTTTAGAAACATTAAGGCTTGTGGATTCTTGTTGCATCCTCTGCTGGCTGTGTTCTGTTAGAGGAATTGTTTTAGGGAGACTCATCCAAAAAAATCAATGCAATGTGCTGTGGCACTGAAAAAGGCAAACCAAGGGCCATCGACACATTAAACAGGATGAAGTGGTAGAACACTGGACTAGACTACTTCAGAGTGAGGGTGAACCTTTATATTTCTGGATCCTCCTCTGCATATAGCAAACTAACACATCAGGGAGAAAGATAGCATGTATAGTAGTCTCTTTCCTTGTTGTGCTAGTTGACAACATGCAGGGGTGCCTTTACACAGCAAAACATGAAAAAATATGATATTATCCCACTTGCCATCTGAAGTGGTACCTTGCAGAATTTGACCACATACAGGGTTTGGGCTGGAAAATTTGATTTGGAAGTTTCTAGTGCTCACCTGAAAGAAGAGCGTTATGAGGTCACCAAATTCTCAGTTTTGGATTGAAATGTGAGCCTGGGGAAAAAATTCCCAGCAATCCCACAACTACTGCTCCCTCTAAACTGCATGGGAGCATAGGCACCCCACCTGTGATAAAAGCCCAGAGTGTCTGAAAGAAGTTGCCATGCACTTATCACTCGCCTTTGTTTTCTTATCTCCCTTCCTCTGACTTAGGGACGTGGTGGCGCAGCGAGTTAATCCGCTGTTGCTGGACTTTCAACCGCAAGGTTGGGAGTTCGAGACTGCGTGACGGAGTGAGCTCCCGTTGCTTGTCCCAGCTCCTGCCAACCTAGCAGTTCGAAAGCACCTAAAAAATGCAAGTAGATAAATAGGGACCACTTCGGTGGGAAGGTAACAGCGTTCCGTGCGCTACGGCGTAGAGTCATGCCGGCCCCATGATCGGACAAAAACGCTGGCTCTACAGTACAGGCTTTGAAACGGAGATGAGCACCGCCCCCTACAGTCGGTCACGACTAGACCATTCGGTCATGGGGAAACCTTTACCTTTTTTCCTCTGACTTAGATCTCCTCCCTCTGCACTCTTATTGCTTTCCCTCTGCAGAGGGAGAACCAGGCATTGTGTGCAGGTGGCTGAAAGGATCCCTGGAACAGTCAGACCTGAGTGCAGATAACTGATAAAGTGATGCCTCTATTGGCCTGAGAGTCCTATGTTGCCCAAGCTGGCATGGAGTTGCCTGTCTTCTAGGCTGTGGCCATCTGACAGCCCTCCTAGCATGAAGTGTGGAGCCCACCTGGAAAAGCCTGTGGCAGTCTGAGGATGGTCGAGGGGCATCACAGCAGGTGACCTGGACCGGAAAGAGTGCTGGTGCAGGCCAGAAAAGGACTGAGGACGCAAGCCTAAGTTGCACTGGAACAGGCAGGCCTGCAGACATACGCTGTATCCAGCACAAGTTAGGAGGCCGCTGCAGCCTCCCCAGGGCAAGGGCATATTCATGCCCTTGCACCACGGGAGACTCCAGCCTCCCCTATGGGTTCCTTGGATCTGCACCGGCTGTATAGCAGGCACAGCTCTGAAGATGCCATATGGCCCAAATTTGGGCTGCGTGGCCCGAGGATGGAGCCTTGGATGTAGCCTAACGGCTGCATCCCGACTCCGCCCACCGGTCTGCCCCCCCAAGCTGGAAAGTTGGATAGGATTGTGCTCACACTCTCGCAGCCAGTGCTGTAGGAGGCTCGGCCATTTTGGTGACACCTGGTGCGGGCCACACCTCCGTGCCTCCTTAATGATGCCCTGCTCCTGCCCCCTACTTAAAGAGCACCAGGCAAAGCAAAAACAGTGGCAGACGTGTCTTCCTAGACACGAGAAAAGTGACGAAGCCAGGCCTTCCCCCGTTCCCTCTCCAGCACACTAGCAATGCTTCACAAATGAAACGCTTCGGTGGCCCTTGGGAAATGTTTTATAAAGTTCCTTTTTATTACTATAATTATATAATAATGTTTGTTGTTGTTGGGGTAGTACAATTTGATCTTCTATATTTTAGAGGTCTTTTGGAATATAAAATCTTTTGGTGAAATTAATGGTATTTGTTGTTCTGTCTTGAGTGCATGAAGCATTACGTACTTTGGTTGTCTGCTTGAAGAAAATGTCTACTGTTCTTCTCAATCATAATTTCTCATGTATTTTCAAAGCAGTTCCTTGATGGCGCATTTATCGCTTGAGAGGCACTGAGATTTATGCTGCTTGTAGGAATAAACATACCGCCTGCATCTGTAGAATTTGTGTGCTTCTTTAACGGGAGTGGGAGCTGATGGGCTGCACAGCTACAACCAGAGCGATTCCTGGGCCATGGTGGCATTCTGCCCTCTTCAAGACCTTCAAGTTGCCTGGTAACCTCAGCGTGGTGCTCCAAGCCACCTCCAGGAAACCAAGTCATTTGGTGAGTGCTGTACGTCTTCCGGTTGCTAGGCAACTGAAAATGCTTCTCTTCTTTTGAATGGGCGAACTGGAGACCAAAGCACAATTATGGCTGCTTCACCTGAACACGATTCCCCAGAGGTGGATCTACAGGGAGGGCAAAGCTCTAAGTGTTGTAAGAAGCCTTACTCTGTCATGCAAATCCCGCCTCTCCCTTGCTGCTGTAGCCAGTAAGGAACGCCAAGATGTTGCTTTTCCCTGTGAGGATTGTCTAAAACGGTGCAGGGGAGGAGTGATTTCCAGTGATGTCATGCAGGGGGTACACGGGGGTATGCGAGTACCGGTTTCTAGCATTACAGCTGGCCCCGCCCATTCACCCGCCCACTTGTCGACTCCGCCCTCTGCAATGTTTGAATTTCCTGCATGTTTGAGTTGCCTGCATGTTCTCAGAGCCAGGCAGGCAGGCAGACAGGCAGCGAGTGGAACCTTTCCTTTCCTTGCCACTGAAAAATGAGTTGCTCTGGGGTTTTAACATGATGCCAGGCCTCCTTAACATGTTCTGGGGGTGCTGTGGAATACTGTTGCAACTGTTGGGTCAGTTTAAAATCATCTGAGGCCTCAAAAAGGGCTTTTTTCATGTCACTTCCTGCCACAACATCACTTCTGGCTTATGACATCACTTCCGGTGGGCGGGTCCCGACACGTGCCAATCAAAAGTGAGTACCTGTTCTTAAATCTTTTAGATGACACCACTGGTGATTTCCACTGCAAGGTAAGGCTTCTTGCAAAACTTAGAGCTTTGCCCTCCCTTAGATCTGCCTCTGCGATTCCCAGAGGTGACTCCAAGCTTGTTAGGACATGAGGAAGGGCTCTCCCAGGAAAGGGATATGGCCTGGAGCCAGAGGGGAGTTGAATTTGTAGTGTTGCTGGTGGGGGGCAGGTACCTGGGGCTGAGTGATGTGATTATGTCCCCCGCATCATTGCGTCATCCCCCCCCCTGCGTCTGCGCGATCCTCCCCCATGCATGCGTGGCCCTGACCCTGGAGATGGCTTTATTTGGAGCCATACAGGAGCCAGGGCAGGTGGGAGGGCCAATTTCGCAGTAATAGATTCCCCCCCCAGCCTATTTATGTCACTGAAATGAATCAAACAAACATATACGTGGCGGGGTAGTGAAGGCTCAGATCCCTGCCTCTCAGTTCCAAATAGTTACACCTGGCCCTAGCTGGGATAGCTTGATTTTATTGTCATGCCTGTCTCAGTGCCAACATCCTCTGTACCCTGTCAGGTCCTGCAGTGCTCCAGAATTTGCAGACTTGTCAGTCAAGCATGACTCCCTGGGCCGCTGCTGAACAGCAGCAGTTAGGGTTGGGAAGCTTACCTGATAGCCCAGAATCCTCTTAGCCTGGGAGTGTCAGGTAAGAGCAGAGGACCAATCCAGTGCCCCAACCAAGGCTGCCTGGCCTCAGTCTGGACAACCTGCTGAGGAGGTTTCCCAGAGTGTCCTCCTCACACTCTCCAACATTTCTCAGATGGAAATAGGGGTGTGCTTGACCAAAGGGATACCTGCAGCAGTCACATAGCACAGCTCCCCTTGGTCTGATAAGGGCCGGAATAGAACTCGTGGGGTGTGGGGAGCAAGGGGGGAAGAAGGTGGAAGACATGTGAAGGGCAGTTTGGATGAAGGGCCCCCTTGCAATCACGCAAAGGGGGAAGGTGCACTGGAAGGAAGACCAGTACAGGATGCATATGGTGCTGCTCCTAAATAAGCAAAGAGGAAAGCATCCCTTCAACTGGCCCAGTTCAACTGGCCCGACTGACTTCTAGCCACTTAAAGAAATAGGGATTCTTTGTGGTTGATGATAGGGAGGACTACTCTGTATTTGTTTGGTTTGCAACATCAGGAATCTTCAAAAGGCAAAAATCGGGACATAATATGGGCAATAGTTTATCAGGGGCAAGTACTGGAAAATAGGGGTTGTCCCTGGCAATTAGGAACAGTTGGAGTCAGCAGACTCCCTAGAGGGGTGGGGTGCTACGTTTTGCAAGGGGCATTACCTGTTCTTGGGAGAGCTGCGCTGCAAGAGTTTTGAGTTTAGAGGACCTCGCAGGGAAGGGTGCACCCCTTTCCCCACCTCTTGCTACCGCAACAGCACTCTTGGCAGCCGTGAACTGGCGGTCAGTACTTTTTTTCCCAGGATGCTGCTTGGCATGCAGCATAGCCCAGCGCAGCAGTGTGTGTGTGTGTGTGGGGGGGGAAATGGCAGCCATCAGCTGAAAGCCCCTGGAGGAGCATTGCACTCGCAAGGGCAAAGGAGTTCTCTCCTAAGTGCCCAAATTCTCCATAACCCTTGGGAAAAAAAAAATCACTGAAACAGCACTCAATTTTTTGCTGCCTGTAAAAGGGGGAGCGAAAGGTGTGAGGTTGTTTCGCTCATCCTCAGCCCTTGGGCCTGCACACCTGATGCTCCTCTTGACTTGTGATTAAAAAGGAACTTTGCCAAAGCAGAAAGAAACCACCTTAGCCCTCGTTCTCCACCTTCGCTGAGTTTTTTCTCTCGCTCGTGCATTCCTCAGAAGGAACAAGAGCATCCCCCTGGGAGCCCGGCTCTGCCGCGCCAGGAACATTCATTATGAAGAATGCGCTGCCTTTGTTATTTCTGTTCCTCCCAAGGTTATAAAACCTGTCAATGGTTTTTATGAGAAATTCCACCATCAGTGACACGCGAGAGCGATCCTCTGTCTGAACTGCAATTACCAGCATATGTTCCCAATTGTTGTGCCCGCCAGCTGCCACGGGGATGCTATTTATTCCGTCTCTGTGCACCTTTTCGGAAGGTGCCTGAGCCAGGAGGGAGCTGAAGCAGACTTTATAAACTATTAGCAAGGAGGCATGAGGGTTTCAGGGGCGCGTGTTGGCTAAGGTAAATACACATGTCCTATTCCCCCCCCCCCGCAGGGGGACTGAACCTGTGGACTTTTATCACCCTCAGGGGATACATCGCCGCTCAGGAAAGCCTTCCAGCTCCAGCCCAAAGCAGGTTGTTGCAGGGTCTGCTCTCCTCTGGGGGGAGCTAGAGGCATGCAAATCTCACCCGTTGCGGCTGTAACTTTTAGCCTCAGTGCCGTATCAAGCATTATCAAGCCGAGACTCTCATATTCTGCAGGCAAAGAGAAGTGTTTGCAAAAAAATCAGGCAACCCAGATTGCAGTTTGGTGTGGCTGAGCCAGGATGACAATGTTCTTGGCTTTTTCATTTTAACTGCTTCTTTGCCCCAAACGTATGGTTGCCCCACTTCATAAGTTCAAGGCAGGCCAAATACTCAGTCAAGAGTTTGAATTAACTCACAAAAAGGACTTGATTATAGATCCTATAAGACTAGACACAGACTGCCCTGCTAAGTTAGGGGGCACAGTTAGGCCAGCAAAGTTTGGCTGGCACAAGAGGCACCATACAGTATGTTTGGGCCACTCTCAGAGCCAGAGAGGATAGCACACAGACGTATGCCATCCTCCCTGACTCTGAGAGTGGTCTGTTCCACCAAATTCCCTGCCAGGCCACCCCAAGGGCCCTAATGCCCACACTAGGCTAACTAGTTTCCCCACAGAGTGGCCTCAGAGATAGGCAAGAAGGAGGGGGTTCTTTCACCCACTGGGCCTCCTTTCTTCCAGCAGCTTTGTTTGGGATCACTGGCTGGCCAGCCTCCTCCAGACTGCCCTAATCACTGGCTTAGCTCCAAACTACCTTAATTCTAGGTAAACTAAAACTAACCCCACCACCAAACAATAGGCAGTCAGCTTGCCCAAGCCACAACTGCCTCCTCCACTTGGTGGCTCCAGGGGCATGACAGCCATATAACAATTCCCAATGGCCCCCAAACAACATTACCTGAGCCAGTTCCTCAGTCCTTCAGGCAGGCAGTCCAGACAGCAGGCAATCAGTCCAGCAATCCATCCATCCATCCAGCAATCCATCCATCCAATGCCTACCTGGTGCCCTCCTCCAGCACCTTCCCAGGTTCCTCTTCCAGCACCTTCCCAGGTACCATCCTCCAGTACCTATCCAGCTTCTGCCTCCAGCTTTATACTGAGGCCAGCCAATCAGTGGGCAGGCTTTAATTCATCAGCCACACCCATCTACACCTGTGATAACCTTTTCCTAGCCAGGCCCCTTGCAAAGACCTTGGGGGGTTAACCCTAAAATCCCTGGCCTATTTGGACAAGGGGCCATTGCTGATACCATTCCTTATGGCCTCGGGGTATCTTCTGCCTTTTCCAATACATGGTCCAAACGCACTTTATGGTGGCCCTTGTGCCTGTCAAACTTTGCTGGCCTAACTGTGCCAGCCTAACTCCAGGTTAGGATTGTGCCTCTCTCTTATACACATTATGGTCATCGAGCCACTGGGCAACAATTCTCTTATTTTGCTTAGTTCTACCTTTGTTGCAGTTTTGCAGAATGTTTTCCAGCCTTGTGAGTCGAGGGAGAACCGTGGAGTTATGCAGGGCACTGAAGACTAGAAATTTGCTTTTTTACAAATTCAAGCTGACAGTCTCAGAAAGTGGATCTGTTGCACCTCAAACCACACGATGCCTTTGCTTGTGCCCCCACACAGGGGCATCAGGTCAGGTTGGGCACCAGTGGAGGTTGACTCCCTGAACCCACCCGTAGAAGTCAGCCAGCACAGATTCTTCACTGGAAGGAAGGGAAGAGACACTGCCCACCAAGGTCTGAACTTGCTGCTGCTTTATATGAAGCACTAGCTCAGTGGCAGAGACATGATTTGAATGCAGAAAGCCCCAGGTTCAATCCCTGGTAGCATCTACAGATAGGGCTATAAAAGCTTCCTGTTCAAAACTTCTCGGAACAGTAACCAGTCAGACTAGGCAATGCTGAGCTAGTTGGACCTGTTCTCTGAGTCAGGGTGCAATCCTAACCTGGAGTTAGGCTGGCACAATTAGGCCAGCAAAGTTTGGCTGGGACAAGGGATACCGTAAAATATGTTTGGACCACTCTCGGAGTCAGAAAGGCCAGCACACAGTTGTGCGCCATCCTCCCTGACTCCAAAAGTGGTCCAAATGTGCTTTACGGTGGGCCTTGTGCTAGCCAAACTTTGCTGGCCTAACTGTGCTGGCCTAACTAGCACTCTAGGATTGTGCTAGCCTAACTAGCACTAGGATTGCACTCTCAATATAAGGCAGCTTCGCACACTTAGGACCTGAAGGGAGAGTTGAGGAGGATGGAAAAGACCACCTATCAACCTATTTCTTCCCATCGCGGATTACAGGGAACTATTATGAGAGACAGAGTGCAAGGCAACACTTGATTGTGGCCTTTGATCTTGTCCCACTCTTGGCTTCAGCCATACACCTGGTTCCAGCCTGTCTCTGTACCCGATGCTCTTGGAGCCTCACACAAGGAACTGAAATGTGCAACCCAAAGCACAACCTGTGCTCTTACAGATTTGCAGCATACACACAATGCTGGCTATACTAGTGGGCAGTGTGCGTGTGTGTGTGTTTGTGCATGCGCATACATGCACGTACATTCAGATAACCCCTTACAGTTCCATGTCACATTCACAGCAGATCATGCTTCCCAACACCTACCACGTTCTCATAATTGGAGACTTCCTGGAAGCCTTATCCAATGGCTTTCTGAAGCTCCATGTCAGCGGCGCTCGCTGAGCATGAAGCCTCCATGTAGCCGAACCGCTGGTTTCAAGAATGCCAGCAATTTCCCAATTTAATCCCAAATGAACCTCTTCCACTCCTGTTCCCATCCCCGCAGGCCTCAAAACCAGCAGCACAGCTCTGAAAGACCGGTCTCATCAAAGGGATTCAAAGCGATTTACTTATCACCATTGCTCCTCCATCCGACACACACAATGCGTGGTTTTTATTCTGCCTCTCAGGCTGCAATCAAAGCAGAAAGGGTCAGCAGAGCAGGCGCTGAGCACCGGTGTGGATCTTTGTAATGGACAAAATGGGATGCTGCCCTATCGGAAGTCTGAAGCTGGACTGTGTGGCTGCTTCCTCAACCAGAGAAATACTGGATGCTGCAAATGAGGGTGTCTTCCACCTGCCTGTCAGTGTCAAAGACACCTCGAGGCTTTCTGAGAGTTTGCCTTCCAAGCGATAACATTTGCGCACATGCGCACACAGTAGGCAGTGATTGGGAGTGAATTGCCTTGTGGTATGTGGCCATAGGACCAAGCCAGAATGCCCTCCCCAATTTGCCAGGGAAATGGGAGAAGGTCATTTTTGCAGTTTTCAAAAGGAGCAAAATAGGGGCAAAACATTGATGCCTTATTGGGCAGGACGTTTAGCCGAGAGGATAAAAGCCGCAGTCCTGCCTGAAGATAAGATCTGAAGGTCGCCTGTTCTAAACCACCAGAAGTTTCCGTGAGCGGCAGACCTCGAAGAATGCGGCTGATAAGATTTGAGCGGTGTCTGACTGCCTGTGAGAGGGGAATTGTGTCGTATCAGCTGTTTCTTGGTGAGAGCAAGAAGCCGTTTATCAGCCGGCAGGAGAGCAATCGTGCGGCTAAGAAAGAGAGGCTGGACTTGAAAGTGTCATCTGAAATGTAGCAGTTCTTGTGAGATTAGAACTTATTGTGACTGTAAAAGCCCTTTGGATTTAGAAATGCCTGCCTATGTAAACTGCCTTGAATAATAAAGTCAAAAGAACAATCCAATGACCTAGAAAGGCGGTATATAAATACTTATTATTATTATTATTATTATTATTATTATTATTGTTGTTGTTGTTGTTGTTGTTGTTGTTGGTGGTGGTGGTGGTGGTGGTGGTGGTGGTGGTGGTGGTGGTGCTCCTCTGGTCAGCTAGCAGCCACCATTTTTATTTCCCATAAGTCCCCTGGAAGAGAGGCAGTGTCATCCTCCAATGCCATTCCAAGGAGACGTAAGGGGGAAAGAACTGCTTGCTGCCCAGGGGAGCACTACTGCTGCAAAACTGGCAGTGGTGATGAGCAAAGACGGCTGGGGGGGGCAATATCAGAGCAACTCAGCTCTCCAGTTTTGTGTCTCCGGTTTTTATACGAGCACTTTAGGCTCAACCAAACAAATCTCCACCTGGTAGATGGAGCACCACCTGGGAGACTGGTTGTCTGTCAGATGGTAGGGAAGTTCATTCAGTAGAGGGCAACAAAGATGGTCAGGGTTTAGTTAGGGTTGGACGTTCTTAGGTTCTTCTGTGTTCACCTGCAAAAATGCCCCTTTGCGCTCTTTGGACATATGCCACCAAAAGTGGTGGGGTATGTCCAAGGGTGTGGTGGTGCTGTGGGTTAAACTGCTGAGCTGAGCTTGTTGACTGGAAGGTTGGCAGTTCTAGACTGTGTGACTGAGTAAGCTCCTGTTGCTTGTCCCAGCTCCTACCAACCTAGCAGTTTGAAAGCACATAAAAATGCGAGTAGATAAATAGGTACCACCTCGGCGGGAAGGTAACGGTGTTCCGTGCACTACGGCATATAGTCATGCTGGCCACATGACCACGGAGGCTTGTCCTTGGACAAACGCCAGTTCTTCGGCTTAGAAACAGAGATTAGATGAGCACCGCCCCCCTAGAGTTGGTCACGACTAGACCATTTGGTCATGGGGAAACGTTTACCTTTTTATGTCCAAGGAGCCTCATTGGTGGCCCCAGGGCTTACCAGTGGGTAAGTATAAATGATTTATGCTCACCTCTAATTTGCCCGTGGTCTGACCCTCCCCCAACTCGATGCAGGGAAACACTTTACAGCATGGCTGCACCAGCACAGCGGGTGGGGGGATAAGATTGGGACATTAGAAAAGCAACATCACTCACGGGAAGGAGTGGGTGCTTCACACATTTCTCACATTGTACAGAAAGTAAAAGGTTGGATTTTTTAAAAAGCCCTATCTCCAGGAGGCAACATTCCCTCAAGTGTTTGTCAGAAAGAAGATGCCCCAGAATGGAGTCACCTGGCCAGTGGGTCTTGGAGGGCTGTGATGGATGCTGCTCTCTGGAAGGGTTACCCGCCGGTAATGGCTCTGGGAAGATGAATAAATCAGGCCATCATGAGAGGCATTGGTGTGCCCTCCCATTAAGACCATATGAGAACAATGCTTTAGGGGCCGTTAATTGACCTTTAGCTCCAGCCATAATCCGGTGTACCTCATAGATGTCAATTAGCCACCAGTTAGCAGTGGCTAATGGGCTGAGATGGTCTTTTCAGGAGGAGGGAGAAGATGAAGACCACTGATAACTAGGCAGCAATTACTTTTTTATTTTTCTTTCTTTTTTTGCACAATCTCAAGCATTCCCCACCCTATTCCTGAAAGCTTAGTCACAGGTCCGTTGCTTGATCAGTTGCTTGTTCAAATAGTTCATTGAGTAGAATTTTTCAACATGCTTGAACCTTCTTGGAGGGTTCTAGAATCACCATTGGAAGGAATTTGTTGGATCAATATGCCCAACTCCTGGCACAAAGAGCGCAATCCTAAACTGGAGTTAGGCCGGCACAGTTTGGCCAGCAACGTTTAGCCAGCACAAGGAACACAATAAAGTAAGTTTGGACTACTCTCGGAGTCAGAGAGGCCAACACACAAACATGAGCCATTCTCCCTGACTCAGAGAGTGGTCCAAGCACACTTTACTCTCGCCCTTGTGCCAGCCAAGCTGTGCTGGCCTAACTCCAGGATAGGATTGTGCTCTGAGTCTCTACCCCTTATCCATTTCCCTGGCTGAAGCTGCTACTCCAGTGGTTTGTGAGCAGGACAGAAGAATGTTTGGCACCTGCTGCTTTGCTCTGTAGTAGACTGGATTAATGACATTTCCCCAAGGGCTGTTGACATCTATTGTGCCTTCACCACCACCAGAGCCAACAACCAGGAAAGCAAGTGGGAGAGATGGGGGAAGGGCTTGGAGGCTCACTGGTGGTGGAAATGGGGGAGATAGAAATTTGTGGGGGGCTGGGGGAGGAAGGAATTGCTTTGGAGACTCACCAGGTGATGCAGAGAATTGGTTTCCCTTGTGCTCCTGATAATGGTGGAGAGGGGAGGGCGGTGTATGCCTTGGCTCAAAGTTCTAATTGGAATAAATGTAGACATTTTCTGGGTTTAGGAGTGAAGGGAGTGTGGTTTTCAAGCCCCGTTATGAGCTGGAGCAGGTGAGGTCCCCCATCACTAGGAATCGCTGAGCAAGATGACATCAACATCACCCCTCAGACTGCTGCTGTCCTGGAATTCAATGCAAAGCAATTTCACTGGAGGGATGTTTGTTCAAAGTCTAGGCACAGACCTTTGCTGCAACAAAGAGGCACTATTAAGGGAAAATATACGCTCTCTTCATTATTCAAGAGGGAAGTGGTTTTTTTAAAAAACACATTTTATGAGCAACTCTGGAACAGAAACAGCTGGAAAACGATGCTGAAAAATTTGGTAGGGAAATAATCCTCATTAAAGCACAAGTGCCTTTCATGGGTCCAGAGGGAGCTGGTTATGAGAGGCAGGCCCAAGCCAGGAGCCCTTGAAAATTACGCTCTAAGCATGCAGATTTCATTTTGCAAGGGTATTTGATTTCCATGCCTTACGAGATGGATTGGGGACCTGATCCAAACGCCGGCTTGAACCAATTTAAAAATCTCCCCTCAACACAAATGGGATTTGGAATCCCAGCAGCAAGTTGGTAGCAGGCAACCTGTCCCTCAGAAAAAAAAATGTGTTGGTTCAGCTTGATCAAGGATGCAGATATTCTGGGCTCAAAAGGAAATCTCACTTTGCACCAAGGAACCGGACGGGACCAACGTCTGAAAGGTAGACACTTCACCCTGAATTTGCGGGATGGTTAGGGACAAAAGAAAGGTGTGTGTGTGAATCCGCTCCATATTTTGGGGGATGGACATGCAATCTGGAAGGTGGAAGAAACTAACCAGAGCCATCGTTGGCTGGTGGCTACCATTTTGGGTGGGGGCACTTGCCATTTTTCCAAGAATGCCTCTCCAAACAGGGTAAACTTGGAAAAACAAAATGATGGCCTTCAGTTGATTACAGCTTGGGTGTGTTTTGTGGCCCCCTGAAAATTCTGCCCATATTCCTAAACATTATCAGTACAGGGGGTCAGTTTTCAGCCAGCCCTAGGTCCAGATTTCAGCCAGCCCTAGGTGCTGAGAGAAGCTGATTTATGCAATCTGGATATGTTCTATGAGTTATTGAATGGTGCAAAATCTACTCTGCAACTGTTACCGTGTTGTCCCATGTATCCTCTTTCTGATAAACACAAGGAGGTGCAAGGCACTGTAGAGGGCAGTAAAGCTCTGCCCCAGGCCAATGAAGATCTCATTCAACTTCCCCATTTTGACTTCTGAAAATCAACAAGCTTTGTCTGCAGGCTATCAGGTATAATTTCACGACAGTAGGAACCACTTTTAGGGTGCAATCCTAACCTGGAGTTAAGCCAGTAAAGATTGGCTGGCACAAGGGCACGGTAAAGTGGGCACGTTTGGACCAGTTTCAGAGTCAGGGAGGATGGTGCACATCTGTGTGCTGGCCTCTCTGACTCCGAGACTGGTCCAAACATACTTTATTATTTATTTATTTTTTATTTTGAAGAATTTATACCCTGCCTTTCCCATGCTGAAGCCAATGCCCAAGGCGGCTTACATGGGCAAGCTAGTCTAAACCATCATTTTTCAATGGGTTTTTTTTTTTTTACAAATATCCAGTATTCTGCTATTCACTGAATCCTCAGTCCCAGATGTAGCCTTCACAGTGTTGTTCTCTCCTCTGGCTGTGTAACCTCAAGCTTCATCAGGTGATCATAAGTCCAGCCTGGACAGGTCCTCAAAGCTGGATTCCATTCTTCCGCCTGCTGTTCTGTCTCCCATCCAAAAATAGACCACAGATCTTTCCGTGTCCCTTGTGCCAGTCAAACTTTGCTGACCTAACTGTGCTGGCCTAACTACAGATTAGGATTGCTAACTCCCACCCACCGCCTAGCAGACCCAATTTTTTTCATGATGGCACCATTTTTTCCTTACCCACACAACCCCAGGATGACTCATGCATCCCAGGGTAGTTACGGGTCTCCAAAATGATGCCAGTCAAAAGGCAGCCACACACTGTAATTCTTGCCACAGATAACAGAGGCAGCAATGGGGAAAAAGAATCACTAAGCATGTCTGTTCAATTAAGAGTCCGTGAAAATGACTGGGGAATGAATGGAGTGCCAAAAAATAAACCTGATTTTTACCCTCTTGTTTCAATGCATTCCAAACACATTCCAAACAAATGAATTACAGGACAAAAGTGCCCCCTCTATTACATTGCAACTAAGCCCAACTATGTGTCCCTTATCAAGCAATGCATATTGTCCCCCAGTTCTGCTTTGGCCCCCATCCCCCTCCTCATCCTCTGTTGTCTCCCATGTGTCTCTTTTAGACGCAAGCCCTCAGGACAGGTATTTGTCTGTTTTTTTCACTCCGTGTAAAGCACCCTGCACATAGATGGCACTCTATAACCAAACAAAATCCAAATTGCATCGGTTCGTTTTGGTTCAGCTTCCTTTTCCCCCCTGAAATTATCCTCTGTGCACTTAGATGAAACCGATCTGACCATAAGGGGGAAATCACGCAGTACCAATAAGCATGCAGAATCTGGCCCTAGGGGGAGAGACTGTCAGTTGCTGACTGTCAATCTGGCATTTTTCGCCAGCACTAACGTGTGTGATGATTCTGATTATCCAGGTCACGGAGCTGGTGCTCCGGCTTTCTCCAGCATCTCATCTCTCTGACAGAGACATCTCTGGAAACCTTGACAGAACACAAACTGACCTCAATTCCCTGAAGGTTCCAGGGCTCCTGCAGCAGCAGCAGCCAGAGCCAAACACCCCTGTCATGTCATTTAGGTTTAAAGCCCATTTCATAGAGGCAGGGAAAATAGCAATCATACAACATGACACCCTGGGCGGGCTATCAGCGGTGGGGTGTTAAGCCAGGACTTCTCGCTATCAAGGCGTGAACCTGCACTTAGTGAAGCTACAAGATTAGATTTGCAGGCGTGCTCCGATGGTAACAAAAATGCTGCAGGTCACCCGCGAGAAGAGGCTGTCTTAACCGTATCGGGAGTTGCCACTCAATGTCACCGCAAGCAAAACTGAAGGCAAGTTGAGGGCTTCTTGCTTAGGCAAAGTATGTGAGGACGATTGAAGGAATCGAGAAGGGTTTGGCTAGGCGTAGCAAGAAAGGTTCCGGAAGGTTCTGTACTTTCCAAACTGGGACCATAAAAAAACATAAATGCCCACTGGAGTGGCCTCTGGGGGAAAATGTTGGCCGCCAGTGGGCTGAGAAATTTGCCAGAATTGCCAACGTTTGCCAATAAACACAAAAAGTGTATTCTTATTTTCACTGGCAAAGAAAAGGGCAGGGCATAAAGGGGGCACCTTGGATCAGTCCTAATACAGAAGGAAGGAAGGAAGGAAGGAAGGAAGGAAGGAAGGAAGGAAGGAAGGAAG
>JAJKFI010000010.1:5316387-5351737 GCA_029204185.1 Lerista edwardsae
AAGGAAGGAAGGAAGGAAGGAAGGAAGGAAGGAAGGAAGGAAGGAAGAGGCAATGTGACTTTCCGCTTAGTTCAATGACGTCAATCCCCAGAGGTGACCCCTCCAGATTCTTCAGTGCTGCATTGCCTAGACCAGGAATGGCCAGCCTTAGAATTCTATTAGGCCAATTAATTCTATGGGGCCACTAATGTCTACAGACACTTGTGTAGGGTCAGAACACTTCAACATCCCAACATATAATCCATGTTGGCATGACCTTGCAGTAAGGGGGTTGGAAGCATCTGATCATGTGCACCCTGAGAGTAAGACCAGTGGTGGTCCTGCCATTATGCCAGAGGGGGGAATTGCCCATAGGTGGCAGGCCCATGTGATGTTCCAGGCCCTCTGGAGCCCATCTGAAACCGTGAGAGGGCCGTTTAGCAGTGGTTTTTGTCCCCAGCCTCCTGAGGGCCAGGGACACTGTCCCAAAGCATTAGAAAGCATCTGAAAGCCGTCCAATAGCATTAGAACACTTTTGGAGGGTGGAAGGACCTTGCAAGAGGTTCCATACCACCTGGTGAGTTGGGGGGGGGTGGCAGCAGGGGGACAGCAGCTTGTGGTCCTGGCCCCTGGGTGGCAAATTGGCCAGGTCTGCAACCGAGTATGACACCACAAGTTGTTGGGAGACGGGGACTGAGGAATACTGCAGAATCTCAAGGTTTGTTTTCCTTTGAAGGGAAATTCTGAACAAAGCTGTTTACCACAACTTGACAAAAACATGGTGGGGCCATTAGGGGCCAAAGACAAGCCCACAAGGCTAGATCTGCTTCACAGACTGCCAGTGCCGCCGCCCCCCCCCCCCGAAACCCCGGGGCGAATCTGGTGGTTATAAAGGGGAAGTTGACTGTTCTCAAAGTATTCTTTGCAAAGGTAAAAAGAGGTGACTGAATCAATAAAGAATGGCAGCTGGTAAGCTGAAATTCACACAATGCCTGAGATTATTATGCCTGTCTTTATATTGCCTTCTTAAAACAAAACAGCAAACAACCTCTGAGTCTCCAGGTTGTATCTTAATTTTCTCCCTGCTGGGGAAAAAGAAATACCATTTAAATTGATAGTGCTTTAAATTTTGCTTGTCACGGACGAGGAGGAAATTTAAATGGGATCACTTTGTCACTTTGCCCTGATAGACAAACTTAATTCAGAAAGTACATTTCTCTCTGCTGAAGTTAAAGATAAGCCAGTTGAAAAGCTGGGCTGTCTTCTTGCAAGAGCCAACAAAAGAGATGAAAAAAAAGATTTCTAGCGCATTCATGCATTATTGCATCAGGCCAGTCTAGACTGAGTGAGTCCAGAATGAGGGAGGGGCGGATTTGGGGAGGGGCATGGAAAGGCACTAAACACACACTCATTTCTGGCACTTATGCAGTGAGATGTTGCTTGGCATTGGATAAACACCCCTTCCATTCAATTTGTCTTCAGTCCACTTAGCCACCTAACTGATCACAACTGAAATATAAAATGGGAATTCAGATTTACTGAATTCATTTACCATGCCAACATGATTATATGTTGGGACGTTGAAGCTCCTCCTCTCACAGGCAAGTCAGGAAACAGAGATCTGCTGAGGGGAGGGGCTCCCACACATGCCCAGACTGGAACAAGCCCCAATTATGGCCCCTCCCAATGGAACGTAACTCGACGGTGTGTCATGGTTCAACACCGACATCATGAGGAAAAGTGCTCTGAAAGAACAAGAACAAAACAGAACCCCCTAACCCATTCCCACACTCCCGGGGAACGACCATGATATAACATTAACAGTCCTCTAACAAAGTACACAGTAAAAAGAGGAATTAACAATCTGAAAACCGGAATAGATGCTTCGAGCAAACCGAGGGTGGGAACACTGACTCTGCCATGGAACACTGAGAAGGGGAATTCACGGTAAGTGCAAATCTTCCCATTCTCCAGTGTTCATGGCAGAGTCGGTGTTCTTGGGTGCTAGGATATACCCAAGCAATGCCCTAAGGATGGGTACTGCTCGAAGCACCAGATACCACTGCCTGCAGAACGCACCTAGCGAAGGCTGCATTCCTGGAGGCAACGGCATCTATCTTGTAGTGCTTAATGAACATGTACGGGGAGCTCCAGGTGGCTGCCCTACACACGGATTCGAAAGACGGAGAGGCCCGGAAGGCTGCCGTAGTCACAGCACTTCTCAATGAATCAGCCATGATACCGTCTGGGGGAAGGGTCCCGCTAGCCTTATAAGCCCCTACAATGGCCTCCTGCATCCACCTGGCAATAGTAGAGGTGGAGACCCTGGAGCCCGACCTAGAGCCCTTGAAGGCTACAATCATGGACTTGGAAAGGCCAAAGGAGGATGTACAGGCGATATAAAAGCTAAGTGCCCTCCGTACATCAATGTTGTGCTACTCCCTCTCCCTAGGATGGGAAGGCTTAGGGCAGAAAGAAGGGAGGACTATTTCCTCTGATCTATGAAAGACAGAATTTACTTTAGTCATGAAGGAAGGATCTAAACCTAAAGTAACACAGTCCTCAGAAAACCTACACAGGTTCTTTGCCACGGAAAGAGCTGCTACTTTGGAGACTCTCCTTGTAGACGTGATCCCGACCAGGAAAATGGTTTTAAGGGTCAAAAGCCTCAGGGAACATGTGGCCATGGGCTCGAAGGGAGGTCGACCCAGAGCCCTAAGAACCAGGGGAAGATCCCAAGATGGCACCTAGTGTATGGCTGGAGGATTGATAAGCACAACACCCTTAATGAATTTCTTGACATGGGGGTGCGCAGCCGAGGCTCTCCCTTTAGGGCACCCGAGGATAGAAGCTATGGAAGATACCTGTCGTTTGAACCATAAAGCACGTTTGGACCACTCTCAGAGTCAGGTTGGATGGCACATGTCTGTGTGCTGGCCACTTTGACTCTGAGACTGCAATCCTATACACACTTTCCTGGGAGTAAACCTAATTGAACACAATAGACCTTACTTCCGAGTAGGCATGCATAGGATTATGCTCTGAGACACACTTTACAGTGTCCCTTGTGCCAGCCAAACTTTGTTGGCCTAACTTGTGCTGGCCTAACTCCAGGTTAGGACTGCGCCCTCGGCACATCCCCCATCCCTCGGGGTTAGTGAATGTGCAGAAGAGTCGTGCAATCATGCCTGCTGCCCCCCACCACTGCTGGCATATCCACTGCTTCATCCCTCCATATGTTGCAGGGAAGGTCTGAAGGCAGAGCTTACACATACTGTATATAGGTCTATGTGGGTAGGCTCTCCACAAACTCAGGAACCCTGGCTACATGAAGCCTCTGGGTTCACAACTAATCTTACATCCATGTAGGTCAGAATTGTCTACAGTGACTGGCAGAGGCGCTCTAGGGTCACAGACAAGGGTCTTTCCCAGCTCTATCTGGCAATACTGCCAGGAATTGAAACGGGACATTCTGCATGCAATATAGGGGATCTGCCAATAAGTTATATGACTCTTCCCCAAGCTAGGCTAGACTGGGCTATGGGTCCTACCAAGTGCGTAGGTTCCCTTTCAGTGTGTGTAGATAGGGGGTACATTCCCAGTAGCAATGTATGGCTGTGAGAGCTGGACCATAAGAAAGGCAGAGCGCCGAAGAATAGATGCTTTTGAATTATGGTGTTGGAGAAGACTCTTGAGAGCCCCCTGGACTGCAAGGTGATCCAATCAGTCAATCCTACAGGATGTCAAGCCTGATTGCTCCCTGGAAGGACAAATCCTGAAGCTGAAGCTCCAATACTTTGGCCACCTCATGAGAAGAGAGGACTCTTTAGAAAAGACCCTCATGCTGGGAAAGATTGAAGGCAACAGAAGAAGGGGGCAGCAGAGGATGAGATGGTTAGATAGTGTCACCGAAGCGATGAACATGAAGTTGGGCGAACTCCGGAAGCTAGTGGAGGACAGGGAGGCCTGGCATGCTGTGGTCCATCAGGTTGCAAAGAGTCGACTTAGCGACTGAACAACAACAAGAAGATAGGGGGTGAAGGCAATGGGTGCAATCATGCTTCCCGCACATGCATTCAGTGAATATAGGGGGGAAGGGCTGACTAGGACATAAATTTAGCATAATAGGATCCAGTGGATGAGGCCAAGAGTCAGCCAGATGCTTCTGAAAAAGTTGCAAACAGAGCATGGAGGCAACTGCCTTTCCCTATTGGTGCTGTCTGGAATTTGGTATTCAAAATTAGATTTTAGGAGATTTTAGAGAATCAGAATGCTGCCGTGTTCTTTTTTTATTGGCACTTGATTGGCTTATGATTATTTTATTATTCTGCTATTCTTTATTGCCAGCGATTCCCCTTCTCAATTTGCAGTGATTTTATGATCAATTTTCATATTTTATTTGAATTTAATCCACTTTGATTGTATTTCTAGAAAGGCGGGATTTATTTTAATAAATAAAACCTTCCATTACGATTTGCGGAAATGTGAATCGGATTATGAATCATTGACCTATTATGGTCGATGGGGCTATGATTGCGAGATGCACTGCCGATTCTGATCCTTACTAGAAAGCTGGGGAAGAGTCTGGGGAGGAGCGACAGATGCAGGCTCTTGGAAATAGAAACAGGTGGTGGTGAAACTAAAATAGTGGAGGTGAAACTAAAACTGGGTGTTTTCGGCCACCCTGCAAGGGCCAGAGGGAGTTCAGGAGCCCCAGGCATGGCTGGGGGATGTAAAGATCAGGGCTGACCTTAATCCAATGTGACCAATGTCGTCACACCGGACCCCACACTTTGGGGGGGGGCGCACCAGCACAGTGAGCAGATCACCTGCTGCTCCAACCAGGAACTCAATGGGCTGCAGGTCAGTTGGGCGAGCAGAGCAGCTTTACCTTGGGCCCTTCCACCTTCCCCTCCCTCTGAACTGCCCAAAATGGCATCACCATGTCACCACCATTTCCAGGTGTCACATGTGGCATCACGTGCTTTTCTTGGTGAGTGGGGGGGGGAGCGGGGAGGGTGGAGGGCTCCACAGGAATGCCTTGCATTGGGCCCCACCACTCCTAGAGCCGGCCCTGGTAAAGATGCCTTCAGGGCCAGTCCATGGGGAAAGTTTCAACTGGAAATAGAAGAGCCAATTTCCAGAAACAGGGAAAAAGAAAGTGAAGAACAGGCAACGGGTGTGTGAGTGAGCACTTAAATACAGAGCCCATCTTGCTTTCCCCTTTAGTACTTTGCAGATGGTGACCTCAATCGTGATGAAAAAACTGTGGGACAAATTTGCAGTCATAGCTGGCTTAACCATATGCTTGCCTGGACCCATACAACTTACTCTCAGCTTCTTCAGATTTATGGCTGTGGCTCCTGACCTGGGCAGATGAATCTCAGGGTGCAATCTTAACCAACTTTCCAGCACTGTGCCAATGGGGCATGTGCTACATCCTGCACTTGGGGGGCAGTCATGGAGGCCTCCTCAAGGTAAGGGGATGTTTGCTCCCTTACCTTGGAGCTGCATTGCCCTTACCCAGGTGCTGGAAAGGTGGTGAGGATTGCGCCCCCAGTCCCTTACAGTGGTGCTCTGGAACAAGGTGGGGGGTCACACGGGATTGCCCCTTTAAAATAAAGGCTCTCTAGCACCCTTATTTATTTATTTCTTCACCAACTTTGCAATGATAAACACATCCAAGTTCTTGAAAACAGGGCTGGTGGTCTAAAACAATCCATGGATATTTCATGGATGGTGGCCAGAGAAGCTGCTGATTTTGAACCGCTGCAAAAGCAAATACAGCAGTCAGGGTTACCAATGGCACCTGCAGTCCCATGTCCAAATTTCAATTAATCTTCAGTAGTCGCCGCCACAGGTGTGAGGAGCATTTCACTGATGTGCTGCAGCCGCCCCGCATCAGCCTTTCTGTCCTGTCCTTGTCTTTCAAGATGGCCGATTAATCCCAACATGAATTATCTCATCATTACCCATCATCCTATTGGCTAGGAAATGCCTAGTAATAGCCCCCCATGGAATGCTTTGCTTTGATCCATTGTCTAAATGGATCCTACTCCTATGGCGTGCATTCCATTTGCAGCTCATTCCCCTGTCTCATCTGCTTGATGGATGACCAGGAGGAATTGATTGCCAGCTGGGGTCAGGGCAAAGCCAGCTACCGCCACCCCTCATGCTTGTACAACAAATCACATGCATTATTACCACTGGTTGTTTTGCCTGCTTCTAAGAGCCAGGCCAGCATCCAGAGGCTGATGCAACTAATTGACCTCATAGCATCTTTCAACTTTGGTTCATCTAGGCCAGCACTGTCTGCTCCCAGGCAGGATCCTACCCAGCCCACTATCTTATATGCTTTCTGAAAGATATGCTGGGGCTTGACCTCTGGACCTTCAATGTGCAGGGTATATGCGCTCTGCCACTGAACTATGACTCCTTCCATATTAACTTCATCAGTTAACCACTGTCTGAGGACTGATCTTTGGGGCGACTTGAAGGTAGGCAAACAAGCAGGCTGGCAGCAAATAGGTGGGACTCTTGTTGGGTCAACAGGAGTCGGTCAGTCTACTAGCACAGAAAAGAACCCACCTGCTGGTCTTCCTCAACAAGGTATCTATCCTAGGAAAAGATAGCAGATCTTGGAGCATTAAACAACTGCATAGGATTGGCCCTCCTGTATCACCTGTTTTCTTGGACCATGATGCTTCTGGGCTCTGATAGTGATGTCCCATGTTGAGGCATCTGCAGTTCCCTCCTCTAGCCTGCAGCTCTGGTAGCACAGGGGGCAGAGACCAAGGCACTTGGCCTGCAGGGATCCTTGCTCTGGCAAGGAATCCTCTGGCAGCGACATTTTGCTTTCTTCTTGTCAATAATTGGGAAGGTTCTGATCTGCAGGGTCACTTGACACCCAGCCATTCTTCTGTCCTTCACAATGTAAGAGTTGGAGAGGTTGCCCAATATCTGACCGGCTGGGTCTGTTAAAGTGTCCATCCAGCTAAATGTTCACTATCCCTTTAAGGCGGGCTGCCATCAGTCAGATTAATAGGACTTTTCAACCTCTTTCAACCTGCTGCTTCTGTGTTGCACACAAGTACGCATTCAGGGGGAATTATGCCAGCCTTGTTGTGGGGAGAGGCGCCTCCATGTTTGGGGTCTGGGTCATTGTCAGAGATGATGACCAGGTGGTTGGGGACTTCCTTGCTCCTCTTTGCTTATATTTAGCATGGGGACAGTAACTGTCACACTTTGTCCCGCATGGCATCTTTTCCAGGGGCTGTTTCTGGTGTTAAATATGAGAGGACACCACTTTAAAAGGTGCCTAGGGGACAAAGTTGGGTGCAATTCTACCCAACGTACCAGTGCTAATGCAGCTATGCCAATGGGGCATGCACTGCATCCTGCGGTTGGGATGGGGGCGGCAGTCACAGAGGCCTCCTCAAGGAAAGGGAACGTTTGTTCCCTTACCTTGGGCCTGCATTGTGGCTGCATCAGTGCAGGAAAGTTGAGCAGGATTGGGCCCAAATTGTGGGGGAAAGTATTAGCTTTTTTAGAAATTATTCCTTTGGAAAAGTAAGAGTCAAGCTCTGCCAAGGTAGGATGCATTTCCTCTCCTCTGTGGCCTCCCCTGGTATCCCTTTGAATGAGTCACCCATTTACAAATCTAATGTCATGCGCTTGTGTCTCAGACGGTAACTTGAGAGCAACTGTCTGCTGCTTAATTGGGCTTTTCAAGAAGACGGTCACACACTGTGGACCAAAGATGCCTTGTGTTCGTAGTCATTGCAGAACCAACTTTCTATGGCAGGAAACACTATCCTGGAGCTGACTGTTGGCTCTTATCAGAGCACAATCCTAAACTGAGTTAGGCCAGCATAAACTAAGCCTGCAAAGTTTGGCCAGCACATGGGACACCATATTTGGACCACTCTCGGAGTCAGAGAGGCCAGCAGCACACAGACGTGAGCCATCCTCCCTGACTAAGAGAGTAGTTCAAACACTCTTTATGGTGGCCCTTGTGCTGGCCAAACTTTGCAGGCTTAGTTTATGCCAGCCTAACTCCAGTTAGGATTGCGTTCTCACTGTATGGTGGTTAAGACCCTGCACCTGAAAAGGTGCAGAAGAGAGCGACAAAAATAATTACTAGACTGGGGCACCTCCTTTATGAAGAAAGACTGCAGCGTTTGGGGCTCCTCAGTCTAGAAAAAAGGTGCCTGAGGGGGGACATTATTGAGACGTTCAAAATTATGCATGGGATGGATAGAGTGGATAGAAGGATGCTTTTTCCCTCTCTGACAACACCAGAACCAGGGGACAGTCACTAAAACTGAGTGTTGGGAGAGTTAGAACGGACAAATGGAAATACTTTTTTGCCCAGCAGGTAATTCATCTGTGGTAATTAATCTGTGGAAGGAATTAATCTCTTGCCACAGCAGGTGGTGATAGCGTCTGGCCTAGGTGCCTTGGACAGATTTCTGGTGGAAAAGTTCATATAGGCCATGATGGGTGGTGCAACCTCCTTAATTAGTAGTAGGCTACATCAGATGCCAGGTGCAAGGGAGCAGCAACAGGATGCAAGCATCTTGTTGCCTTGTGTGCTTACCTGGTGGGCAACTGAGATACAGGAAGCTGGACTAGACAGGTTTTTGGCCTCATCCAGCAGGGCTCTTATGTTCCCTGCTGGGGCATAAGGAATGCATTGCCTCTGCCTTTCCTCATTCCCGCTTGTTGTATCCCCGCCTTTAGGTTGGATGCCAGAGAGCCGATCCCAGGCCTTTGCCGGCTGCACACTCACGGTCTCTGCTGCTTTTCCTGAGTCTGGGCAATTGCTTGGCTAGTGGGGTGTCTTCGAGGCAAAACCACTGCTGGCCCAGTGTAGAAACCAAAGAGGAGGGGACATTGCTGCACTACTGAGCAACATCCCCTCCTCTTTGGTTGTTCTGTGGTAGAGCCCCTGCCTTGGTGTGCAGAAGGTTCCAGGTGCAATCCCTGTGTTAGCTGAACCTCTAATCTATGTCAGATGCTGTAAATCTGTACTCAATGGAACTGTGAGTAAACCTTTCCCTTTGCACCTTTCCCAAGCTAAGCCTCTGCCTCCTTTGCGACTTTTGTTAATAGCAGTCAGCCTGGGTGAGGGGGGTTCCAGTGTGGGGATACCCAAAAGGGGGGGGAAATCCGCTGTTCACTCTACTTTCCCCCATCACCAATAAGCAACCCTTCCAACACGATCTGCCCCACCACCCCACTGGGAAGCCACTGTGGTTCTCATGCACGGATAGCTTGTCTAGCAGACTCTTGCTGGTCTGCCTCTCCCCCACCTCACTGGGCATTGCATCCTGCAGCCAAAGGAAAAAACCAATGCACAGCACAGCTGTGGGAGGTAGCCCCCAAAGGGGTAGAGGGTCTCTGCATTGAGGATCACAGCAAGAGCAAGGACACCTTCTGAGTCTCATGTTGAAGGAGGGGTGGAGAACAGCTGTAATCCCACCAGTGGAAGCGGGGAAGGAGTTAAATTGGTGCCCTAGGTGAAAGCTGAGAGGCTGGGTGGCCTGGAGGCAGATGGGGTCACCAGCCAGGAATGTTCTTCTTTATGAAAAGCCTCCCCCCCCATGGAATATGAGAGCAGAATCAGCCTTTCTCAGACCTTTCATTTTGATTGGTTGTCCGTGACCTTTAATATCTGCTCTTCGGTGCACTCTGCACTCCGCAATTTATTGGAGGTTGCTGCGAAGTCAAGTTCTCTCTCTGTGGTTGGGCACTCCGTGCTGCGTATGTTTGTGTTTTGTTGCTACGTTGATTGCTGCCACGTTAATGTAACAGTTTTGTTTTTCTGGCATAAGAGAATGTATATGAATTTATATTGCATGGGCTAGTATCTGGAGCTTGTGAGGGGGCAGGGTATCAATGCCAGGTGTCGATACTCCATTTGTTACATGTGATGAATATACATGAGATGGATTGTTATTCAGATGTTTTTGATCTGATCATTCTCAATTGAATTGTTCTCATGTCGGTATGCCTTGCTCCCAAGCATCGGTGGTTGTGTTCCGACTGTGGTTCTGAATTCATCGTGCTTTGATTGTGCCCCTTGATTCTCAGCTGCTTTGGGTTCCCCTTGGAAAAGAACAGTGGGGTACAAATCTTGAACGAAAATGAAATGAAAATGGAATCTGGAGATACAATAGTGGGTTAATTTTGCTGCCTCAAGGCCCTGGGGCAAAGTCTTCACGGGGCCACCTGAATGGCTCTACCATTGCCGCCAATACTGAGGGTTCAGGGAGCTGGCTGAATGGGCCCTCTGATTACTGTAAAGGTCCTTGGCCAGTGCCTGATCTGGCTGATCCCTGATGCTACCCCGGTGGACTGCATGGACATGGTTTGGCCCAGCAATGTGCTTCCTACGTGCTCAAGGGCCCAATCCTATCCTCACCTGCCTATAGCAAGGAGTGCCGCTGATGAAACTCTCGCTGCCTGCTATGGCGAGAGAGCAACCAGACAGCCCGGGAGAGGTAAGTAAAACATTCTGCCTGGCCTCCAATGGGTCTTCTCAGACCTGTGCAAGCTGTTTTGCTGGCTTAGGCCTACTGAGACCCAGGATGGGGAAAGTAAGATAAGCTCTCAATGTGCATGGTTGCTGCCAAGATCTTTCTGCTCCAATGAGGCACTCAGGAGCTGCTGTTCCATGTACAGGGCCATTTGCACCAGCAGCCCCCAAGTGCATGGCAGCAGCACTGTTTTTGCACTGCTGGTCCAGAGCTAATGGCGGCGGATCATGAGATCTGCCACCTAAGCCCTAGATAGGATTGGGCTGCAAGAGTAGCACAGAGCGAGGCAATGGTGCTTCTTCCCTACAACAAAAGACTAAAGTCTTTGGAGCTATTTAGCTTAGGGGAAAATGATGTGGAGAACAGGATACAGCAGAGATTTTCAATGTTTTTCATCTCACGGTGCACAAATGGCTAAAATTGTCCAGGCACAGCATCAGGGTTTTTTAAAAAAAAAATTGACAAAACACACCACACTGCCAGCAGTGGGTTCACATCCTCCAGTGACCTTAGTAATAATGACACTCCCCTAAACTCTGATGGCATCACGGCACACCAGTGTGGATGAAAATAGCTGTGATAGAGATTTATAACTTTATGCATGGTGCGGAAAAAGGGAATAGAGAGAAGTGACACAGCCAGCTTCAGAAGGATTGTATAGCTCTAGAAAGCAGATGCTGGTACTATATGTTTGGGGGGGGGAAGAAGCTTTCATATCTTATTTGTGGGCTTCCTGGAGGCATATGTTAGTAGTAGGCTACTTCAGAATGCCAAGTGCAAGGGATTGGCAACTGGATACAGGCATCTTGTTGTCTCATGTGCTCCATGAGGCATCTGGTGGGCCACTGTGAGAAACAGGAAGGTGAACTAGATGGGCCTTTGGCCTGATCCAGTGGGGCTGTTCCTGTGAGTACATGTCTGAAGAGGAGCATCTGGTTGGTAGCTATCAAAGAGAAATGCTACGGAGAATCTTGACTGGCCTCTAGTGTGTTTACCTCGGAATGTCAGGTACAAGGGAGTGGCAACAGGCATCTTGTCGTCTCTTGTGCTCCCTGAGGCATCTGGTGGGCCACTGTGAGATACAGGAAGCTGGACTAGATGGGCCTTTGGCCTGATCCAGCAGGGCTTATGTTCTTATGGCATCTAGTGGGCCACCAGCAGAAGCAAAGTGCTGGACTAGATGGGCCTTTGGTCTGGTCCAGCCAGGCTTTCCTTCCATTCTCAGAGAAATGAAGGAGCGCTGCTTTGAGTCTCCGTGAGAGTGGGCTTGGTGACAGAAGCCAGCTCCCAGCTTCTTGTCCTACCTCTAAATGTTGACACCTAAGGTGAAAGGCACACAGTAGCTGATCAAACTGAAGCTAATGCGGCCTTTGAAATGCGCAGAGCCGCCTCCATTATCTGATAAGAGCTCAGGGATCCCCCTTTGCAATTCGCTTTTATTGAATGCCTCCGCCTCCCTGTGCGATGTGCCCTTGACCTGCTTCATTTCACCAGCTCTCCAGCTCCTCTGCTCTCTGTAGATTAGCTTTGCTGCCAGCCTCCCCAAAAGGGCAGGCTGCCAAGAGACCCTCTCCTTGCCTCTCCCTCACCATTGCTGAATAATAAATAGGAGCTAAGTGGTGGCTTCATGCCAGGGTAGTGCAGCTTAAAGATAGGCCCCCTCAGATCTCGGATCGATAGCACTTAGCTCTGCTTTTGCACTCAAAGTCAGGCAGCCAAAGCACACTGACTCCCCATGAACACTGGGGACACCCCCTCCATAAAGGTCTTTGAGGGACACTAGCCTGAAGAGCACAGCTGAGGGAAGAGGATGCAAATTGACCACTGAAAGAACTGATTCTGCATGCTGAGAACTGATCAGAGCGGCACCTCCAGGCTTGACAGGGAGGCTCTCGGCCTGCGCACTGTTGCTCCTTGTGGAGGGGGGTCACAAGCAGAGGAAGAAGGGGCAGCCAGACTCTGCCCCCCACTCAATCCATTGGTTCCTCCCAGCGGTGTTATGCTGCCGGAACACTGGGCGGGACATCCGGGTGATCGACAGCCCGCCTGTCACGTTCCTCAGCGTTACGACGTTTGCGTAACGTACGCAAGTGGCGTAATTGGTTACGCAAACGGCGTAACGCTGCAGAACGCGATGGGCGGGCTGTCGATCACCCGGATGTCCCGCTCAGCGTTCCGGGAGCATAACATCGCTGGTTCCTCCTCAACTGGTCAGGCTATAACTATGTCCAGAACAAGCTCAGTCTTTGAGCTGAACTTTTAAGAACACAAGCACAGCACAGCTGGATTAGGCCAAAAGCCCATCTAGCCCAGCATTCTGTGGCCCACCAGCTGCCCTGTTCCCCCCATCCAAGTGCTCGATGGTGTGGAGCAGCAGCAGCTGAGAACCTGTAGCCGGGTGCAGCTGCAGGGCAAAGTCGGATGTGTCATCACCCACTCCCTTGGTGGCTGCCCCCAGGTCAGTAGCAGCCTCCTCAAGGCACCCTCAGCTCCTGCACCCATGTCCCCGGCAGGCTGTTCTTTTACTCTTTTGTATTTTAAATATGGTCATTTTCAGAGTAAAATAAAAATAATAAAAGACGAACAAAACCATATTAATCAAAATAAAAGGATTTGTTCTGCAAAATTTGGATTCACTCAGAGTGCAATCCTAACCTGGATTTAGGCCAGCAAAGTTTGGCCAGCACAAGGGCCACCGTAAAACACACTTGGACCACTCTTGGAGTCATAGAGGATGGCGCACATCTGTGTGCTGGCCTCTCTGACTCTGAGAGTGGTCCACACATACTTTACAGTGTCCCTTGTGCCAGCCAAACTTTGCAGGCTGAACTGTGCCGGCCTAACTCCAGGTTAGGATTGTGTCCTCAAAAGACCGCATTTAAGGGCCCAGAAAGCCACATGCATTCCCCACCCCGGATTAGCGTCTGGCCTCTGTGGACCCTGCGAGATTCACTCTTGAACTACTGAAAAGTATTGTGTGAGAGCTGATGTGAGAGGATAAAGGCCCAATCCTATCCAAGTTTCTGGTGCCAATGCAACTGCAATGCAGCCTCAGGGTAAGGGAACAAATGTTCTCTTACTCTGAGGAGACCTCTCTGACTCTTCCTCCACCTCAGAATGCAGCACACGTCCCATTGGGTCAGCTACATCAGGGCTGGAAAATTGGATACGATTTGGCCCCAAGTCTGAGAGGAAATTTCTTGTGGAAGAACTTTCTCCTCAAAATTGACAGAGATCCAAAACCTCCAACACTTTGGGAGGTGGGATACAAAGGGTATGCACAAACCTCGCCAGAACATTTTTCAGCAGCCACCCCCTAAGGGGCCTACAATTTTTCCCTCAGAACCCCTCATAAAACAATGGTACAAGATGGCGTACTGTTGTTCTGAGAGTGTTTGCGTAAAAGGAGTGATGCTCATGCCGCCAGTGCTTACCCAAAAGTCCTTGTCAGAGCAACATTACATTGTCATAGTGCCAATTTACAGGAGTTATGGATAAAAAATGTGGCAACCATTGAGAAGAATGCTGGGTACTTGGTGTGTTTTGTGCCCTTACAAATTTCACCACAAAGGACATAGCCATAGCATGCCACAATTTAATTACCTGCAAATGGAACAACAAATTTGGGGATCCACTTATTCTTGTCCCTATCCATAAGCTCAGCATGTGGTGTCTGAGCCACACTTTTGGATTTTGCCACAGCTTTGTTCATAGAGCAACATTATCTGAAGACCAAAGATTCTGCACTGAATTTCCCTAAGTCCCACAGACTGCCTCATGAATTATTTCCATCAGTGTGTCATGCTTGGCAGACGGGGGGCCCCCAGCCACTCTGTGGACTGTGCTGCCTCTGCAGCAAGAGGTGGCATCAGGGGAGACCAAACAACAAGAGCTTGATTTAACATGCAGCAATGAGCATTGGGATTACAGAGGTTTAAGATGTAACAAAAGGTGAGAGTTAACTTGACATTTTGATTGACTTACAATAGCAGTTGTTAAGAGGATGGATTATCCTGCCAAGGGCAGAGAGGGGAATCTATTATTGGAACAGTCAGTCTGCAGGACAAGAAGGCCGCAAAAGGAGACTCGGGGACTAATGGTGTGGGGCCAAAGGACTGTGGGGTCAGAATAGGTGCGAGGAGGAGACTTAGGTCACTCTAGAGCAAAGCTCACTTTGGCCAAACTGAAGAGTGATTCTTAAAAATTCTTTTTACTATCGGAAGAATTTGTGTATTTGTTGAGCAGGTCTTGCAGTTTGGGAATGCCTACAAGGTGCACAGTGCATTTCTATAGTTCTGACTCCAAGTGAAGAGCAGATTTTGCCTCTTCACAGCTGTGCCGCAAATTTAGGGTTGCATATTCCAGTCCACAAAATCCAGGCAGGTATATAATGCAGATCATTTGCTAGTTATGCAAAATGTGTGGTTCATTGGGCAGGTTAAACATCACTGCTGCATTGCGTTCCAAAATGCCCTTCCAAATTGCACAGCAATTGTCCAGTTTCTTGCGTGCTGTTGCGCGTGACATGTGTGTATGTATTTATGATAACATTTCTACCCAGGCTTTTGCCATAAAATGGTCTCAAGGCGGATTACAATAGTGATACAAATCTGCAACAGCCAAAGAACCACTTTAAAAAAGTAGTCTGACTGCCCAGTCCTATGTGTGCATACTCAGAGATCAGCAGCATTGAGTTCAGTGGGATCTACTCCCAGAGAGGTGTGCATAGGATTGCAGCCTATACCTAGTTATTTACCCTTTCACCCACTGCAGAGGTTTCAGTAGCCTTTGTTATTTGTTCTCATGCTTGGCAATTCCCACTGTATTCCTCACTGGACGCAGTTTGCTTGTAATGCCCCCATTCAAGTGCAAAGATCACTTTGGGAGCCCCTCCATTGTTAAATGTTACCTTATGGGCTGTTCCTCCACCTTGAAATAGTCTGTTCCCCATTGGTTTGAAATCCAAGGGCAATTATTATTTTGCTTAGAGAATTACTAGAGAAACATCACTGTCCGACAAATAATACATTACTAACAGTACAAAATGTAGCACAACTGCTGCATGTGAAATAGCAGGGTTCACACAGTGCTTTGCTATCAGGGCCATCAATGGTGTCAACCAGTGCACCAATGGTGTCGTACATGGCCCCAGTCCTTCTGGTCTTGCTCCAGCCCCACCCTCTCACAAGAACGGTGCCAGCTTTCCAAACCAGCCACTCGCCACTACGCTCCCAGGCTAGCTGCCTGCCACAGTGCATCCAGACTGGCCAGCTTTCCATGGGCGAGCCACTTGCTGCCGTGCTCCCAGACCACTTGCCCGCTGCAGTGCCTCCAGTGTCACCCCTTTGGAGGTGCAACCTGAAAAAGACTGCTGCGGCATCCTAAGAAAACCTTGCAGTGTTAGAAAGAGGAAGGCATCACGACCCACCTCAAAGGACGAGGTGGGTCACGGCACTGAAAAGTTTGGGAGCCACCGGTGTAGAGTTGTTATTAATACTTGCTCTGGTTAGATTTCAGGCTGATCCACTGAGACTTCATAGGTGACTTATGAATGTGTATATCACTTTCCTTTGACTAACACATATAGAAATTACAAGTTAACATGGAGTGATATGAAAGTTCAGTCTCATATGGCTGATTCATGCATGCAACACGTCCTCCGATGCTACGGCCAATATGTGATGTACATGCATAGATGAACTGTCTCCAAGGGCCCTACCTGAAGCCAGCTGTCATTGGTCCACATATAGCACTCTGCATAGTGGGCCATACTCTAAGGCATTAGAGACTCAAAGACACACAGAGACATTAGATGTCTTTGGCAGTTGGAAAGACATCTAAAAATGTGTCAAGAATAATCCACATGGTCTTCCCAATATTATATTACTTTTGCAGACTGCACAGCAACTAGCAGCTACATTCATTACTGGCTGGACCCCTGCTGCTTGATTCCCATTTCTTAGTTACTGCAAACTGAGAAAAAAAAAACTGGCTGTCTGAATCTTCCCCAACTCAAAGCCAAAAGTGCATGAGAATTCAAGTAGACTCATCGCTAGGCAAGGATTTTGGATGCCACTGAGGAAAGACGGAGTGAGCTCCCATTGCTTGTCCCAGCTCCTGCCAACCTAGCAGTTCGAAAGCATCTAAATGCAAGTAGATAAATAGGAACCACTTAGGTGGGAAGGTAACGGCGTTCCGTGCGCTACGGCGTAGAGTCATGTCAGCCACATGACCATGGAAGCTTGTCCTTGGACAAAATGCCGGCTCTACAGGCTTTAAGATGAGCACCGCCCCCTACTGTCGGTCACGACTAGACCATTCGGTCATGGGGAAACCTTTACCTTTACCTTTAAGGAAAGAAAATGACCATCAGAAGGTTGTACACAACTCCCAATGGGGCAAGTGCCGAAATAGACTTTAGATTGTGTCCCATGGCAATGGAGGAGGAGGAAGGTGTCATTTGGATTCCACTAAGGCACCAAAATGTACCTGTACTTGTCACCAGAAGTCACCTTCTTTTCCCTGCAGCTGCCAAGCTATTCTTGGTTCCAACTTGAATCATAAGGATGCCTCTGCATTCATTAGATATTCTAGTATACAAATACAGTTCTTTGCATGTAAGTGGAAGATTTATTATTCTCTGCCACACAATCTATTGATCTGTCTCTACTATTTATCTGGGGTGTCTGTCTATTCTTGGCCTGTCAAGATAAGACGGCTGCTGCGTGTTTAAATATATGTATCTTAAAACTGGGTTTATTCCCCTCCATCTATATTTTCTGCTATATGTTTGACCAAGCACGGACAGCACTGAATGGAAATCAGAATGATCTCCCCTTCTCTTCCCCCCCAACTCATCACCGTCAACACAATTGCAGTTGGACTCCAATTGCTTGAAGGCGTCTCTGTCTCATCCCCCTCCCCTTTTCTGATGTGGTTTAGCGTGCAGGGGGAACGGACGACAGCTTCCAGTTGCAGACAAGTTTGAAGGTCAATGCAGTGACCTTTCTCAAGCTTCTGAGATGGATAGATTTCTCCCCCCAGTCAGCAATTCAGACTTCTTTCGGTAACCATTAAGTAAAACATGCACTTTTTTAAAAAAAAAACCCATGCACTGAGAGATAGTGGCAAAGCAAAATGTTACTTAGAGTGCAATCCTAACCTGGAGTTAGACCGGCACAATTCAGCCAGCAAAGCTTGGCTGGCACAAGGGACATGGTAAAGCGTGTTTGGACCACTCTTGGAATCAGGGAGAATGGTGCACATCTGTGTACTGGCTTCTCTGACTCCAAGAGTGGTCCAAACATACTTTACAGTGTCCCTTGTGCTTGCCAAACTTTGCTGGCCTAACTGTGCCAGCCTAACTCCAGGTTAGCATTGTGTCCTTAATAAGCTCATTCATAAGACTTCAATCCAATTCATGCAGGAAGCATCAAAGCTAAATGTATGCTCACAAATAGTAGGTATTCAAAAACACAGGAGATTTCATTTCCCATGATGTCAAAAGAAGCAAGAGTTGACAACAGCACTTCAATGCTGAAGTCATATTTCACATTCAAAACTCCAGATTCAAAATCTGAGTGACAAAATGAGAAACTTGGGCGACATGGAAATTTTTGTGAATATTCACTTCCATTCCAGTGCCAAACATTCATTCATTCATTCATTCATTCATTCATTCATTCATTCATTCATTCACAATTCAACCATTCTGATCCCAGTCCTGCTGCAAGTCTCAGATTCCATATATATTCCCTGCCTGGGCTGAAGCAGCTGCACATGGAAGAGTCAGGATTGGCTGTGGCTCCCCCCCATATGTACACACAACATAGTGTCACGTGCTGCATGAAAGCAGCCCTGCTATATGAGTCTGAAGCACGTGGCTCACGCTTGACACGCACAAGTATATTGAGTCTTCTGGCCACTGTCAGATAAGAACAGGGTGATGGATGGGCATCTCAGAGGCGCACCGTTCCCTCCATGGGCTGGGCATTTATGTTTGGATAAAAAGAGTCATAAATCTCTGCAGATGGGGAGCACCACTCTGTTCCACCGACTCCCTCCTTCCCTGACCCATCACCTCCCTCCTCCTCCCCCTTCCTCCACATTCTCCATTACCAAAACCTTCCTTGACAATGTGGCTGAAGTGAACAATGCTGAACAGTGACATCTGCAAAACAGCTCCGATAAGACGCGATCTGCATTTCTCTGCTAAGCTCCTTCCTCCCAGGGTTTTGAAATTGAAGCTGCATCCCTTCCCTTGTTAAGCTTACCCTTGGCAGAACATGTTCAGTGTGGACATACAGTATATGGGAATTCCAAGGGCGGATAGAACTAGCATCAGGAGGTGTGGCGTGACTGCTGACGATGGTGCCTGAGAATATTTCACACGCTGTCCACAAGCGGGTGGGTCCTGGATTAGTGGTGAGTCAAAATGGAGGGGGCTGCTTTTGTGAATCCTTTCACCCCTGCATGCAAAAAAGGGGCTCCCCATTTCAGCCCCTGTGGGGATAGGCAGGTGCCTTGAAAGAGGCAGCTGCCACCAGAGGCATACCTTGGGCAGAGCCTGAGATGCACATGCCCCAGTCACAGGCCAGGCAGGTGCTTAACTGCCCCCAGGCTGCCCCCAGTCACCTCTGGGTTTTCCCCAAAGGCAGGTCTCTGGTTTCTTTGCTGCACCCCATCCCAGCTTCTGTGAAGAATCCTAGGCTCCACAGAAGCCAGGATGAAGTGTGGTGAAGCCAGCCATGCCTCACCCTCAGAGAGAACGTCTCTTAACATTCTTCCCAAGGGCAGGGCTTTGCACACATTGTTCCAGCTTCAGGGAAGCCTGGGAGCCTAGAATATCACTGGGACAGGGTGCAACAAAGCCAGCAGTGACCTGCCCTTGGGGAGAACCTAATGCAATGATGTAATGACATTGCATGATGTCATAACATTGTGTGATGCCATGACGTTTCTGCCCCAGGCCTCAGAGCAATGTGTTATGCCCCTAACTGCCACCTTAAAGCAGGCACTCCTCCACTGGTGCCTTGAAAGCTCCCCCTCAGCCAGACTGCCCACATCAAGCTAAGCTGGCTTCTACTGCAGTCTATTCAGACACACTTCAAGATGCTGTTTGTTCAAATCCCATTGAGGTTGGGACCCAACTATCTGAAGGATTGCCTTCTCCCTTATGGACCTGCCTGACTATGAAGACCATCCATCATCCAAAGGCCTTCTCTACAGTAGGTGTTGTCACCATTCATGTCTGGCTCACCTACGAGGACAACTAAGGCAGTCGCCTCAGGCAGCAGTTTTGTGGAGGGTGCCTACAGCTGTCCACCCATTTGCCTCCTTTCACACCATGGACTGAAAGAGGAAGCGGGTCACAGAAGAGTAGAGCATGGCATACCACCAGGTCTGAGAGAGACAGCATTTGGCAAGTCATTTCAGGAAATGGGAGGTCTTGGTCCAGCCTGTCACCATCAGAGACCAGAAAGGAAGCAACTCGGGAAAAGGATCTTGACATTTGTGGTGGAATTCTCCTCCTGCAGAGGCTCAAAGTAGAGGCATGCCTTGCTATCCACTGATTCAGCATCCACAGTTCCAATTATCCACGGATACCATGGCTACTGGGACGCCTATTAAAAAGATAAAGGTAAAGGTTTCCCCACGATCAAATGGTCTAGTTGTGACCGACTGCAGGGGGCGATATTCATCTCCATTTCCAAGCCAAAGAGCCAGTGTTTGTCCTCGGACAAGTTTCCATGGTCATGTGGCCAGCATGACTATATGCCGTAGCACACGGAACACCATTAGCTTCCCACCGAAGTGGTACCTATTTATCTATTTACATTTTTACATGCTTTCGAACGGCTAGGTTGGCAGGAGCTGGGACAAGCAACAGGAGCTCATTCCATTGCACAATCTCAAACTGCCAACCTTCTAGTGAACAAGCTCGCAGCTCAACAGTTTAACCCACTGCGCCACCATGTCCCATAGGGGAACATTAAACAAATCTCTTTTTTCACCTTGTTGCAGCAAAACCCCTGATGTTCCCCTATTTTTAAAAAAGCACCCCCAGTATCCACAGTTTCAGGTATCCATAGTGGGGTCCAGAATGGAACCCCAGAAGACACCGGGGCATGCCTGTTATAGCTTTTAGGTGCCAGGCTACGACTTTTCCAGCAGCTTGTAGTTGTTGGTGCTTGTTTGACTCTGTGCTTGGGGCTCTGTAGTTTAATTAACATGTTTTTACTGTTTTCGATGATGGTATTATTGTAACTGTTCATTAGGGAATTTCTTTTAACTGGTATCAAAAAATAAATGTCTCTGGCTATGCTTTCTCTCTCTCTCTCTCTCTTTCTCCCCTAATCAAAATGCAGTATGGGTGGCAAGAGCTTCAGACGTGCCCCTTCATTAGATCCGGATGTGCTCTCCCCAACCCATCTGAGATGCACATTTGAACCAGAGAGGCGACCAGTGTGAGCCCCCATTCACATCATACAATGCGGAAAGGGAGTGTTCACTTTCACTGTCCCAGCACAATGCAGGCAGGTGCGCACGTCCCCGACTATTGTTCCGTGCTGCGAGTGATCTCTTCACTGTGTCTGGACCTCCTGCCACAGGGGAGATGCACAGGTTTCCCGTTTGAACGTTCTCCTGGAAACGCGGAAAGTGACTGTCCAAAGCCATTCCAGGAAAGAACAAGAGGCACAGGAATAAAAGATTCTTTCTCAGGAAGCAACAGAACAGAATTAGCAGAAGGCTTGAAAGGAGTTACTATAGCGACCACTCTCACCTCTGCTGGCTCTGACTGCAGGGTGTGAAAAACAGAATGATGAAGAATTCCGGAGGCTGGAGGGGAGAAGGGTGAGGAGACGGTGTCTGAAGCCTCGCCGAGTCCAGAATTAGCACCCAGATTCCCGGGGTCTGCTCTACCCTCTGCTTGGAATGGGAGTGCAACTGTCAGGGGGGGGAGGGAAGTGGGGCAATTAAGGGGTGGGCCTCAGCCCTGGATGCCAGGCCCCTTCCTCCCAGCTGTCCTGCCACCCCAGATGGATGCAGCATTGCTTGGCAGGACTTCTGTGCTTATAGACAAGTTGCACGTACCCCAGTGGAGCTCTGTCGGATCGGATCAGATCAAAGGTCCATCTGGTCCCATGTTCTGTCTTCATCAACCACCAGATGGATGCCTCTGGAAGTCCCATGATCAGGGCAAGATAGCAACAGCCTCACTGTTTCCATGTTCTGCAAACTCACTATCTGTTATTGCCTTTATATGGGCCCATCCAGATTTACCCCAAGTGCTTTTTAAAGGCCACATAGAGCTAGGACCACAATTTCCTGACATTTAAACATTGGGTTGAGAAATTCTTCTGTCTGTTCTGGACCTCCTGCTGATCTTTGAGATCTAGTATGACATGAGGGAAGGAGGGCGTTCCTGTCTTGAACATTGCTTTCTCTATGCTTTGACATTTCTATGGCAGGCTGAAATTCCACAGGTGCAGCATCACGGTAGGCCCTTGTCCAGGATCCATTTCAGACCAGATGGACCTGGCTGATCAGCAGGTGGCATTTTACTCACCAGCCTCTGGCAGGGTAGTGTGGAGTGATGGTAAGGACAGCTGAACCGATGCCGATGCCCAATGCAACTGTCTTACGCTGCCCCCATCCCGACTCCCTGACTCTGAGACAGGGTGCAAACGTGCTTTATGGCACACTTGCGACACTCCTGGGCTGGCACAAAGGTTTGTGCAAGCCTAACTCCAGGTTAGGATTGCACCTTGAAATGGTGAAATAAAAGAAGGCAATGTAAATGAACAGGGACACATTTTCAAAAAGTTCCCCAAATTCATGGAGAAAGGGAAGAATCGCTCACAAATGTTCACAAAATATTATGAGAAGCTTTGGCTCAGTTCTAGTTTTATTTTAACCTTGTTTTTCTGGGGTTTGCCCTGGCATTTAGCTGGACTTTGTGGCTGACAGTGTGTGACAGCAGGTGTTTGTTCTGGCTTGTTAGAGTGCAACTGCTTGATTGCCGAATGATCTAAGCCTTGGGAGATGAGAATCCAACTCAGTGACATGATGACTCCTGAAACCAAGAGGCAAAATATCTGATAAGAACAATTAACACTTGCTTAATGTGCCAGTGAACAGACTGATCTGTCCATTGGCTTCAGGCAAGGCACAAATGTTGTTTGAGTCAGTGCGCATGTGGCATTGTGCAAACTAGGCTGGTAGCATGCCATCTTTTTTATTATTATTGCAATCTCACCCGGGAGCACAGTGAAACCTTTCAGCATTTAGTTCATATGTTCCTCTTCAGAAGGTGCATCAGTTTGGGCCCAACAGTTGGAAAAAGTTAACATTTTGATGGCAGAGATTGCCAATTGAGACACCAAAATGTGACTGCCCAGTTTCTTAATTTTTGCATACTTCTCTGGCATTTATTGAAGTGAAAGAGTTTTTTTAATGCAATCCACCAGCCTTACACAATAAACATTTATATTCAAAGAATGAATTTCCTGCATTGTGTTTGGACAGGATGTTCATGACCAAGGGTCACACAAACCAACACTTCAAAATAACTGGTTGTTTTCCACAATCCCACAGTTTTGTAGTACTCCCATAATCTAATCCTATTGGTAGAGGTGGGGGTTTTTTGGTAATATTTTTTTTCCAAAATTTCTTGATTAAAATAGCAAATTGTGGTGTTATGTGTTTTTATCCAAATTTATTGCAAATCGTACAAACAGCACAATAAATAAGGGTGAATGCCCCTACAAAGGCAAACAATTACTGGCGCGCACACCCCAGCCCAAAATAACCTGCTCAAAAATTCCCAAGCTGCACTCTGATTGCTGCTTGGAGCATCAAGAAACTGCTACTTACTAATTCCACTTTCCATTAAAGTCGCCCCAGCATGCACTGTGGACATGCGTGTTCATGCAAGTTTAAGCAAGCTTCCTCCTGTTTCTGCCACTCCTCCCCTGATCCCTTACTGAAAACTATTTGGGGATTCCACAAAACTGTGTCAAAAATAAATAAAAGTGGTGTTATTTTAATGAAATTGATCTAAATTTGTGTCAAATTATATCAAAAATCACAAAGCGGTGTTTTTTTCTCCACGTTTTGACCTAAATTTCATTTTATATAGTGTTTTCAGTAGAAATTCTCATTATTTAGCATTCTGTGTTGATCACCGAAAAAAACCACATCCCTACCTATTGGACTTTAGTGCTGGAGAAATGAACATTCCACCAGCACTAATTGCTGCAAAAGCGCCATAAAGCACTTTCCCACAGCGTGCTCAGTAGTGGAGGAGGATGGCAGTGTGGACAACCCCCTCCCTGTTGTGCCACTGAAACTTTGGTTTAGTGTGGCCACTTTGTCTTTGGAGACAGAGGCATCCCAAGAATGTCCTGAAAAGGGAGTAGAGAAGGACAGTTGTCACCACTAGGAGGCAACAACCCCCCACACATAGCCCTCACATTGTTCCTAGCATTTAAGAAATCAACATTGCCACTCTATGATATACGTACCACCTTATTAGGGACGTGGTTAAACCGCTGCTGCTGGGCTGTCCGACCGGAAGATTGGGAATTCAAGACCACGCGATGGAATGAGCTCCCATTGCTTGTCCCAGCTCCTGCCAACCTAGCAGTTCTAAAGCACCTAAAAATGCAAGTAGATAAATAGGGACCACTTCGGTGGGAAGGTAATGGCATTCTGTGCGCTACGGCGTATAGTCATGCCAGCCACATGACCACGGAAGCTTGTCCTCGGACAAAACGCCGGCTCTACATGCTTTGAAATGGAGATGAGCACTGCCCCCTACAGTCGGTCATGACTAGACCATTCGGTCGTGGGGAAACCTTTACCTTTTTACCACCTTATTAAGTTTTTAAAGAGAGTACACTACAAAGACATGGAAGTAATATTTGACATGTTGGCTGGAGCAAAACATTCAACAGTCAAGCCTTAGAAGCAACAGACGGCATTGAATATTGCGGCGAGAAAGGTTAGAAGCTTATTTGCTTAGATTAACTGTTGAAATTTGGAGAAGGGTGAACTAGATCTCTGGAAGGCTGTAAATCATGCTGAAAAGCAAACACAGAAGTATGTCATTGTAGATACATTTCTGTAATGTTAGATATGGATCAAGGCGAAGGAGGGTTTTTCTGTTGCAACACCTACTCTGTGTAATTCTCTGCCCCAGAAGAGAATTACTGCCCAAGTGAGGCCGACATAGTAAGGCTGACATAACAGGGCTTTATCCTAAAGCCCATTAGGAGGCAGCAGCAGCGAAGTTTTCCTGTTACACCCGCGTAAGCCCCAGTCATCCCCATGGGGGATGTTTTGCAGGCGCAGGTGCACGTGCACAGGAGCGGCCCGAATTGGGGCTACCGAGGCTGGGGATGGGGGTTAGGATTTGGCACTATGGCCATACTGCATCACAACCCCCGTCTTCACCCACTGCGCCACCCAGTTACGCCCCCGGCATGCCTCTGGAAGGCCCTTGGCGAGGCCCAGCACTGACCGCTCACCACTGACGCTCGACCAGCACAAGGCCGGCGCTGCTGGCAGTCATGGCGGTGCCCAAGCCTTGGCGCTGCTGCTTGCGCGATCCAGCGCCATATTGCCAATGTTGATGTGCTTGACAGCATGTTTGCGACAGCATTCGGCCGGCACAAGAGTGTGCAATGGGGATGTAAGATTGCACTCTTAGAGAAGGTACTGTTAGAGAACTCCTTTAGAGTTCTTTCACATCTTTAGACTTTCCAATTCCAGCAAGCTGAAACGTGATTTACATCCCAGTCCTGGACTCAGCTGGCCCACCACTGCTGCCTACTCCATGTCACCACAATCTCCTATGGGCCTACTTGGATCTGCACCAGACCTTTGGCTGGCTGTGGACCCAGGGGGGCAGGTCAAGGCTGGAAAGGGATGTAGGATGTCAGTGGCCATGCTGCCACCAGTATCCCTTGGGACGCCCTGGCTGGTCCCAATCCCAGCATGATTTGATAAGCCCCTGTCATATTGTCCCCCGTCACCTTTTCCCCAAGCTGAATTACATCCTACACGTTGACTTCGACTCACCAGGAAGATGCTCCAAATCACTGACCATTTTGGCTGCCTTTTTTTAAGCCACTCTTAAGACTTGGCTTAGCGAATTGACTGATGCCATCCAGTCTGCAACAACAGCAATGTCCCCAGATGCCCCTGGAAAACTCACAGCCAGGACATGATGCAATAGCTAATAAGGCCCTTTTGTTTCCAGCCATCAGTGGTGCACTGCCTTTCATCATAGTGGCTGGGGAGGCTTGGGTCCGAGGTCTTGGATAAGACTGACAACATGTTTTAGGGAAAGTAGAGGATTTTTTTTTTATTGATCTCCAAGGGTATCCCAGAAAAGTGAAATGTGAAGCAAATTAAGAGATTCCATCAGAAGAGTTTCAAGGAAAACCAAAAGCGTTCCAAAAAAGTGAGCAATATTTCTCACAGCGGTGAGGGAGTTGTTGCTAAAGGTAGGTCATCTGACTAAAGCAAGCTTGATCAAGTAACCCTATTATTGCTAATTGATTAATGAATTTAATTAATTAATTAAATTACATCATTAAATCAAGATTTAATTGATTAATGGGTCAATTAAATCTGCATACATTTGTAAAATTAAAACAGTTTTTTTTTAAAAAGGGCAACCTTAGTTTTTACAAGTATTTATTAGAGAAAAAATATTGAATGTTTAAGTAATTGTGGCTCGATTGCATGATGTCTTCTGTGTCATTGGTTCTCAAACCTTTTAAAGCCCTAGAGGCTGCGGCCTGATTTATATATGCCAAGGGATGTAGCCATAATGGTGGTTGGCCAGCAGTGCTGCAATCCCAAGTAGCAGCTCGTTTAACCCTTATGTACGTGGGGACGTGGTGGCGCAGCGAGTTAATCCGCTGTCGCTGGGCTTTCGACCGCAAGGTTGGGAGTTCGAGACTACGTGACGGAGTGAGCTCCCGTTGCTTGTCCCAGCTCCTGCCAACCTAGCAGTTCGAAAGCACCTAAAATGCAAGTAGATAAATAGGAACCACTTTGGTGGGAAGGTAACGGCGTTCCGTGCGCTACGGCGTAGAATCATGCTGGCCACCATGATCGGACAAAAACGCCGGCTCACAGGCTTTGAAACGGAGATGAGCACCGCCCCCTACAGTCGGTCACGACTAGACCATTCAGTCGTGGGGAAACCTTTACCTTTACACAACTAATCTGCCCTGTCACTTTTGTGAACCACCAAAAATTAGGTCATAACCCACTGCTGGGTCCAGATCCACAGTTTGAGAGCCACTGTTCTAGATTAAACCAAGGCAACATGCTAGGTTTTGCAGGCCTGTGTAACACAGCCCCTCCCCCTTGCCTTCAGAGCCATTTGTGGCTCAGAGAGCAAAGCCTTTAAGCCAGCTCTCTAAGCCACAAATGGCTCTGGGGGCGAGGGGGAGGTGCCGCATTACACATGAGCTTAGGCTCAGTGGTGCCATTCAAATGATTTAGGAACAGGAACTCACTTTTGATTGGCACTTGTTGGGAACCCTGAACCAGCCATGGAGCCCGTTAGGATCCGGAACGCCCGTTCTGGTATGTTCCCCCTGAATGACATCACTCCTTAGGCTCCTGTCCAGCATTTTGCCCCCCTTGTAGGAACACCACTTGGGATTCACCTTGTGGATCACTACTTAATTGATAAAAACTTACAGCCTTTGTTGTTCGGCATCCCTAAGTGATAGGGACAATTGCTAATCCAGGAAGGCTATTCTGATGTTCTTATCACATATTTAAAGAAGGGAGAGGGTCTCCAGTTTTAGCATTGCTGAAGCGTGAGCCTGTCGTTGAAAGAGTTTCCCCCCCTCCCTTTAAGCAAAGGTGTAGGAAAAGAGTTAGTGTGTGCGGGGGGCGGGGGGGAGAGTTCCACTCCTTGCAATAATGAATGGATGAAGATGTGAAAACGTATTGGATTTGTCACGTTGGCTACATTATCCGCAGGGGCTCGGAATGAAGATTTCGACCACAGCGATCGTATTTGACACAAGATGTTTCAATTTCTCCCAGAAAGCTTGTGGGTCGGATTCTAGCGCTGGATTCAATAATAATAATGATAATAATAAATATCCAACCCTCTCCTTTTCCCTCCACTCTGTTTTCCCCTTCAAGCATTTTAAATTGGAGAGACACGTTATTAAGATTTGTTTTACATTTTTATTATTGCACACGGAAGAAAGGAGAGAGTGCATTTGCATAATTCATTTTTTTAATACAAGAGCTCTTTTATGTATTGCTTACTGCGACAACATAATATCGTTTCCCTTTAATATATATGTGTTTATGTGGCAGTAAAACAATGGCTTTCAAAGTACATACTGGGAAAAAAAAGATTTAGCATTTGCCTCCTGCAGGTGTCTCCATGTATTTTATTAATCCCTCAATATGCGGCGGGGGGGGGTAGTGGTTTGGGGGAGGTTGGTTGTTTATGCATTTTCTGTTGTTCTTTTGGTTCACTTTCAGTCAAGGGATCAAGATGCTATCTGGGGCAGTGCATACCAGAGGATTTGACTTACAAGGAGCTCCTTCAGCATCTGAGTGGGTGAAACAGCCTTCTACAGAGTCAAGAACATCACTTCATCAAGTCCAGCATGGTCTCCAATGTCAAGTTTGACAGAGGATGCTAGTTCTAGGTCCCCTCCTTTTCTGAGATGAGGTTGGAGCAAGGTCTTCTTGGTAGTTGCACCAGCACTTTGTAACTCCCTTGCGAAGCCTGCCTTGCAATCACCTCCTATACGTTTCACTATTGAATTGCAATCTGGCTGTTTGCAAGACCATCCCTTGGGATCAGCTACCTGGGTTTATTTTCATATCGCTGTTGCTGTCGAATTACGATGCAATTCTTTTGTCTGTGGATTTGTTGGCTCTACGTTTCATACAGTCCCCCCCCCCCAAAATATATATCTTCTACCATGCTTTGTGCATTTTGGAGTAGAATACTGTTTAATGACTGCATTTGATTGCTGTAGCTCAGTGCCTACTTTGAATGCAGCAGATCCCAGCAGATCCCCTGGCATGCCCAGGTAGGAATGTGAAAGAGTGCTGCCTGAAACCCCAAAGAATCCTTCTGGCAATCTCAGGTCCTTTTAATTAGAGGTGCCAAGGACTGAACCTGAACCTTTGTTATGGAACACAGTTGCTCTACCATTTCACTGCAGCCTCTTTGCCCATTGGAAAAGATTTTAGAAACAAGTGGTGCAGCATAAATACTCTTTATTTTTCACTTCCTGGACTAAAAATGGCATGATTGCAGCTGCAAGAAACTGTCCCTTGGGTTTCTCTGTTTTTTTTAATGCATGTACCAGCCATCTTTCCTCCACATTTGTGGGTACCCAAGGAGGCTAACAGAATATTTTAAAAAATAAATGCAAGTATACAAAATTACAACATATAAGTAAGTGGGGAACTATGGGGCAAAAGCACTATGTCTCTCTAGATGAGTTGCAAATTAATTTAGAGCGCAATCCTAACCCGAAGCTAGGCTGGCACAGTTAAGCCAGCAGTTAGGCTGACACCGTTTGGCCCATGCAAGGGACATCTTAAAGTATGTTTGGCCCATTCTCAGAGTCAGAGAAGCCATCACACAGACGTGCGCCTTCCTCCAAGGGGGTCCAAACACCTTTACAGTGGCCCTTGTGCCAGCCAAACTTTGCTTGCCTAACTGTGCCGGCCTAAATCCAGGTTAGGATTGCGCCCTAAACATAGGTTGATTTGAGTCAGAATCAAGGGGACTGCATCCAGCTTGAATTTCAGCAGGGAAATTTCTCATTTCAAGCTTATTCTTCCCAAGGCATGATAGGCTGGAGAATCAGAAGACGTTAGAGTTGGAAGGGACCTTGGAGGTAGGACTAGAGGAACACCCTGTTCAGTGCAGTCAACTACTACAGCATCCCTGACAGATGGCCACTCAGTCTGCGTGAAAATCTCCAATCAAGGGGAATCCACTACTATACAAAGCAAACTGTTCAATGCTGGGCAGTTCTTGTAGCTAGGAGATTCCCCATCATTTCCATAGAGCCATTGGTTCCAGCCTTGCCCTCAGGAGGGACATGTCCTTTAGTGCACAGAATGCCACTATCTCACATTCTTGACTCATGCCACATTTGCTGCCTCTGATCAAAATCCTTGGAATATTTCACCATCAGAAACAAGCTCGTGGTGCTTGTTTACATCAATTCAAGCAATCCGTGTTTGGCTTCCAAGCATGATCTTGCAAAGAATTGGGCTTCACCAAGCATCTCACATCCCAGAAGCAAGTTTCTAGTTCTTCTTGATGAGAGAAACTTGGAAACCAAGAAGACAGTGGCTGCGGCAGGCTCAGGGATCGCAGAGGACGCCGTGGGCTTGTGCAGCCCATCAGAATTAATTGTCAGCTAAAGGACTGGCAATAGCTAGGGGAAAGATCAACATCCCTCTCAGAAAACTAGAGGGCAATCTAGCCCTATTAATGGCAGTTCTGTCATTGCCTTCAATTGGATGTGGAACGTTGCAGGGAGGAAGAGGGAAGGAATCACAGAGAACAGCCTTCTCTCGCCAGAAACTGTCTGCATAGATGAATCTCCATAACTTGCTCTTATTCTGGCAAAACTGTGTGGAAACGGGGGGGGGGAAGAGGGTGATAAGTAGTGAGCCACAAATTGCATTTAAATTGCAGGAGAACGGTTATTATTTGCCCAGGAAACTCCCCTTCCACTCGCCCCCCTTTGAAATAGTATTAATGCTAATGCAAGCTGGACTCCATCAAAATGGGAAGATAGGATAATAATGGCTTAACAAATTTATTTTGTGGGAGTAATATCTTTTGGGCTACAAAAATGATAGCCATTCCAAGATGATGGCACCGTAAAATGAAGAGTCTGAGCTCCATTAGCGAACAGTGAAAGGATTCACTGCAGAGGCTGATCAGGAGAGCAGGGAAATAGAACCTTTTCCTTTGGAAAGAGAGGGGAGCTTTAGTGCTCACTGAGGCAGTAAACCTGTATGTAGCCTATACCGCTTCAGACAGTAGATAAGGTCCCGCTCCCCATGCCTTCACATAGAAATCTAGTTTTCCATAGAGGCCAGGAGAGGCTCAGGATTCAGGGAGGCATTGGATTGCCTGTGCATACTTGGCGCATCTGAAGCATCTGGGAACCAAAGGAACTACAGGAAACTACAGCTCCCGTGAACTACCAAAGGAACTACAGCTCCCACGATCCCTTGCCTCAAATGCACCATGCTTGTGTGTCAGCTATAGGTCTTTGCTCAGTATGAGATTGCCTGAACATGAACGAGAGGCCCAATTCGGTTCTTGCCATACTCTAACATGAGATTGGTAGGTACCCAGGAGCCGCTTTCAAATTGCTGTTACCTTTTAAAAATTTTTTTTAAGGAAAGGCTGGCCCAGTATCTGCTGGATCCCACATCTGCACCTGTCAATTCAGAGACCCAAGACTGAAGGCGCAATCCTAGCCTGGAGTTAGGCTGGCACAGTTAGGCCAGCAAAGTTTGGGGCATCATAAATGTTTGGACCACTCTCGGAATCAGAGAGGCCAGCACACAGATGTGCACCATCCTCCCTGAATCTGAGAGTGGTCCAAACACTCTTAACGGAGGCCCTTGTGCTGGCCAAACTTTGCTGGCCTAATTGTGCCAGCCTAACTCTGGGTTAGGATTGCGCCCTGAGTCCACAGCTGCTCACCTCTGCCACACCATCACCTCTTCTTTACCACCTGCCATTTGCCCCATAACAAAATGGACCTCTTGCTTTCCTCCAATAGAAGATGAAAGGCGGCGATTAGCTTTTCTGCTTGGCATGTGTAGAGAACGGCCTCAAAATCCTACTCCTGCTCCTACTAATAATAGTGCTTCTTGCAACACCTGACTGCTGATGTGGTTAGCAGGTTCTGCAAAATCACTGAATCGACTTACAAGTTTGCTGAGGTCTTGCAAAACTTTCAGAGCAGCTGAACTTCCTGGCTTCTCTCTCCCCAGCTCCTCTGCCCCAGCGTACAAGGCTGAAAATCCCATGTATAGGTCAAACCAAATCAAAATGAGCATGAATAATAATGCAAACTGTAAATAGGCTCAAACAAAAGTGAGTGATATTTTTTAATATTCTGCATATCTGAGACCTTGTCAGTCAGGTGATTAAAAAAAAGGGTCTGTTCCTTGCCTTGGAATACTAGAGGCGGAGGAATAACACCATAGTATGGCTGGCAAGATCCTACATCTGACACTTAATTTCCTGTTTTAAATTGCCCAGACTCAGCCATACTGTTGATGAGTTCGCTGGGCAGAAGGTAAGGGAGAGACACAGGCACAGACTTTCTGTATTGTTTAACTTTGGATTGCAAACGCATCTTTCCACTGCCTTTCTTTCAAATGCAGCAGCTATTCTTCTAGCTGGGCTGCTGGAGCTCAGGGGACCGAGCCGAGAGGCCAGGCTGCCAGCAGGAGGCATCTGGCTTGGCTTTTATTTGGCAACCTGCGATCCACTCATCAGTGTCAGGGGACCTGGCCCAAGCTGAAGTGGCACCCGAAGTAGCACCCAAATCCTCCCCCCTGGCACATGCCACCCACCCCTGCCACAGCTGACTGTGCAGCTACCTTCTGCTGCCCCCATTCCTTCTTCATAACAGCCTGGGTGGGCAGCTGTAGGAGCTGTAGGAGCTGCGGGACCCAATACAAAACATTTTTGCAGGGTCTCCACCCCCTTGCCCCCCCCCATTCACCAAGATGAGCGGCAGCAGCAAGGCACCTAGTACGGTGTCACCACCAACTGCTTCCTTGGGGTGGTGGTGGTGGTGATTTGAAACCCATCGGACCCAGGGACAGGCGGGTGGGAGGGCCATCCAGCAGCAATGGCCCGCTCACCCCACCCTCATGACACCACCATGGCCTGGAAGATGCGGTGGCAGAGTGAGCTCCTTTGCTGGAGCTGTGGGTGTCCCTGCTTGCCTTCCCAGTCCGAAGCCCCCCCCAGGTGCAGGGCCCAGTTTGGCCACATTGGGTCAAAGTGCCCTAAGGCCAGCCCTGCTGCGGGGAGGGAGTTGGGGAGCAGAAGAGGAAATCTGCCCCTTCCACTCCCAGGATCATCCGACCCAGCCTGTTGTGAAAAGGTCTCTGTGGCTGAGAGGGGGAGATGGTGATGGCAGGGCAAGGCCTGGAAGGACAGGGATTGGAAACAGGAGTGCAGGGGCTCCTTCCTTCCTTCCTTCCTTCCGTCCCTCCGTCCGTCTGTCCGTCCGTCCCCCCGTCCGTCCGTCCGTCCGTCCGTCCTTCCTTCCGTCCTTCTGTCCTCCTCCACCCCATTCCTGCAGTCTTTGGCAGCAGCCCAGGAGGAGGTAGGCAGCTACCACTCGGATGTGTTTTTCACTTGCTCCCATTCAAGGAGAGCAAGTGAACAGAGGAGCAGGGTGGCAGCAGAGTGAAGTGGCTGAGCGAAGGATTGTTGGAGGAAGGAGCAGGCAGCTTGGCCGGCACAAGGGACACTGTAAAGGATGCTTGGACCACTCTCCGAGTCAGAGAGCCCAGTACACAGACATGCGCCATCCTGCCTGACTCTGAGAGTGGTCCAAACACACTTTAAGGTGGCCCTTGCTTTGTGCCAGCCAAACTGTGCCGGCCCAACTCCAGGCTAGGATTGCGCTCACACACACACACACAGCCTCCTGTGATTTTGGGGCTGGCCTTGTGGGTGTCTATACCCATGGCCTACGGCAGGAGGTGAAAAAAGCGGGCTGGGGCTACAATAGCCTAAAAACATCACTTCTAGTTTCTGCTGAAAACTCAGCCTCTGGATGAGAGAAGTTATTTGGGCTAGAGGGAGGCAGAGGACGTGCCTGACTGTACTCAGGAAGGGGACCCACTTTCTGGGCTGTTGCTTCTCCCAGAGCTGCTGCCTGAGGTGCAGAGAGGCCAGCAGAAAGCTTAATCTTGGAGGTCGGAGAAGCCCTTCCCCTGTGCTGATGGGCCTGGGGGCAGGTGGCCAACTGACCTTCCTTACAATGGGGGCCTTTTGCACAGGGGCCAGGATCTCAAGTGCACTGAACGTGGGAAAGGTGCCCCTTTGTGCACAGAGCTAGATGGCACTCTTTCATGTATTCGGTTGAGCATGTGGATGCTGTGGCATGGCTAGCAGTCTCTTTCTATGCATTTACTCGAAGTACAAAGGAAGGAAGTTTGGATGGCTTTGCCCTCTTGTGTGGGTGTTTGAAGGCTTTGGTACAACACTGTAGCCTCCCTACTCCACTGAAATAAGACTGAAATATTTCCCCCCCCATTTACCCTGCCTCTATTTCCCTCCCCTTCCTCCAACATCTCCCTGTGTCAAATTTTGACTGGAAACTCCTTGGGGCAGGGATCTGTCTTCTTATATTCTGTTACACTTTATACACATTGATGGTGCTGCATAATAAATGCATGCGTGGAACTGCAGCAGTTAAGGCTTATTGTGCCAACATCGCTGCCAGTCATGAGCCTGTCTGAACTGGTTAATTTTTTTCACCACCCATTCCCCTCCTTGGCTTCTACGCAGTGCTGTATTGCTAGATGAGGCGACTGTTCTTCATTGCTTTTCCGGGTCGGGCTATGCAGGAATGGCTGGGGTCCCCTGAGGCAGTGCTTAGAAGGTCAGCATTGATTGGGGGCAGAATTCTGCTGAAATCTGAAAGATGCTTTGGGTGATAAGGCAAGGATTGCTGTGCATGCGGGCGACAGGCAGTGCTGCTGCAGGGAACAGCTGGGTGAGAGGCATTCCCCCTCCCCAGACTCTCCCCAACCTCTTCTCAGCACAGGGAAGACATTCTTCTAGAGTGTGGCAGACCCAGGAGAAACCATCTGAGCTCTGCTCTCAGACCCCTAAGGCTGATGTTCATTTGTTCCGAGAGTGTCTGAATATGAATAGGGTGCATTTTGGCCTCCAAAGCATTTCAGAGCGCATTGCTAGGCCTTCATTGCATTTTGAGATGCACGTGTGTGTGTGTGTGCGTGTGTGTGCGTGTGTGCCCGCGCACCCACTGTTGACCCACTGGGAACAAACCCAAATCAAATACCCACCATTTCTGGCAGCAGCCCAGTAGCGTGTGACAATGCACTGCGCTTTGCGACACAGCAAAATGCTGCGCTGGCAGCACAGGTGAAGGATAAGATTGGGCAGCTGATCTTTTATCTAGTTTGGTCCATAGTGCTCCTTCCATGTACATTTGGTGAAAACTGAATTTCTCAATGTGGAAGTACTTAAAAAAAAGGAAGAGAATTTTGGCCCAATCGTACCTGTTCTGGCCGTCATCGCAGTGCCTCTTCCACTGGCAGTGGCCGCCACAAAGCAGCCAGCACCAGGCAGAAAAGGTGCTCAGTCGCACGCTGCCAGGACACTGGTGGGCAGGATGGAGCCTTCCTGCTGCACCATCAGGATCTGTCCACTGCTGAAGATGGGAGGAGGGGAAGGAGAACGTGGGGAGGAAGGAATATGCAATGATTAACCCCTGCTAACTGGGCAAGAGGCACTTTTTCAAGTGGTGTCCTTTTATATTTAGCAGGGGGAGAGCAATTGTCCCTCTTCACCCCAGCACAGTGTCTTTCTCGTGGCTGTTGCTGGTGGTGTTCTCCATTCTTTTAGATTGTGAGCCCTTTTGGGACAGGGAGCCATTTAACTTTAATGCTATTATTTGCCTGTAAACCGCTTTGTGAACTTTGTGTTGAAAAGCGGTATATAAATACTAGTGATTGATTGATTGATTGATTGATTGATTGATTGATTGATTGATTGATTGATTGAT
>JAJKFI010000010.1:5351747-5398859 GCA_029204185.1 Lerista edwardsae
GATTGATTGATTGATTGATTGATTGATTGATTGATTGATTGATTGATGGGAGAGGGGGATGGTGGAACTGGGAAGCGATGGGGATGGGGGTAGGCGAACTGGGTCTGGGAAGGGGCGGGCTCAGCAGCAGTGGCAGCCACTGAATCCTAACCCCCTTCTCAGACCTGATGCTGTGGTGTGGGTCCACGAGTACCTGCACCAGCTATTTATCTTGTGCTGGTCCAAATAGACTCCATCCCTGCACCACTCAGGTTCCCTGGCCCAGAGGAGATTTCTGCGACTGTCCCTCCCCGCAGGATGCTGTGGTAGCCATTTTGACATATGTATGTCAGGAGCAGGGAAGCATAGGATCAGGCTCTTTTATCACTTCTTCTTCTTTTTTTTTTTAAATTGCAACAAGTTAGCAGATTCAGAATTTCAACCCCCTCAATGCAAGCTGATGAGGGTGTGAAAAGCTGGTCCCATTCAGCTCTTTTGTCTGCAGTTGGCAGACAGCAGCAACAGGCCCGGGAATTTCTCCTCCACAAGGATCATTGAAATGAACGGGAGCTGTGCATGAACAGTATTGAGTCATCTTTCTGGTGGATTGGGCCAGAGGGAGTGGAGAGGGGAAAGAACTGCGTTCTTCCAGTGTGGATTACCAGGCAGAGATTTAACACGTACCTCTTCCCTAATCATCTTAAAAGAATACAGAACACGTTGATTAACCCCAGAGTGCAGGTGCAGTGGAGTCCCTTTGGGAAAAGCCTCGGCAGTTAAAAAGACTGCTGGGCTCCCAGAAAGAGGACCACAGCACTTCAGAAAGGCCCAATTGTCCCCGTCACAGCAAGCAGTGCTCCAACCGCGACAACCACACAAAGCCGCTAAATGGAATGCGCTTTAGAAGAATGCACTTTCTCATCAGTTCATCCCTCACAGGTTGCAGGATTGATCCAATAGTGTAGCCAGACATATTGCCATTGCTGCCCAGAATGGCTCTGATGGAGAGTGGCGGGGGGGGGCACTTACGTGGCACGTTGCAGCCAGTGGTGTCATTCAAATGATTTAGGAACAGGAACTCACTTTTGATTGGCACTTGTCGGGAACCCGGAACCAGCCACGGAGCCCGTTAGGATCCGGAACGCCCGTTCTGGTCCATTCCCCCTGAATGACATCACTGGTTGCAGCACCTGCCACCCCACCCCCTCTGACTGCACTACTGGATTGAGGCCCTGGCTTTGGAAGCAGACACTTGGGAGTCCACTGCTCTGCATTCCACCACCCCATCAGACCTGCCATATCTCTATTGGGAAGACTCGCAGAAGTCCTTGCAGGCCAGTCCCACCTCCTGCATGGTCCACATCCTGAAGTGGGGATGGCTGCAGCTGACTCTCCACTGGAAACAGCAGAAGATGGGCCTCCCCACCCACCCACCCACCCTCACATCCTTTTTTGGAATAGGGGCGGTGGGAGGTGATTCCCAGGCTGATGCCACCTTCACCACAGGAGGTAGCAAGCCCTCCTCCAGCCCCCTTCCCCTCCTCCTTCTTTAAACAAAACAGGCATTGCAGAATGAACTGAGAGCGGTCCCGGCATGTCCCATGCTTTGACTAAAGGGGCCATGAAGATGGAGAAAGGGAAGGGGCTGGGAAGTGGGCCTGCTGCCTTCTGGTCATTTCCTGCCCCCTTTTAATGAGCAGGAAGCAGATTTGAGTGGCTCCGTCTGCGCTGGGCTGCAGGGAGATGGCAACAGTCTTGGGCTGAAAAGCACCCTCGGTCCACCCCTGCAGCTGAGCCTTGTCGTGGACAGGATGCTGGGTCTGGGCAATTCAGGGCGCAATCCTAACCAACTTCCCAGTGCTGGGGTAAGGGCAACGAAGCTCTGAGTCAAGGGAATAAACACTCCCTTATCTGGAGGAGGCCTCCATGACTAATATTCCACTGCAAGATGCAGGACATGCCCTGTTGGCACCACTATGTCAGAGCCGGGAAGTTGGTTAGGATTGTGCCCTCAGTTTCCTGTTCACCAAGGTGTGCCGGGCTGGCCTAAAAACAGACTGGCTGAAGGGATGTCCTCATTTATTTCATGGATGCAGGGGTGGGCCTGTGGGGGTCTAGGAGGCCATGTGGCATTGCCACCGCCACCCACCCTCCCTCTAGAGCTGCTGCCCTTCGGAGCTGCCGCTGCCCATTTCTGAAGCCCCCCTGAGGGCCATGCAGGCCATGCACCGCATCCATGGGCCCTCCAGAGGCTTACTTTTGCCTCGGAAAGGCCTTTAAGCACTACTTCCTGTTTTTGTCGGAAAACCAGAAGTAACACCTATATAAAGGCCTTCCTGAGGCTGCAGTAAGGCTCTGGAGGGTCTGTGGAGCCTGTGGTTGTCGGCAAGACTACAGGTAAGTTGGGGGGGGGTGGCAGCAGCGGTGGCAGTAGGGGTGGTGGGCAGCAATCTGGGAGATGGCAGTCTTTTTTGGGGGGGGGGGAGGTCTGGGGTCCTGGACCCGGGTGGCACATGGGCCAGGGCTGCAACTGAATTGGTGCAAATGCTGCATTCCCTCCTCTTCCCGCCCATAACAGGGCACTCAGAGCCGTGTGCAGCATTCATTACGACGCAATATAATTCCATGGCAACTCTAGAGACAGACCAGTGTTCAAACAGCTCAGGTGCTGCTGACAGTGGGAGAGGCAGCAGGCCTGCAGCTTCCGACTCTGCCCCCCCCCCCACGACCATGGCAACGAGCAACTTGCTCTTTAACGGAAAGAGAAGAAAACTGACTTTCTTTCGATTCTGCATCTGACACTGACCTCCCCCTCTTTGCTCTGGTTTGTGCCTGGAAATGTCTTTCCAAGGCCAGGGAGGAATAGAAAAGGGGGAGCGTTCCTGTTGCATAAAGTTCTCTCCCCCCCCTTTGGTTGCTAAGCAATCAATGTGCTCTCCGAAGCCACTGAGACAGACCCTTGGCTGCTGCTGTTTCACTATTTCATTTGCAATTTAAATTCCCTGACAGGCAGAAGCAACCAAGCTGTTCACTTAAGATTGGGGGGAAAAAAAGAAAAAGAAATACATTGAAATATATTGAAATACAGGGAATATCTAGTGCCTCGAGCGCTTCATAAATTTCCCTTTGATAGTTCCGGTGAGATGAGATGGGAAAAGAGAAGGCAAGAGATGGTGAAAGGGTTGACTCCGGAGCCGGCTCACCGATTGGTTGCACGGAACAATTGCTTCTGATGGGGGACCAACCAAGTGGAGGAGATAACCAGGGGAGATTGCTGAGATTCTCTCCCTTCCTTTGCTCATCTCCACATCTATGTTTCTGAAACGGCTCAGCCACTTGGGGAAGGCAACGTCTTTGTAAGCTAATCTTTCCCGCAGTAGTTTGCTGTGTTTCCCCCCCCCCTCTGCCTCTGTATACTCGCTGATAGAAGAGTGTTTCTGAACATGGGCAGAGCACATTTGCCCCATTGCCAAATAACAATCAGATTTGATCGTTTGACCAAATAACAGTCAGGTTTGACTATTTGGGGCTAGAGGGCACAGTTTTGACTACTATTCTAGTTTATGGCAATGAGTGCTGCTCTCTCTCTCCTTTTCAAATTACAAGCTGATATCTGAATACATGAAACTGCCTTACATTGAGTCAGACTCTTGGTCCATCTAGCCCAGTACTATTTCCTATTCTGACTGGCAGCAGCATTCCAGACAGACAATATTTCTAGTCCTTCTACCCAAGAATCTTCTAAGTGCAGGGATGCAGAAGTAAATTCAGAGCCTTCTACATGCCAAGCATGTGCTTTCCCGTTGAGCTTCAGCCCCCTTCCAGGGTATTCTGTTATCTGGGACCAGGCCTGAGGAACCCAGGGTGCAATCCTAAATAACTGTCCAGCACTGACATAGCGGTGCCTGTGAGGCATGTTCTACACCCTAAAGGTGAAGTAGTAGTCACGGAGGCCTCCTCAAGGTAAGGGAAAGTTTGTCCCATTACATTGGAGCTGCTTTGCCCAGCCCTGGTGCTGGAAAATTGGTCAGGATTGTGCCCCCAGAAATAGAGAGAGGTCTGGATCTTTGAAGCATGAAGAAAGGTGAGGCACACACGCAGAAAACCCCCTTGTCACAAGCACATCTTGTTTGGGGATCATTTCTAAGCTTCCCTCCTCCTCCCTCTAAGGTTCCCACTACTGCCCATGAAAGAAAAAAAAAAAAGGCTAATTCAAGGCACAGAGGCTGCTGGGCATATTTTTTTTTATTTTGAAGAACTCATACCCCCCTTTCCCATGCAGAAGCAAGTGCTCAAGGTGGTTTACATGGGCAGGCTAGTCTAAACCACCATTTTTCAATGCGGTTTTTACAAATATCCAGTATACTGTGATTCACTGAATCCTCAGTCCCAGATGTCGCCTTCACAGTGTGGTTCTCTCCTCTGGCCGTGTGACCTTAAGTCCAGCCTGGACAGGTCCTCAAAGTTGGATTCCGTTCTTTTGCCGGCTGGCCTTCTCACCACATTCCTGCATACGCTGTCCCCCATAGGCTATGGACCCCCAATGTGACGCCTTTCTCTCTGGGCTTACTTGGTCATTTCTTACAATACCCATATATGCACATCTGTCACTCTTTTCTGGCGACTCCCCTAGAAACCAAGAACCAGTGCGTGCAGTGGTTAGAGTCACTGGATAGGTGAGAAGTGTACCACACAGGCGTATTTATTATTTATTTATTATTTATGCTAACAACTTATTGGAAAAGCCCAGCTCATAACAGATTGCTTTAAAACAAAAAACAAATAACTATCACCACTGATCTGAGTAGCTGTCTCTGCTAATACTTCATCCAGGGCCATCCAGGCCTTTGAGGGGATCATGCAACCTCTTCCAGTCACACAAGCTTGAGGCATCTGGTGCAAAACGGAAACAGTTTTCCTCCAGTATCCGCTCACATGGCCTTCCCTGTCCTGGGCCTTCTGGTTGCACTTCTTTAAAAGATGACAGGGGGGGGGGCAGAAGCATGTGTTGGTGCAGCGGTCTCCAAACTGGAGACTGCTGTGGCAGGGAAAATCTTCCCTGGTGTGAATGGCACTGTGTGTTCTGCCAGGGAAGCCACGAACAATCCCAACTGCAGCTCCCAAGGGCCGTCGCGGCCAGCTGCCCATGTGCAGAATGCCAGGCATGTGGCGTGCTGGGGCAGCAAAGCCCAGAAGCGGCTGGCTGCCACATCTCCTGGGAGCTGTCGTTGGGGTCATTTGCGGCTTCCCTGATGGAACACGAACCGCTGTTTATGCTGGGGACGGATCAGGGATTCAGCCTGCGGGCGGAGTTTGGCGCCTCCTATGTTAGTGGTAGGAAAGGGGTGCTCATGCCCTGGTTCTGAACCAGATCTGAACTCAAATGAAATCCTAATCCAAAGCAAGCCCCAAATAAACTTGTTTGAGTCAGGCCAATTTGGAATCAAGTCCAGAGTTGCCCATTCACCACAAGCATCCATTCAGGTTCACGACCATGGTGAGCTCTCATGCCAATTCCCATGCAGGAGTGCAGCAGGCTTGAGAGTCTGTCCCAGGCATAGGCATGATTGCAGATAGATTATCTAGACATCCGAAATTCAAGACTTTTAAAAAACCTTCTAGAGAAAGAAGATCTTGTGCTCATTCCCAAGTACAGACTATAAATTCTATTCTCTGCTCTGTGGTGTGTGCCATTGTTGAAAATAGAGAGGCCAGCAGAGATACAGATGGGTAACAGTGAAAAGAACAAAAGGAATAATTTCTCATTATATTTATGCAATTATTCCGAAACCCAGAAAAATCTGAAATCTGGACACCTTCCCGTCCCAAGCAGTCCGGATAAAGGATAATCTGCTGGGCTTTCCGAACGGAAGGTTGGGAGTTCAAGACTGCGTGACAGAGTGAGCTCCTGTTGCTTGACCCAGCTCCTGCCAACCTAGCAGTTCGAAAGCACCTAAATGCAAGTAGATAAATAGGGACCACTTCGGTGGGAAGGGAACGGCGTTCCGTGCGCTACAGCGTATAGTCATGCTGGCCACATGACCACGGAAGCTTGTCCTTGGACAAACGCTGGCTCTACAGGCTTAGAAACGGAGATGAGCACTGCCCCCTACAGTCAGTCACGACTACACCATTCAGTCATGGGGAAACCTTTACCTTTATTATTTGGCTGACCACCGTTGGGAGCACAATACTAGCTCAGAGCCCAATCCGATCCAATTGATATAGACACAGGTTTCCTACAACATTTCGGCTTATTGTATTGCTATGAGAGGTACAGAAAATTTTCCAAACAGAAAGAGATCCAGCCACCCTGAAATCCAGCACAGATAGAAATGTGCTTCCCCAAATGTTCATCCTGCATAGATATGCCTCTGCAACAAGTCCCAGTTCTGCTCTTACCGACTGAACTCAGTGGTGCAAGTTCAACTTCCAACAGAAGAGGGAGCCCTGCACCAATTTAAAGCAGAGCTACCAGAAAGCTTGTTTCTGGGTGGGTGTTGTTGAATACAGTGGTTTGGAAGTAGGGAGAGCATTGCCGAGCCTGGCAATTAGCTCAAATGATGCGGGGGTAGTGGAAGGAATTAGGAATATAGGGCAGTGGGTGTAAAAGGAGGCCTGAATGTGGGAGGAGGAAGAATGTAAATGAGAAGAGAATAGAGGAACAGAGGAAACTTCCTTTGCCGGTTTTCTGCCTGACACAGCATGTGAAAAACACAGAATAAAATCCAGCAGCAATTTTCACTGCTCAGACTCCCCAAACCATCATTTCTTGGAGATCAAAAGCATTTACAGTGGAACAGTGAGAAATGCACCCTCATTAAATGGTCCTTTTGTGGTGCTGCTTTATTCTGCTGTTTGGGTTTGCAAGCCAATGGACTCAGGACCTGGCAGCAGAATCTTGACACGAACGGCCAGTGTGTGTATGTGTGTGTGTGCGTGCTCTGAATTGCCACCTTCCAGCCAGTCCCCTACACTTGATCTCACTCACTGATCCATAGCCAAAACAAAGCCCAGGCAAATGGGCTCACTGTATGAATCATTTGCATTTCTTTGCATGTATTTCAGCAATACTGTACTTCACAGCGCAATCCTACCCCTCCCCTTGCGTCAACGCTATGTCATAGTATCGACGCAAGGGGTGGAGCGCCGGCACACGGGTGCCAAGCAGGGGCAGGTAGGAGGGCCCAAGATAAAGCTGCTCTGCTCGCCCCACTGACTTACAGTTCATCGAAATTCTGGCTGCAGCAACAGGCAATATGCTCACTTCGCTGGTGAGCCCCCCCCCCCAAGTACGGGGCCCCAAGTGACAGCATTGGTCACATTGACTTAAGGCCAGCCCTGCTTCACTGTGTCGTGTTCTGTCCAAAGATGCTGTTTTCATCCTTGCAAGCTTGGGAGTCCTTAGCAGCTCAGGGTTGGCAACACAGAAGATAGAGTTGGCATGGACCTTGGAGGTCACCTGCTCCACCCTCTGCTCAGTGCAGGGAACCGGTACAGCATTTCTGATAGGTGGCCATCCAGCCTCTGCACCCAGTATGAAAACAAGGATGAAGACTGGAGTGGGGGAAGAGTGCAAGTTTATAACCCCCATCCTATTGGCCTGCATAGCCCGCACAATACAGAAAGTCTGACCTTTGGCATCTGATCAGATGTTTTTCCCACCCTCCAAATGACCTGATATGGAGAATTGGGTCTAGCTTCATTCTGATTCACTCTCGGTGTTCCCGTTAATGTTTAATGTTGTGGTTGTTGTTTTAATGTTGTTTTACTTACTGTGGTTACATTGTATTTTGCTGTTCCTCTGTAAGCCGCCTTGGGCATTTGCTTCGGCATGGGAAAGCCGGGGTATAAATTCTTCAAAATAAATAAACAAACAAACAAACAAACAAACAAACCTCCAGTTAGAGGGTCTCATGTTCAAAAATACCCCTGCCTGTGAGACATAGTTCAGTATAAACCCTGGAGAGCTGCTGCCAGTCAACGTCCATAGTTCTGAGCGAGATGCACCAATAATCTGTTTCGGCAGACGAGAAGGCAGTCGCGGACCTACCATTGGGCATGCCCCGGGCACTGGAGCTCCTGAGGTGGGCGGAAGGCAGCAACAAGGCGATTCGCGTTACGAGGCACACGGTTTTGGCCCTCCCGCCTGCCTCTGCACAGCTCCAAAATGGAGCCCAGCATGGCGTGGGGGAGGTGGAGCAGAGCGGCACACGGGGGCAAGGAGCGAGTGGAGGGGGCAGACCTCACCTGCCTCTGTCTCCAGGCAGGCCGTTTGCTGGGTCTGCAACTGAAAGAAGGCAGCTTGGATTTGGCAAGAGGACAGCAGAGTAGCTACAGGGGTGGTGGTGTGGTAAGTATTGCAGGAGCTGCAACACATGGTGGAAGAGGGCCCTTCCACTTGCTTTTGGAGCCATTCTGGGCACTGATGGCAATGCTGTCCTACAGTGAGTGGGAGGGGGGAGCTCACACAGCATGTTGCAGCACCTGCAATACTACCCCCGCTTATTCAGAAGAACCCCCTGAGAGAGGAAGCATACAGTATACTCTTGGGTCTGGAGCTGGGTTCAAATCCCCACACAGCAATGAGGCTTGCTGGGTGAACGTTGGTCAGTCTCTCTCTCTCTCTCTCTCTCTCGCACATGCACGCACACACACACACACACACACACACACACACACACACACACACACAGAGAGAGAGAGAGAGAGAGAGAGAGAGAGAGAGAGAGCCTACCTCATGGGGTCATTAAAAAGAGGAGTGAGAGTGTACACACAGTCTTGAACTTGTGGCGGAAGGGTATAATAAAAAGACTTGCCACTTACTCCTTTCAAGTCCAACTTGGAAACGTGGTAGTCCACCTAACCCAGTGAGAAGGGCTGCCTGTGGTTCTCTGGCTACCCCTCTGCCAACAAAAAAAAAGGTGCCACTCACCGCAGTTTGCAATTGACAAGAGGCAGCAGCATCCTTCCACACTCTCTGCTTTTCTTTCTTTCCTTTTTTGAGGTGAGCAAATTGTTGTCTAAGGTGCAGCAAATGGATTTGCCACGCTGTAACTGAATTACAAGCCTACCTCTATCCTCTTTTCGTCGGCTTCCCATTACTTCATAGACCCACAGGGCTGGCAAAGAGGCCTGAAGACAGTAGTGGCACTGGAAAAAAAATGTGGGGGGGGGGAGGCACAGCCGGGGTCAGATGTGTTGCATAGAGTGGGTAACTTTGTCCCACATACCAGATTTCTGAAAGAGCAAGCATGGTGTATTGTACATTAATTCTCTTATCCTAAAACAAGTTTTCTCTGCAGTAAGTCCTATTGATTTTGATGGAGCTAAAAGTTCTCTTCTACCCAATTCTGTCACTGACAGACAGAAGTGAGCCCAGGGGAAACTGCTCTTCATATATTTTGATCAATGATAATAAAGAAAAACCCTGTGAACATGTGAAAAGAGCCTTTTCTTCACTTTTCCATAGGGGTTCGTTCAGCTGTAGGATGGGTAGAGGTGAGCTATTTGTCAGGGTGGTGGTTGCGTAGCTGTTGCTTTTCTTTTCTCTGGTGTTGCCTATGCCTGAAGATAAATCTAGTCCAACTCCCCTCTCCCCATATCAACCCACTGATACCCACACACACAGCACTAGATCATCACACTACATATTGGAGATCTCTTCATTCAGTGCCGGGGTAGCGGAGTAGAGCAGCAGCAGGCCCCCTTTTGTGGTGTCACCTCAAGGAACCTCCCTCATTCAGGCTGACTGGATTCTGATTTTAAAAAATACACGAGGCAGAGCTTATTAAAGTTCCAAAAAAAGAAGTTTAGTCACTGTTCCATTTTAATTTCATGCAAGTTTACAGCATCTGATCCGCTAAACAGGTGAAAGCAAGGCCCCGGAGTTGCCTTGCCCTGCAGGCCTTGTGCTCAAAATGGCGGAGGAAAGTTAACCCCCTGTCACGTCCACCTCGGGGGCTGGACTGATGCCCCGGACTGGGAAGGGCTGGGGCGGTGGCCTATGGGTCCTTAGAGGGTCCAAACCGGCGCAGATAATCTTTTGCAGCCCTTGGGGGTCTTTTTAAAGCCGCCTTTATTTGGGTCAACGCCTTCACATTCATCGGGCCCTGTTACTTCGCAGGGTCCCGGGATAGTTCACAAAGATTGGCGTTGGCACCCCATGCCCCCAAACCCCCATCTCGCCTGGCCGTCTCCTTGGCCCACGGGGTGGTCCAAGGGGGTGCTGGCTTCTCGGCGGCGGCCTGTTGGGTGGGCCCTCGACTTATGTTTCCTGGGGGAGCCTCCTTAGTTAGGGTTCGGCATTGCCACAGGGTCGGGGTCACCCACAGCAGGGTTGTTGATTGGGGGGCTGGACTCCATCCTACCGTGTTCCAGATTGGTCCCGGGGTCCTCCCGGGTGCAGGCACTCCCTGATCTCGGCCTCTGTCCCAGGTCCATGCGATGTCCCGGATGCGGACCCTTGCAGGGCAATGGGGAGTCACCCGACACCTTCCAGGAGTGGGTCTGGTAGCCCATAAGGGGAGGGAGATCTGCCACTTCCCTGGTCCACCCCCTACTCGGCCTTCCAGCTAGAGAGAGAGCGACCTCTCCGCAGCGTGGCTGGGCTCCTTATGAGCTGCCCAGCCAGCTGGCCAGGCCCCACCCCTTCCTGTGGGGGCGGGACTTCCCCTGGGACTTCCTCCAGGGCTGACATCATGTGCTGTTTCCAACCCCTGGCCCTCCCTTAACATTTAATAGGCACGAATTGAAGCCATGGATCGAACAATATGGCTGACTCAGATAATCGCCGCGAAGGAAAATTACATTAAAATCTCTTCATGACACAAGTAGTTGTCAATATGAGAGTAATTTTTTTTACTTCTAGACTATTAAGAGTATTTTTTTTAACTTCTACACTCACCCCCCCCCCAAAGGAAAAAAAAACAAATTCTGTTAATGTTCAGTACTCACTGAACGGTCGTTTTATTGAGGCGATGTAATGAGAATACATGAATCTTTCCGTGGAAATTAAATCCCATTTTTCGTTCAGCGATTCGCACACCCGTATGCAGAACACGCAGGCATGCTTAAAGACGTTGAAATTAACTTTTACACGCATGCAGGGAGATTTTTATTCGAGAATTCGTGGCAATCCTCCTCCTTCGTGGCAATGATCTGAGTCAGCCATATTGTTCGATCCATGGCTTCAAGAATGTGACGTCATGGCTTCTCCATGTAAATTATACCTCCATGGCTATTTCATTACCAGCACCTGTGCCAGCTGGTTGAGGCCTTGAGAGGCCTCAGCTCGGCCTGTTTTTTCCTGGTCCAGCCTACTCCAGCCTCTGTCCTGGCAACCCAGGGAAAGGCCTTGCCTATGGCCCCTTGATGGCCTCAACCCGGCACTTCGGTCGGTCCTGGGACCCCCAGGGCGACATCCCCCTAATCTATTTTACCCCTTCTGTGGCCCCCTTTCCTTATTTTATGCCACATTTTTTATGCCACCATTGCTCGGGAGAATCATTTCAAGCGTTGGGCCTTCCCTGCTGCTTGTTTTCTCCTTCCGTTTGCAAATGGAGGGATTTTGCCTTGCAGGCTGGCAGATGGGGAGGGGAGAGGCCAGTGAATCCCCTTCAAAAGGTTTTAACAGAAATGCTTAGAAAATGCAGATGATTTTTGAGGTAAACCTGAGAGTCAGTTCACATATCCCTAGAGCAGTGATGGCGAACCTATGACACGCGTGTCAAAGCCGACACACCACAATGTTTGGGGTGACACACCAGCATTCATCGATGCCTAACAAAAACTGAGTTTGTTTTACTCATTTTTCATTTTTGCAATCATTTGATGTTTCTTTATATAATACACAGCACCACATATGATTAAACTGTATTTTTTGTTTAAATAAATGAATATGAAGAATTGTTTCTCTCTTGTTTGGGAGGAGGATCAACACACCAACAGATTCAAGTTAAGCATATTCCTAAGTTTTGACACACTGAGCCCAAAAAGTTCGCCATCACTGCCCTAGAGTCACATGCATGCACATTGGTGGGGGCTGTAACAATGATAATTTTTCTCCCTCCACAGAGAAAAAGGAGTCACAATGAGGGATTCCATTCCAGGTAAAAGACTGAACATTTTCCCTGCCTAGTCTGTTACCCCCCTCCCTTTCCATTTCTCAGCAGTATCTCCCAGGGCCGGCCTTAAGCCAATGTGACCAATGTTGTCACATTGGGCCCTGCTCTTCAGGGGCCCCCGCACCAGTAGGGCGAGCATATTGCCTGCTGCTGCAGCTGGGATCTCTATGGACTGTAAGTCAGTGGGGTGAGCAGAGTAGCTTTGCCTTGGGCCGTCCCACCTGCCCCTGCCTCTGAAAAACCGAACTGGGCCACCTGGAAGTGGTTGGCAGTGATGTTATCATATTACCTCAACTATTTCCACGTGCCAGGCTTTGCGCACTGCACCAACAAAGCTTTTTTTGTTGAGGGGGGGGCATAGGGAAGAGTTGGGGCCAGTGGTGGTATCTAAAGCGGGAGGAACCGAAATGCTGGGCAGGACGTACGGTTGATTGGCAGCCCGTCCGTTCCGTTCTGCCACCTGCCCGCCCACCACGCGGGCTGCCCCCGGTTGGTGCACCCCACCGCTGCTCGCCCAGGCACCCGGCGCCCCCCCCCACCCATCCCCCCCGGCAAGCAGGCACCCCCTCCGTGGCCAGGGCAGCCCGTGTGGTGGGCGGGCAGGTGGCGGAACCAAATGGACGGGCAGCCAATCACATGTAAGTCCCGCCCAGCATACCGGTTCCTCCCGCTTTAGATACCACCACTGGTTGGGGCCCCTGCAGGAATGCCCCATGTTGGGCCCCACTACTGCTAGAGCCAGCGCTGGTTTCTCCCCCCCCCCCAAGCCAGCCATTGGTGAATGGAGATGAGCAGTCAGACCCCAGATGTGTGGGATGTTATCTGAGATTATGCATTTGCGCCTTCACCACAAAATAGCCAATGTGACCAATGGCAAGTGCCCCGTGACAGAGTTTACATACTTTCCAAACCTGGCAGGATTGGGGGCTCATCACAAACTTTGAATTCTACATGTCTTGTTGATTCCAGCAGGCAGCCAAAAATGGGGGAAGCTGTCTTATCAGGAGCTCATTCACGCTGTACGGTTTTGCATTAATTTTGAACTAATTGTCAGGTAATGAATCCGATTTGGCTCCCTGCATTGAAATCCCGCATGCCCCTAGCTCAGCACTAGTAAATCATTTGCATCGCAAATCTCCTGTCTCCTTGTCCGGATTTGCAACACGCAGACTTTTTGCTCATATCCATTTATTTGGCTGTTGTTGCTACTTCGAGGTTCCAGCCTAAGAATAAAGAGCCCACCATCTTATATAACTCCTCTGCTTTAACCATTTTTTTTTTAAAAAGTACATCCTTGACAGATGTCACAACATCACACCTGAATTTCGATAGCTGCATACCTGGACCAAAATGTCAGTTGTCTGGCAGCGGTTTAGTACCAAAGGCTTAAGCCAATGAAACAGAAACTGTAATTACTCAGCAAGGGCTTGTGGTTCCAAAATGTGTCTGGAAGCAATATTGATGAACCAGAGCTGATTATTATTATTATCATACCATCATCTACATCACCATCATCAACAACAACATTTCCTCCTCTAGTGTTAGGATGGTGCCCCCCCCCATGAGGCGAGTCCTCAGGGGGTGGCAAGCTCTATTCCCCAGAGCTGCTCAATTTGATGGGTGTAGGAGGAGCCCACATAGACCCTGAGGTGGGGAGGGAATTCCTGTCCTCTGCCTTCTCCTCCAGCCCATTGGACAGTCCTACCTTGGGCCTGAAGGAACCCTCCTTTTGGGAGTCCTGCTGTCCCTCAGGCCTTCCAAACTCATTCATCATTTTTTTTTTTATAATTATCAGTTCGCATATAGAACAAATAGATCTACTGTTCTTCATGCTGCCCTATCTCATTTGGAGAAAAAAGGAACATATGCTAGAATACTGTTTGTAGACTTTAGTTCTGCTTTCAATACTATATTACCCCATAGATTGATGTCTAAGCTTAAAGATCTGAAGCTACCGGATTCTATATGTTGGTGGATTCTGGATTTTTTATCACATTGTTCTCAAAGAGTTAGGATGAATGAACATATCTCCTCTGTAAAAATCCTCAATACTGGCACTCCTCAAGGCTGCATATTGAGCCCACTTCTATTTACTATTTATACATCTGATTGCATCTCTATCCATCTGAGCAACAAGATCATCAAGTTTGCAGATGATACAACGCTGGTAGGGCTCATTTCTGATAATGATGAGTCTGCCTATAGGGATGAAGTTCATGAGTTGTCCCTCTGGTGCAAAGTAAATAATCTTATCTTCAATATAAAAAAGACGAAGGAATTTATAGTGAACTACAGGAAGAATAGTTCGGACATCCAGCCGTTGTATATCGACGGTGTTATGGTAGAACAGGTGGCAGAATGTAAGTTTCTAGGTATTACCTTGAAACAAGATTTAACATGGGGTGCAAATACTACAGCCCTAGAAAAAAAGGCCCAACAACGATTGTACTTTCTGAGACTCTTAAGATCACAACAACTGTCAGAGAGTCTGTTGGTTGCCTTCTATCGAAGCTCTATAGAGAGCATTTTATCTTATTGCCTCTGTGTGTGGTTCATGAGCTGTACAGGGGTGGAGAAGAAGGCACTCCAAAGAGTGATAAAGAGGGCACAAAAGATCATTGGTTGCCCTCTTCCCTCATTGGAGGATTTGTATAACATGGGATGTAGTAGGAAGATACAAAAGACCTTGAGAGATTCTTCACATCTGGGACATTCGATGTTTGAAATCTTACTGTCGGGAAGAAGATATAGAGTGTTGAAAGCTAGGACAAGCAGATTTAAATATAGTTTTTACCCAAGTGCTGTGATCAGGCTAAATGCAGAGCTTTGAATCTGGTGGTCTTAACAAATGTATACCTCATGGTTTTTAGTGTTGTTTTAATTGTTATTTGTATATGTTTTTTTTGGTGTTGTCCAGTTGTATGATGTGAAGTTGTATGATGTGAAGAGCACCTCATTTCGTTGTTCTCATACCTTGAGTACAATGACAATAAATTTCTATTTCTATATCATCAGCCAGGCACTGGCCTTCTGGGGTTCCTCCAACTTCCCTTTTAACCTTTCCCCTCCCTTTCCTCATTCCGCCGCTGTTCTGTTTTAGGAGTTTCTTCCGGGAGGGTGTGCACTTCAGCTTCTAGCTCCCCTTCCATGTCAGCTGCTCAGACAGCTCCCAGGGCCACCCTCAGAGCTCACCAGAGCTCCTGGCCTCCCCCTGACGCAGCTCCACCCCAAGCCTGCTCTGGCTTCATGAGAAGCCAAGCAAAGCGGGGAAGCAACCATGGCCCCTGCGGAGGAGAGGAGCCAATCTCCAGGGGGCCGACCATTGGCTCCATGCCCTGTCCCAGCCACCTGGAGCAGCAATGGCAGCAACCTCTGAGGGGTTCTGTGACTCCATATCTGGAAGTAAATATTTAACATTACAGGGGGGCATTTTTTGAAATGCATTGTTAAGTGATTTTGTCATTGTGTAAACTTTGTTAGGGACATGGTGGCACAGCAGGTTGAACCGCTGCTGCTGGGCTTTCTGACCAGAAGATTGGGAGTTCAAGACTGCGTGACGGAGTGAGCTCCCGTCGCTTGTCCCAGCTCCTGCCAACCTAAAAATGCAAGTAGATAAATAGGTACCACTTCGGTGGGAAGGTAACGGCGTTCCGTGCGCTACGGTGTATAGTCATGCCGGCCACATGACCATGGAAGCCTGTCCTTGGACAAGCTGCTACGAACAGCATGTCTCCTCTCGGCATCAGTCCTGTGCTCCATGCCAGTTACATGTTTGTTTTTTTGGGGGTCAAATGCCCCCAGGTGGCACGCTGGTGGAGGGGGCGGTGTATAGGCATTTCATTCGCTTCCTTGCCCCTGCACCCGGATTGCTCTAAAAGGAGAGTTCGTGGACACTGGGGCATGGCGTGGTGGCACAGGGTGTGGGAAGCTGGCACAAGAGGCGGCAATAATTGCACTTGGCCCCAGAGCGGAGACTTAGTTGGTTTCACCACTGCTCATGCTGCACTAGAAGGGAAGAGCACTAGCAATGACAGTGATTTGTTTCCTGTTGGTTAATGAATAGCCTTGTACAGAAGGCAACTGCAAACCTCCAGTTCTGATCGCTGGCTGGAAGGGTGTGAGACGGTGACTCACCAAAATCAGGAGGAATACTGAAAATCCTTTACTGGAAGTGCCAGGGATTGAATGTGGAGCCTTCTGCATGCAAAGCCTGTGACTAATGCCAATCTATGGCAGGGACGCACCCCAGGGTTCAGCCTGAAATAGAGCACAGCTATTGTGTACATTTCAAATAAACATTTGCAACAGCTCAAGCCTTTGTGAACCATCAATCTGATCTCTTACAAAGGCTCGAGCGAGCCCACAAAGGCGCCAACCTTAGCAAGCACTGACGGTTTGCAAAGGTTAGAATGAGAAAGAACATTCATGAACAAAGAGTGGCTCCTCAGGTGTCCAATGGGAACATTCTGAAAGGGGCCATCTTTCCCCAGACTTCTACTCTCCCAGGCAAAATAAACAAAGTGGACCATTTTAGCATCCTTTAAGGTTGTCAAAGAGCAGTCACTGGGGGGAGCTCCCCCTCTCTCTATGTGGTAACCCAATGATGATGATGATGATGATGATGATGATGATGGACCTGGCAATGCATCTGATCTGTGAGCATCTGAGCATAAAGCACTGCTGAAGCTGTGTGCCTATTGGGAGGTAGTATCCCTGGAATATTACATGTAACAGCAGGATAATAGTAAATCTCTTTAAAAATCAACAGTGTGTGTGTGTGTGTGTGTGTGTGTGTGTGTGTGAGAGAGAGAGAGAGAGAGAGAGGGAGGGAGGGAGGGAGGGTGGTGGGGTGGGCTGGGGTGGGGGAATGGGAGTTGAAATTTACCAGAGACATATACCAGAAAATACAGACTATCCTTAGTAAATAGGGACAGTTGGAACATATGACTCAGACCTGTTGCTTTTGACCAGATCTGTGTCAGCCTCTCCTCTTTTTCTGCATTGCATTCTGGCTGAGTAGAGATTCTTAGGTACTTGTGACAGGAGCAAGGAGCGTAGAGTGAATTTCCTGTGGCTCCTCTCGGAGGAACATGTCTCTAGCTAGTCTTCTTGTTAGCCTCAGGGAATAGACTGACATCGAAGCTTGAGCTCCTGGGATCAAAGGCCTGGGTAGCAAAGAACAACTGAAGTAAATCTCAGTGTCTACAGCAAGTGGGTGGAAAATTATTCTGTTAAAAGCAGGGACAACATGGAGCAGTGGAAAGAGAGATTGCAGGGAAGAAAATAGAGTTTTATTCATGCAGGACTTTGAACAAGAACCTGATTTTAGATTTGGCACTGAAATGCTGAAAATGTGAAATGCAAAATGAATTTCAGCATTTTTTCCTAAGAGAAACATCTTAGATTTTTCAAGGGAAGCCAAGGGAGTTGCTGTTTTAAGAGGAATAGAGGGTGGGTAGGCTGAGGGAGGGAGGGATCCAGTAGTGATGGCATGCACAGGATCCTATCCCCTCTGTTGGCAGCCTCCCTGCTTACTTTCTTTCCTTAGACTTGCACAAGCTAAATCCCTGGTGCACATCTGAGGAGACCCATTGTGGAGCAGGAGGCTTACAGAAATGTAAAGTGATTTAAATCCCCTTTCCCTTCCAAAGCCTCCTGATCCACCCTCCCCTGCTGTGCCCATTTTTGGCACGGCTGCACCAGCAAAAGGGGGGGGGGAGGAAAGGATTGGACTGTATGCTACAGTCAGGAATGAGGAGGAAGAGATTAAAGCCAAAGGCCACATGGAACATGTTGATATTTGACGTGTGATCTGTTCATTTTGAGGGAGACCTCCTCCCATTCCCAGACAACAAGGAGAAATGGGCAGTCATGGTTCAGAGCAAGAGAGAAGTGGGAGGAGATGGCACAGTCAGAAGAGCAGAGGTCACAGGCTGCATGGTGGTGATGGCATCTGGCCTTGGTGCTGTAAAAGGGGATTGGACAGATTTCTGGAGGAAAGGTCCATTGTGGGCTATAGGCCATGATGGGTGGTTCAACATTAGTAGTAGGCTACTTCAGAATGCCAGGTGCAAGGGAGGGGCAACAGGATGCAGGCACCTTGTTGTCTCGTGTGCCAGTGGCGTAGCTACCTATGGGGCAGGGGTGCAGTGCCCCAGATGCCATCTTCGGGGTGGTGGTGGTGTCACCACTGATCCCCAAATTCCAAATATAACAAGTTTATTGCATAATATGGTCATGCTGTATATCGTTGGATGTGGAATTCCACCCGGAACGCAATGGAATAAACCCAGAGTGTAATATCTCTATTCTATCAAAAGCTATGGCCAAAAACATAAAAAAAAGAAAAGAAAACTTCTTTTGCAAAAATAGTGGTTTTTAAAATTGCAGTTTTAATGAATAATATCATCATGCTGTATACCGTTGGATGCAGAATTTCACCAGGAATTCAATGAAAACCCCCGGAGTGTAATACCTTAATGCTATCAAAAGGGGGGTATAAAAAAATTAAGTACCTGTGCCACTGTCGTGTACTCCCTGAGGCATCTGGTGGGCCTCTGTGAGATACAGGAAGCTGTACTAGATGGATGTTTGGCCTGATCCAGCGATCTATTAGGAATCAAGGGGCCAAAAGATAGGTTGGGAGAAAACAGTATCGTTGCCTTAATTTCCTGTAATATGAACTGCTGGTGGAAAAGTGGGGTGAAAATCATTGGGGAACTCTGCATTTGAGTGCACCACAAATCACCTTGGCAGCTGATTTTTCCATCTGATGGTCCATAAATTTGCCATCAAATCTTATCTCATGGAGAATTAGGAAGGGAATTTCAAAGTATCTGTTTGGCAAAAACATCTGAGAAATTTCAGAAGAAAAAAAACTCCCACCATTTGGATACGATTTGAATTTATCAAAAGCAAAAGGTCAAGGCCTATTTAGGGTGCTGCTTGGGCAAAATAGCAGAAGAAGCAGGCAGCATGTTCTTAGCCAAGAAACCTAGTCTTCTGTAACCAATTTTCCAAAGTGTTTCTTAGAACTAGCAAAACTTCTGGTTCCACACATCCCTGGTGGTTATCAGTATATCTGCTGCTTTCCTCCCTTTCAGATTCCTGGCTGGTTGCAAAGTCGTTAAAATAAATCTGTTTGCAACATTTGAGAAGTTCTTCCGCCCAGCCTCTTCTCCCTGCTTTGGTGGTGAAGAGTGGCAGAGATTTAAATGAAAACTGGCACCCGATCAGGGTTTAACTGTAAATATGTGAACAACATTGATGATGCAGAGATTCAACTGCCAAGATTTGGACCACAACTGATGGAAGCATGGGCAAGACGAGCAACTGAAACTGGCAAACATCCGCATTTCAGTTGTGTGTACTGGCGCCTCTAAATCCTGATTTTACAGTGTTGGTGGCCATACCCAAATCTGCCATGCTTTCGATCCATCACAGCTCACAAAGCACAGAGATTGTAAGTCTAGAAGCAGATCTCCCTGCAATTGATCTCCAAGGTCTTATCTTCTGTGCCATCCTGCCCTGACACTTCAGCAAGGTATCCCATAGCGCAATCCTAACCTGAAGATAGGCCAACACAGGCCAGCAAATTTTGGCTGGCACAAGAGACACCATAAAGTATGGTTGGATCACTCTCCAGCACACAGATGTGCGCCACCCTCCCTTACTCCAAGCGTGGTCCAAACATACTTTATGGTATCCCTTGTGCCGGCCGAACTTTGCTGGCCTGGCTCCAGGTTAGGATTGAGCTTCCAGGTAAATATCATAGGGAAAAGGCTCTCTCTAGGGTGCAATGCTGGGCTGGATACAGAACCCTCCCCTGATAAATTCCATGTCTCCATGCCAGCCTGGGGGTCTCAGCAACAAATTGGCAATACAGATTCTCATGCCTGGCATCATCTCGTCCTGCCCATCTCTGTTCTGTTGTTGGTGTGACTTCCTTGGCACTTGACTCCAACCTAGTCCTGACCATGACTTCTGCCGCAGTCTCTGCCGGTCTTAACTTGGCCCATCTTTTGATTGCTGCACTTGTCTTTGGTCCTTTGCCTGTCCAAGTCATAACCAAAGTATGACATATGTTTATCCTGGACCAGAGAAGTCTTATTTACAACAATGACCATTACAAAGTATATTCTCAGTACCACTGCAATCTCAATTGATTGATCAATTGGTCTCACTCTTAGTCTCACTCACTCTTAGTCTTGATCAATTGGTCCCCTTAGTCTCACTCAATGCCATGATAATAGATGCAATTTAAAGCTACGTATGACTCCGCAAGAATGGCACGTTGTTGGCTTTAAGAGTACAAAACCCATGATGCAGGGCAAGTGACAATGAAAGTGAGACTGCCCACAGGAAGAATATGGAATTGGTGCATTTTTACAAGAGGGGGTGATTTTTCTTAAATTTGGCATTATTTCTTAGAAGCATGAGAACATACATGGATTTGCTAAAAGCTAACTTAAAAACAAACTCTTTCAAAATTCAAAAAAAAATTTGTGTGTGTGTGTGTGTGTGTGTGTGTGTTGTCATCAATTATGTCACAGCAAGCTACCATTTGCAGTATACACAGCACTCTCTGTGGCAGGAGCGCACTAGCTAATGGAAGAATTGTGTTCCCCCAGCAACACTGGATCACAGTTTGAATCTTGGATCCATGTAGTGAACATACAACCTGCAAGGAAGATATCCTTATAGACCCTGCAATGAAAAGCAATGGGGGGGGGCATTCATTTATTCAATAAGATGATCGCCTAGACAAGCACACCACCACCATCCTTAATACTTGTATCTCTCTGTGAAGAGCATATCAATCAGCAAACAGCCAAACAGAGGAAAATTAAGCTTTTAAGTTCAAAGTGCATAAGTACAAAATAAATACAGAAATTCTGCATTAACATTACTGGGCCTATCTGGCATCTTTCCCATTCACGCATGTATAGCTGAATCTGCAGTATCCAGCATCTCAGACCTGGAGCAGGAGGGCAAGGAAGGGTCCACAACATAGTCACTTGGTGTGCCCTGGCCATTCTGTCTAATTGGAAGAGGGTTTGCAATGCTGATATCGAGAAGGCCAGCTAAGAGGCAGGATCATTTCCCACCAATCCCTCACAGATCATTGAACAGATAATCTTCTAATCTAGGCAGATCTGGGAAACCATAATCATACAGCTAACCAAGAGTCGTAAGTAGCTCATGCAAGTGAGACAAACTACATGTTATATAATGAAGGAGTGCAAGGAAAAAACTGACTGTATGTGAAATTCTGACCAGCCATCAGTAGTGTGGTTTGTGTTCCTTGTCCTACTGGGCAGATCATGGAGCTTTCCAGCAGATTGCCAGGCAGGTCCATGACAAGACTTGCTGTGCCAGTGCCCCCCCCCCCCGCAAAAAAGCATTGGGCCCAATGTGATTACATAGTCCACACTGGCTTAAGGCCAGCCCTAATTCCATAGAAAGCAGCATCCTCTACCCTCTAAAGGCACAATCCTGGCCTGGAGTTAGGCTGAGGCCAGCCAAGTTTGGCCAGCACAAGGGCCAACATAAAAGCGCATTTGGACCAGTCTCTGAGTCAGGGAGGATGGTGCTAGTCTGTGTGCTGGCCTCTCTGACTCCAAGAGTGGTCCAAACATACCTTATGGTGCCCTTTCTGTCAGCCAAACTTTACTGGTCTAACTGTGCTGGCCTAATTTAGGATTGCGCCCTGAGTCTACACAGGCACCAGAATGAAATACTGGTAACTCTTAGATACACCTCACTTTGACTACTGTTTTCTGGTACTACAGCATGGGATTGGAATTGTGAGCATTTGGCAGTCTTTTGGATGAAGGATTCATAGGGGTGTGCCTTGCACATAAATAAACTGTTCCTCCATCTAGACAATAGTAGGAGAGGAATGAAGAAAAAAAACCTGGCAGACACTAACTTAATTTAGTACATTTGCTACCCAACAATTATTTCTTTTAAAAATAGAATTTGCTGAAACAACTTCCAGCCTTTTCTCTTTAAAAAAAAAATGTTCCCTGTAATCACTGCATAATAAAGTAATTAGTAATTTGTGTCACTTCTGTAATTTTTCTCCTTGGAATAATCAGGAGGGGTGACAGAGTTCTACATGCAGCACACACTTAAAAAACCAAGTAAAAGAAGAAGAAAGAAATACATATACAGCACAGAATGGGAATATGAGAAAAAAAGAGGGGGGATAAAAATAAGAGCTAGCATTTTGAACTCTTTCAAAGTCAGTAATAAATGTTTTGTTTCTGCATCAATCCTGTTAATGTTATAATTACAGAAATCCTTTGTGATGGACCGTCCAACAATTGTAGGGAGAGTGGGGGTGGAACACACATATGCACATTCATCAAACAGGGGGAATAGATATTAAGGATCGGTGCCTACCTTGCAAATCCCATGCTAATTTTTTTTAATTTAATTTTTTTTAATTTAATGGGTCTAACAGCCCGGGAGCTGCAACTGAGAGGGCTCTGTCATATGCAGTAACATAGCCAGAGGGGTCAGCACTTTAAGAGAACAATTCTAACCTGGAGTTAGGTTGGCACAATTAGGCCAGCAAAGTTTGGTCAGCACAAGGGTTCCCATAAAGTATGTTTGGACTACTCTCGGAGTCAGAGAGGCCAGCACACAGATGTGCACCGTCCTCCCTGACTCTGAGAGTGGTCTAAACGCGCTTTACGGTGCCCCTTGTGCCAATGAACTTTGCTGGCCTAACTGTGCCGGCCTAACTCCAGTTTAGGATTGTGCCCTGAATATTGTAGGTGCCTAAACATGCTGTATAAGGGGCTCTTCTCTTCACTGTCAGAGCCATTCTGGGTGGCAACAGCAATGTGAAATGCATCCCCCTCTGGCTATGCTACTAGTCATTTGTTCCTCCCAAATGGATTTCCCCAGGAGAAGGAACACAGAACACACTTTTCCATTATGTTGAACAAAGTGGTTGGGGAAATTCATGCGAGGAGAGACAATTGCCCAAATATCCTGGTCCCAGACCATTAAGGAATTTAAGAGTGCAATCCTAGCCTGGAGTTAGGGCAGCAAAGTTTGGCTGGCACAAGGGACACTGTAAAGCGCGTTTGGACTGCCCTCGGAGTCAGGGAGGAAGGTGCATGCCTGTGTGCTGGCCTCTGATTAAGGGAGTGGTCCAAACATACTTTACGGTGTCCAGTAGTGTCATTCACTAATGATCAGACGGAACGCGAGGCGGGACTTACCCCTTGATTGACAGGGAGCCCGTGACGTGTCGCCGCCTGCCTTTCCGCCGCGGGGGCTTCTTCCGGGTGGCGCGCCCCTCCGTGGCCCTCCTCAGCACCCATCGCGCCCCCCCAGGCAAGCGGGCACCCCCTCTGAAGCCAGGGGTGCCCGCACGGCGCTCGGCAAGGTCGCGACGCGTCATCAACGAGCAGCCAATCAGGCGGTAAGTCCCGCCTCGCGTTCCGTCTGATCATTACTGAATGACACTACTGACGGTGTCCCTTGTGCCGGCCAAACATTGCTGGCCTAATTGTGCCTGCCTAACTCCAGGTTAAGATTGCGTAGTAAGAGTTATAACCATGCCTTGAATTAAGCCCTGAAATTCTCTGGTATCAAATTAAATAGAAGCTATAAACTTCCCAGAACAGGCCTCAAGCAGAACCCACATGACTGCTTTTTTATCAGATGAAGTTTCCATTTGTTCCTCTATGCTACGTACACCACCTTGAGTTCAATGGAAGAAAAATGGGGTATAAACGTTAATAATACACACAATCATTTCCCACCATCCTGAATCCCACACCTTGCTCAGTTCTCCAGATCTGAAATTCTGCTTTAGATGCTGGATCCTGCATTTGCGGGCTGAAGTCTCAGGTGCTGCCATGATTCAGGGCAGCTGCATCTTCCTTCAAACAAAAATAGCTCTCAAGGTCTCATCCCAGAATTGGAGCCCGTTAATCACAGCAGAGCAAGGTCTTCTGCTTGCAGAACTCCCAAGGCATCCATATTAATGCTGTCTCTAATCCTTCTGTCTTACTCTGCAGGGTCTGATTTCCCAGTGCCTAAGGAGGGTTTTGTTCCCCCTCTCCTTTTTGGGGCGGGGGAGACAAAAACAGTCCTGGCAAGAGAGCAACTTGAGACCGCCTCAGACACCCACATCTGGAAACAGCCGATAAACAAAACCCGCCAGATGATAACTGTGGGGCTGGAAGCTGCTGTGATTTAAGAAGGGCATTGGACAGAGGCATTCCCAAGGAACAGGCAGAAATGGGGAGAAAAGAGAGAATGAGATGTGAATGATTTGAAAAATCTGTCAAAATGGGATCAGAAGATGTCAGAAAGCATTGGAAGTTGCGCACAGCTGACTGCAGCCAAGTAGAGGCCTACAAAGCACTTTTTAGAATGACAATCTGGGCGCAATCCTAAACTGAGTTAGGCCGGCATAAGCTAAACCAGCAAAGTTTGTCCCGCACAAGGGATACCGTAAAGTATGTTTGGACCACTCTCGGAGTCAGAGAGGCCAGCACACAGACGTGAGCCATCCTCCCTGACTCTGAGAGTAGTCCAAACATGCTTTATGGTGGCCCTTGTGCTGGCCAAACTTTGCTGGTTTAGCTTATGCTGGCCTAACTCCAGTTTAGGATTGTGCTCTCTGTCTGGGACCCACCAGAAGTGATGTTATGGCTGGAAATGCCGTTTTTGTGACACCAGAGCCTGCTCCTTAACCGAGAATGCAGCAAGAAGTTGGGTTATTTCTCAGCCAATTTCCAATAGCAAAGTAAATCAGAAAGAAAAAAGTTTATTTACAACCTTGACACATTAAAATAACCACACAGCCCTCCCCCTTTCCAACATCGCATCTTCTCATATTTTCAATATGGCTGCTCTAGGTGCTTTGTGATCCACTGGTGGGTCCCGGCCCACAGTTTGGGAACCTCTGCTCATCTCTTCCTATTAATTTGTCTATTCTTCAAATCCACCAATTATATAACCTTTTTCCCCCCTTTCACACAGTAAATTAAACAAATGGCTTCCAATTGCTCATATGTATGTTCACTGACTTTCCCTTTAGCAAGACGATAAATTTATCAGTTTCTGCTAAGACCAAATTATTTATCGTAGACATTGTTTCTGATTGTTCTTCACCTACCTTTGAATCTGATGAGATCCATGATTAATTACATCCTGGAGAACAATATAAAGACAACATTCTTCAAGATATTGTGATTATTGGGTCTTCATCATATAGTGACTCATTTCAGATGATGTCACCATAGCAAAATGCCACTATGTTCTACCATATCAACAATGAACATAAGAATCGGAATGCCATCTCAGTGAGAACAGGTGTCTGCTGCTTTTGTGACTGTGACTTGGTAAGATTATTGTTAACGTTCTCGTCTTGATTGTCTGATGTCCCAACAATATAATGCCAGCTTACTTAAATTTCTCCAGCCCTTTTGACTCCGTGCATGCTGAGTTACGCACATTAACTCCCACAGCACAGGCACTAGTGAACAAGTTCTCTTTTTTCAATATGGTATGTGGGCTATGGGTCAAAGAATTAAGCAACACACACACACGCAAAATCCAATAAACACTTGTGAAAAAGTGACTGATGTGTGTGTATACATGCCCATTTTGTTTTATCCAGTGCCTCGTTAATTAGTATTCCTTGGATTAAACATTCATCTTGACCATGTGCAATTCCTTCTCTGAAGTATGTGTTACCAGATGGAAGCAGAAAAGGTATTAGTTTTCATCTCTCTCTCTCTCTCTTTCTCTCTCTCTCTCTCTCTCTCCCCCTTACCATATACACAATCACAGAGCACCTGATTTGCTGCCATAAGCTTTTAAGCACGTGGGCTTTGGTGCTTCTTAGTGCCAGGTAAGTGATTCTGACTGCGCACTCCTAACTTGGAGTTAGGCTGGCACAGTTAAGCCAGCAAAGTTTGGCCACCACAAGGGACACCATTAAGTATGTTTGGACTACTCCCAGAGTCAGAGAGTCCAGCACACAGATGTGAGTCATCCTCCCTGACCCCAAGAGTGGTCCAAACAGGCTTTACCGTGACTCTTGTGCCGGCCTAACTTGGGCTGGCCTAACTGTGCCGGCGTAATTCCAGGTTAGGATTGTGCTCTGAATCACAGTCGCAGTCAACTGGCGAGTTCAGTACTGTTTCTTTCCCTGGGATAACTACTAACTAGTATGGATTAAGAAGGCATGATCTCTCAGCCCACAAGCTTTGGTGGTGGAAGTGGGGGGGGGGAGTGGGGTCTCTTGCTCCAGCCTCCAGGCTGGAGGGTTGGGAGAGAGTTAGGGGGATGGACCCTGTGGGCAGGTGGGCAAGAGTAAGGTCTGCAGTTTCCAAGATGGCTGCTCCCAGCTTTCCGCAACCCACCTGGCATCAGGTTGCAACCCACCAAATGGGTCCCGACCCACAGTTTGAATAACACTGGCCTATAGGATTGGGCCATCAGCAGTTTTCCATCAAGATGGGGCAGTAACTCATTGGTACAGCACTTGCTTTGCCTGCAGAAGGTTCCAGGTGCAGACCATTCTATCTCCCCTCCTGATGACATCACCCAGCTGATTGAGAAAGTAACTCTTTCTGCCACACTGATAGGACAGCTGGAACACATCTATTGCCATTTACATTCATTGCCATTTTCTTTGCCCACCACTGCCAAATGTACAAGGTGTTTTCAACTTTCCCAAAAGACAAAACAGGGACAACAATTTATCAAGGATGACTAGAAAATATGAACTGTCCCTGGTAAATGTCAGGGATAGTTGCAGCATGCGCAACAATGAATTTTAATAGCCAGGAAACGCTTACTGGGGAATGTCTCTTGGAAACCGCACACCTTCAGTAGCAGGAAGGAGCCCTGCTTCAGGAGGTCAAGGCCTGTTGGTTTCGCCACTGTCAGAGCACCTTCTTGAACTCTCCTCAGGAAAGAGACATCCTCAATTTTCTCTTTCTTCCTGGGAGGATTAGTGGCAGGTTTTTCAGACAATGCGGCAGCAGCATCTTTTCAAGCAGAGGATACATGTTTCCTGTGCTCTAAGCGTCAATGCTTCAAGGTTGCCATAGGAACTCTTCCACCAATCAAAGGCTGGTTTTCTTTCCAGAAAGAAAAGGTTTTCTTTCCAACAATAGCCCATGCTCAGTCTCAGTCGAGCAGCCCAAACCTATGGGCCTCTTTATGGTGGTGGATCTAGTGGTGCCACTGCCATAAAAGCGCAATCCTAACCTGGAGTTAGGCCAGCATAGTTAGGCCAGCAAACTTTGGCTGGCACAAAGGCTTCTGTAAAGCACATTTGGACGACTTTCAATCAGGGAGGAGGGCGCACGTCTGTGTGCTGGCCTCTCTGATTCTGAGGGCGCAATCCTAAACTGAGTTGGGCCGGCATAAACTAAGCCAGCAAAGTTTGGCCAGCACAAGGGACACCGTAAAGCATGTTTGGACCACTCTCAGAGTCAGAAAGTCCAGCACACAGACATGAACCATCCTCCCTGATTCTGAGAGTAGTTCAAACACGCTTTATGGTGGCCCTTTTGCTGGCCAAATTTTGCTGGCTTAGCTTATGCCGGCCTAACTCCAGTGTAGGATTGCGCTCTGAGAGTGGTCCAAACATACTTTACGGTGTCCCTTGTGCCGGCCAAACTTGGTTGGTCTAACTGTGCTGGCCTAACTCCAGGTTAGGATTGCACCCTAAGTCACCTTGCAGAACTGCCCGGACATTCAGCCAGTGCAGATAAGGTAGTGGAGGGAACAGTTCATGGGTGGTTGGGATGAGGAATGCGTAGAGCCAGGGGTCGTTCAAGGGTGGGAGAAGATAGATCTTGATGGCAGTGACATACGTTGGATCCTATTCCCCATTTCCCAGTCAAGACCCGCACCCTGTCATCAGACCTACGCCAGCAAAATAGTTGGGGTATGTATGAGAAGATCCTTTGGTTGCCAGTCGGCCTTCTGGGAGGTAAGTTATATTGCTGGCTGCTTCATCCCACCCCCCCTCCCTCATCATAACATGCAATATATGCTCTGTCTGCAGTGCTGCATGCTCTGGACTGGTAGAGGAGAGAATGGGGCTGTCCATTTACATAAAACTGCATAGTTTATTCTATGTTTATTCATAGTTTATTCACTTCCATTATTCAACAGGCTTTACACATTAAATGCCCAAGTCACACAAACTGGGATATCTATTTGCTTTTTAAAAAAAATAGACCCAGCCACAAATCAGGAAGACCTGACAACCATGAATGGTGGCTGTCCAAATCCCTAGCAGGCCACCATGCATGTTTGATTGATTGGACAGCAACACTGTGTTGCTGGGGTTCATAGGGAAGTACTTGCACTGGGCCCCTCATGATGCTCCTACCCACCCTGACTGGGCATAAGCACTGCCCCTAATGTGGTGGGTTCAGGGAACAGCTGTTCAGGTGGACCTACTGGTGAGCATGGCCTGTGCCCAACCAGGGTTAGAAGTTGTGTTGGCCTCCTTCAGCTGGAAGGTTGTAATGCTTTTATGTTTTCTACCACTTATACCTATTTGAGGTGCTTGAAACCACCCTGAACTCAAGAGCTCAGTGGGGAATAAATTTAAATACATCCGTTTAACACAAGAGAAAAAAAAAAATGTTCCACCAGGCAAGGTGGATCATTTGGGGCTGTTTGCTTGAGTTAAGTCATTTTTCAATCACCTTTTCAGACCTATTTTAACAACGTAATCCATCGTTCTGCCACAGGTGGAGGTGGAAATGATCCTTCCTGATGACGCAAAAAAAGCCCCGTTTAGTGAGGATTATACAAAATCTTATCCCAAATCCCCATCGCCTGCGACATTCATTTTCAAACATGAAAAAATTTCTTTCAGAGGAAAGCAGGCAGACTGTTGGTGTGGGAGCCACTCCCAGCACATCTTCCTCCATGTGCCCAACAGTAGTCTCTGGAGCTCCCAGGTGCATAATCACCTTGTGGTCCTATCATGTCTACCTAGTCCCGTAGGTCCAGTCCTGCTTCTTCCCCACAAAGCCAACCCCCCTTCCCCACAGTTGGCCACCAGCTCTGTCCAGGAAGGTCACAATCCAGGAAGGCAACCATTGTTCTCCATTATAGGTCCTCAGAACCTGCCGTACTGGCTCTGGAGGTGAAGGTTCTATCTAACAAGCATGCTAGTGGCTTTTGATAGCCTGTCTGCATTCGTCCTGTTTGCTTTTGAAGCTAAGAAGAAAACGAAAACGTGGGGCTCAAGCCTGAGCCCTACCATGTGAGTGGTACGAGCATACCACCTGCGCTGGACATGCCTTATGGCATGATCCAGTGCCAGGTTAGAGCGCCAGAAGCAGCAATGCAGGACTGGTGGGCAGCCAACATACATGTATATTTAAAAATCCTGACTGTTTAAAGACATCTAAGCTAAAAGTGGTCACCGCAATACGTTCATCTCCTACAGCAGCTTGCTTTTCCAAAACAACACGTCATTAATCGCATTGCAATCAATTGGCCCAAGCGACTGCTTCCTGAGTGCCCAGTCCTATCCTCCCCCAACATGCTCTTGGCTGGTTCCACATTCCCACTCGGTGCCCCAATCCTCCCCATCCCCACATATGGCTCACCCTCACCTCCCACCTTCCTGGCACTGGTGCTGGCTGGATACTCCAATGGTGTGCATACGGGGTGGGCCTGTTCCACAGGCCCTTGCTGTGGCTGCAGCCCCAGAAGCCTGGGCCGTCTGTGGACCCAAGGCAGGTTCCATCAGCAGAAGGTGGAGATCGGATGGGGCCATAAATTTTGCCATGAACTGCATCCTCACGCTGAAGAAGAAAAGAATCCAATGTGGCCACTTTGAATCCAATGTGGCCATTATGAACATCCAGTGTGTTTCAAGTCATGCCAACTCTTCCTCTGGGAATGTTCTATCCTCTTTCAAATGCAAGCCCCCCCCCCCCTCTCTCTGATGAATGCTTTTACTAAGGAAGCCTCCTCTGTCAGTTTAAAGCAATAGAGAGTGTAAAACACAGTCTCCAGACAGCAACACTGATTCGGCTGTGAGCCGGCAAGGCGGCATAAGCTAATCAGGTGCACATAGCTGCAGACTGGGTTGCCTGCTCTGATAGCATGTAAGATGGCATTGTGGCTACTGGATCATCATTTTTTTCTCCTTTTGGGGGGCAGATTGCTGGTTAATAGAATGATGCAAGAGCTAAAATGTAAGATAGTGTGATCATTGGGACCAGGGCTGGCCTTAAGCCAAGGCGACCAATGTCATCACATTGGGCCCCACATGTAGGGGCCCCACACCAGTGCAGTGAGCAGATTGCCTGCTGCAGCAAATGGGATCTCTATGGGCTGTAGGCCAGTGGAGCGAATAGAGCAGCTTCACCTTGGGCCCTTCCACCTGCCCCTGCTTCCGAATGGCTCCAAATGGGCCTCCTGGAAGCAGTTGGCAGTAATGTCATCATGTCACCACCAACTACTTCCAGTGCCACGCACAGTATCACAAGTGTGCTTCTTGGTGTGTGTGGGCTCCGCAGGGAGGGTAAGGGGCCCCACAGGAATGCCCCAAATTGGGTCCCGCCACTCCCAGAGCCGGCCCTGATTGGGATTGTCTGTGTTTTTGAAGGAAACACCCATCAGAGCTCAAGAAAGTCTCACACACTCCCCAAGCTGAAGGAGGATATTGGGGGGGATGTCTGTGTGCTTGTATGTGTGTGCAGTTTTCAACAGACTACAAAAGTGAGCTGTGAGTTTGCAGAACCTTTGAGCGCAGGGCCTCTCTCTGGAAATCTGATGTGGGGGAGCAGATCTGTGGCCTTGTGGGAGAGCTTACCATTTGCCTCTGCTTATGCTGTATTTGTGCACTTGTAAGCAGAGCAAAGGGACGTGGTGGTGCAGCGGGTTAAACTGCTGAGTTGCGAGGTTGCTGACCGGAAGGTGAGCTCCTGTTGCTTGTCTCAGCTCCTGTCAACCTAGCAGTTCGAAAGCACGTAAAAATGTGAGTAGATAAATAGGAACCGCTTCGGTGGGAAGGTAAGGGCGTTCTGTGTGCCTTGGCGTATAGTCATGCCGGCCACATGACCACAGAAGCTTGTCCTTGGACAAAACGCCGGCTCTTTGGCTTAGAAACAGAGATGAACACTGCCCCCTATAGTTGGTCACAACTAGACCATTTGGTCGTGGGGAAACCTTTACCTTTTTTAAAGAGAGCAAACATTGCAAAGATACATTGGCATCCCAATCCCATCCCCCGCTGGTCCACAGCATGCAGTTCCACAACAGTGTGCGCGCTGCATGTAAAAAATGCTAGCACTAGTGTTGACAAAAGCGACTCACGTGGTCTTGGGTGGTCTGATATGGTAGAAGTCAGTTTCCTTCCTATGACATCAGTCCTCAAGGTCTCTGCTCTATGGATGCAACACTATTCTGTTTCTTTTCCTCTGATGGTTGCTGCACTGTGGTTCTTTTTAATGGAAGCAGTGCTCGCTCCTTTAATGGAGTGCTCCTTTAATGGAATGGCAAGTGCAGGGTAAAAATATCCTGACAGAGAAACAAGCAAATAAAATAAGTTTGCAAATCTCTCAACCTTGCCCAGCAAGGTGTCCTGTGCGTCACAAATGTGCAGGACAAAGGGTAAGGAGGCTGGGATTGAATGGGGATTCAAGCCGTCATCCAGTGCCATGAAAACATAGACTATTTTCAGTATAACTACTTGTACAACACAAACAATGCATTTCAAAATGCACAAGCACAGTTGACCCTGACTCTGAAAAGCCTGCTGTGGAACAGAGTGGCCTGAACAGAGCAACCTGATGATTCTCTGATTAAGCCGGGCAGATTTCCTGCTCTTCCTTTCCTCACCGTTTTTGCATTCTCCCCGGCTCTTCCCTGCTGCTATATTAAGATTTTATAGCGAGGCATTCATGGCGACCTTTTGATCGAGTGCGTGAAGCAGAAGGAAGCAGATGCTGCTACCCACCGAGCCGGCCATAAGAGATCCATGTCTCCTAAATCACCTGGAACATTAAGAGAAGAACTCCCGGAGAGTCTGGATGGCGCACTCTGGAGGGGGCAGGGCTTTGGTGACTTCCTTAATTAACCAAGTAGCCTGATCAAACTTCAGCCAAGAAGGAGAAAGTCAATTAGCAGTGTAACAGCTAGTTAGAAGGCATAATTTTTTAATGAGATTTTCCCTCCTTTGAAAAAAAAAAAATGTGAAGAAGAAGCATGTTCTCTGTTTTGGGGACTAATTGCCACATTTCAGCTCTGTCGGAATAGATCGGTGGTCAGCAATTCCTCCTTGATTTTTTTATTTTTTTTTTTGCTTTAGTGATTTCTATCCCGCCTTTCCGGCTGAGTAAATGGTTCATTCAAGGTGGCATAATATATAGGGGGTGGACACACACAACAAAAAATGAAACAGGGGTGAAATATAAAGTGCAATAATAATCAAGAATAGTGCAATGAAAACAATAGCGCAAAATATGGAACACAACCACAGAATCCCAAAGCAATGAGCTAAAAAGAGAAGGCCAGGCGGAAAACTGAGCAGGCTGTATATTTAAACAGAGGGAACATCTTTGACTCTGCCCACTGACTCACTTCTATTCCACTTGAGCCAAGACTGGCCCTTTCCATTCCATACCCCCAGCCTGAGCAGCAACCAGGACTTGGGCAAGGCCCTCCCCTTCTTACGCAGAGAGCTGGCCAAGGGCTCTTTACACCCCACTTCTCCCATCTGAGCAGCAAAAGAGGCTTTGGCAAAGTTTTCTCCTGAGGCACCCCAGCTGTCCACATGCTCATTCACTCGGTTTTGGCTCACACAGGAAAATCTGCACCTGAGCCCCAACTTTTGCTGCACTGAAGAGGAGGAGTTTAAGGCCCTTTGCCTGCATCTCAGCTCATGCAGGAGAAGTGGCTGAAATGTATGATTTATGTATTTACGTTTATACCTCAGCATTTCCTGAATAGTTGGTGTGGGTAAACTCCTAGCTAACACACACACACACACACACAGAGAGAGAGAGAGAGACAGAGAGAGTAATTTGGGATTGGGCCTTCCTACAGAGAAGTCTCCGTGGTAGGGTTACCAGATACAAACTGGGACAGAGTGTTATACCTTTAACCATTGTATAGAAGAGGGAATTTGGGCAGATGCAGCTTTTGAAACCCATCCATGATGAGCTGCACCTGCCCAAATTTCCTCTTCTATACAATGGTTAAAGGTATAAACACTCTGTCGCAGTTTGTTTCTGGTGTCCCTACCTATACCTTTAACCGTTGTATAGGAGAGGGAATTTGAGCAGGTGCCGCTTTTGAAACCCTTCCATGATGAGCTGCATCTGCCCAAATTCCCTCTTCTATACAATGGTTAAAGGTATAGGCACTCTGTGCACTTTGTATCTGGTGTCCCTACCCTGTGGGCCAGTTTGAGGTCCACAGGCTGCCAATTATTTACTTCTTCAACAGGTCCAAACTGCCTTCTCTAACAACAGTTATTGCTACTGCTGCTGTCACAGCCACTATGCTACCAATGTGCACAGTTACAGCACAGAAGGCCAAAGGTGCCTTCTCACGCCAGCTGGTGATACTGATGTGGGGAGGAACTACATAATATTATTATTAAGTAATAATAATAATAATAATAATAATAATAATAATAATAATAATATTAAGATGCCATCCTGCCACACTCTGCCACTTCAGCCTGCAAAGGCCAGCAAGCCCTGGGGCAGGTAAGGTGAGGCCCTGATTTACCTGGGTAGGACCTCAGTTGGTAGGTCTGTGAGACCTAGGTGCTGGGTGCAGCTGGGGTCTCCTTGGCTGTCCCGCAAAGAGGGTCACCTGCTGGCAAGCTTTGGGACTACTTATCACCCTGGAGGGGCTCTGGCAAGGTGGAGCTCTGGGGGAGACCCCAACAGCAACAATATTAATGGCAGTCTGTTGTTCCACTCATACCTGAATTTTATCTCCTGAATATAGTGTCAACAAGTCAAGATAATGCAAAGAAACACGTGATCCTACATATCAATACTGCAGCGTGACTATTGTATCCGCAAATATGGAAAGAGACTGAAATACCTACAGAGGATAAAGTAAAAGATAAAATTTTGGAAATTGTTGAAATGAATACCTTGTCAGAAAGATTGAAAGATGGGGGTTTAGACTAGATTAAAGAAATCTGGAAACCATTTTATGATTGGATAGATTGAAAGAAGAAAATATAACATGAAAGAATTTAGTTGAAGAGAAGAGATGTAAGAGATATATAATGCTGCAAACCAACTGTTTATTTCCTTTTATGTATGTAACCTGTGTTTTTCATTACCCCCTTCCCCATCACTTATAAATAAAAATTTAAAACAACAACAATATTAATGGCCAGAGAAGAAGTACAGTGAACATTTTCTTTTACTGCTCTCTCTCTCTCTCTCTCTCTCTCTCTCTCTCTCTCTCTCTCTGCGCATGCACTATGCTTGTAAGTTTGTATATTTATATTTGCATATTTATATATAACTTTGTAATTGTGTAGATCAGTGTTATTCAAACTGTGGGTCAGGCAGAGGCGGATCTAAGGAGGGGCAAATCTGTAAGTGTTGCAAGAAGCCTTACCTTGCAGTGGAAATCACTCCTCTCCTGCACTGTTCCAGCCAATCCTCACAGGGAACAGCAACATCTTGGCGTTGCTTACTGGCTATAGCAGCAAGGGAGAGGAGGGATTTACATGACAGGGTAAGGCTTCTTGCAAAACTTACAGATTTGCTCCCCCCCTAGATCCGCCTCTGGGGTCGAGACCCACTTGGTGCGTCGTGGAAAGCTGGGAGCAGCCATCTTGGAAACTGCAGACCTTACTCTTGTTATATTCCTTTTGTGAGTGTTCAGTTTGAATTTTCAAGTGAAGGTTTTTTTTTTTTTTAATCATTTTTAGTTCAGTGCTCATACATAATATTTTGTCCTAATCTTGCTTTCTGTTAGGACGGTTTCATGGTTGTGCAATTGCTGCAGTCCAAGAATGCCAATTTGCATTTCAGGATTGTCATTTTATTATGTTACAATGACAGCACTTCCTGCTTGATGATGTCACTTCCTGCCACAACATTACGTCCAGGTTAATTACATCACTTCCAGTGGGTCCCGACATGAGTGCCATTCTGAAAAGTGGGTCCCGGTCTGAAAAGTTTGAATACCACTGGTGTAGATAACCATACCAACAAGCCAGCGGTTCCCAAACTCTCCTGGAGTTTGGGAAGCTCTCTGAGCATTTGAGGGGGCAGGGAATGGCAACATACTGGGGCTGGGGGAACTTACTGCTGCCCATCCCAGCATCTGTGGGAGTCAGGGAGCCCTACGGACCCCTCTGCAAGGGTTCCCCGCATAGGCGAGGAAAAAAAAAAAAGATTGTGACCCACTTCTGGTTGGTGAGTAGCTACTATCTTTTTTTTAAAAGTTTGGGGACACATGGGAAGCCCTGCAGAAGGGTCTGCAATCCAGCAGCCATGCAATCCTGGCGACTGTGTCACTGCCATTCCCTGCCCCCACCTCTTAAGGGGAAAGACTCAGGGCTTTCCAATCTCCATGGTCTTATTCTGTTATAGGCCTTAGAGACGGAGAGGTGGAGAGTATTGACTGCTACATAGGGACAGTGGGAGTGGATAAGAGGGGGTGCCTTTAAAACCTATGTTTAAGGGTTGGTGGGTTTTTTTTTGGTTTTTTATGTTAAACACCACATAAAAACACAAAACACTGCCTTAAAATGTTTGAATAAAAACACAAAACACCGCATTTTGGCAGTTAAGGTATTTTCCAGAAATTAAAATAGACTACTTTTCCAATTACATACATACATGCATGCATACATCCATCCATCCATCCATCCATCCATCCATCCATACATACATACATACATACATACATACATACATACACACACCTTTATTGGCATTAAAATAGATGACAATAACTTTTCCAATTAGAAATAATACTGTGGCTGCCTCGGCTGACACTATATCACCTAAATCATATACCTAGTACACTCCTAAAAGCATTCAAAATTATCAAGATGAGAACTTGGAATGAGAATGTAGAATAAAAATACATAACACCGCCATTTGCTATTTTAATCAAGAAATTTTTTTGGGGGGGGAAATCACCAAACCCCCCCCCACACCCCTACCTATATTGTTAAAAGTCTGGAAATCATGATTTATGAAGACAGATTACATGGCCATCATTATAAGGGAGACGTTTTTAGGGAGTTTCTCTGGGGAAATGTAGCAAGAGGTAAGACCAGTAAAGGAAGATCACAGCCGCTTAACTATACCGACACATGCACTGCAACACACTTTCCTGCGCATCCGAGTAAAACCAAACGCTCTTCCCATAAAAGACCAAGGCACCAAAAAGCCATTAATCACCTCTGCTGAGTGTTAATTTCAATTTACAGTCACCTTAGCGGAGTCTCTCTCAGCAAGCTTGGCAGAGCTCCAGAAAAGCATGCTGTTCAATGGTTATTGGAAGGAGCAACTGCATCAAGAACTGGGAGGTAGAAGTAGACCCTTCTTGGAAATCATCTTCTTCCTTCCCCCACATCTTCCCCTAATATTTGCACCCCAAGGAAGTAGAGGATGAGTTTTTTCAACTTAGTTAAGAAGGCAGTGACATTTCCTAGCTCTTTAAGAGTTGGGGGGGGGAGTACAACTAAAGACGCGATGATTAATCATGCCCTCTCCCACGAGGAAACAATTAACATCATTTTAATGGTGAAAACTTCACTAAAGATGAAGTAAAGGGAAGCTTGACTGGTCTCTTGCCAGTGCATTTCCATATCCGAGAGAGAAAGCAATACAGACAGCTGTGTGGGTGGACTAGGCATGCGGCAGCCAAGGCAAGATGGTAATTAGAGATGCATTTAGTCTTGGGGCCTGACAGTGGGGTTGAGAGTTAAGAACTGGGGTAAATATCCATATGTGCTAAGATGAAAAATGTGCACTGCTTGGAAATGCAGCAAATTCCCTGGGAGTGCATGCAAGATGACCCTGCCTGGGTTCAGAGGAAATTGAACTGCTTCGCAGAACTCGCAAAGACCCATCTCAGCAACTGCAGAAGTTCTCAGCCAGCCGCATCCTGGGGCCTGATGGTGCCAGGGGCAGGGTGATGTGGTGACGCAGCAAACTGACCTCCCTGGGTCATCATGTTGCCCCCGTGCCTGCGTGCTCCACCTCCCTCCTGGAAGGGCTCCATTTCTGAGCCAAACAGACTCAACGGGAGGGCCCACCAGCAAGCAATGAGCATGCCCCTCTTGCAGAAAGCAGGGAACCACCCAGAGTGCCATCGAAGGGGGAGTACCACTGCTTGCCACCTGGGTAAATCTGTGCCCCGTTCACCCCTCAGTGGCACCCAGGGCAAATGCCCTGGTTTGTCACAACTTAGATATGCTCCTGTTCTCAACTGCTGGAGGGAAAACATGAAGATCTAGGGACATGATGTTTGAAAGACCTTCCTCTCCACTCGATATGACCCTGCCTGCTCCTTAAGATCTGGACCCTTAGGCCTGCCCTAGGTGCCACCACCTCCAGAAGCAAGATAAAGAACTGACCAGGGGCAGAACCTTCTCAGTGGTGGCACCCCATTTGTCGGATGATGTTCCCAGAGGTGTTCTGCTGGTGGCAGCTCAATTGGCTTTTGGACACCAAGTGTTGTTGTTGTTCAGTCGCTAAGTCGTGTCCGACTCTTCGCGACCCCATGGGCCACAGCACGCCAGGCCTCCCTGTCCTCCACTAGCTTCTGGAGTTCGCCCAATTTCATGTTCATCGCTTCGGTGACACTATCTAACCATCTCATCCTCTGCCGCCCCCTTCTCCTTTTGCCTTCAGTCTTTCCCAGCAGGAGGGTCTTTTCTAAAGAGTCCTCTCTTCTCATGAGGTGGCCAAAGTATTGGAGCTTCAGCTTCAGTATTTGTCCTTCCAGGGAGCAATCAGGCTTGACTTCCTGGAGGATTGCCTGATACCAAGTGAAGACCGTGTTATTCTCCTGGGCTCTTTGCAGATATTTCTCCTACCCTCATGGCTTCTACATTTATTGCAGTTTTGCTGGCTTATTGTCTTTTATGGCCGCTTTTAGTTCTGCTTTTATCTGCTTTTTTATAAAGGTGTTGCTGTTTTTTTAAAAAAATCTGAATCTATTTTAAATTGTTTCATAACATTTTGGTAAAGTCGCCTTGGAGGGCACTGGCTAAAAAGCCATCCAGAAATCCTTTCAATGAAATGCAATAAATGATGTCAAGGCTTTGCTTTTTGCTTCTCTGTGGTTCGTCAGTGAAATAGCAACTCTTTACCTCTCATGCTGTTTCTAGAACAGAGCCTCTGGAATGCAGCAGGTGAACAGCCCACGCCAGCTAACCCTTCTGTCCCAGCTGAAACGTGGGTCTCCAATCCAGGTGGAATTTGCCTCAGTCTCTAACTGTGATCTGGATTGCGGCATGACTTGTGGTGTGTGGGCAGGCAACAGACGGTGTCATCTTCAAGCAGGTGGCACAGTGGGCTGTTCCTTTGAGAGGCATGCATGGTGTCATTCCCCCCTTGATATTAGCCTCACAACACCCCTGTGAGGGACAGTGACAGGCCCTATCTCCCTATTTGCTTAACAAATGAATGGGTATTTCAACCTCCCTAAGGGCACAATCCTAACCTGGAGTTAGGCTGGCACAGTTAGGCCACCAAAGTTTGGCTGGCACAAGGACCACTGTAAAGTGTGTTTGGATCACTCTCAGACTAAGGGAGGATGGTGCACGTCTATGTGCTGGCCTCTCTGACTCTGAGAGTGGTCCAAACATGCGTTACAATGTCCCTTGTGCTAGCCAAACTCTAGCCCTATTGAGACAATACTCCACCATGCTGGTGTTCTAAGCACATGGCAGATTTGCAGGCTGAATTTATAGGGCAACCAGGACTCAAAGTAGAAATCTTCTGGTCTGCATGCTACTAATACTCCTTGTGGTGAGCTGTGAAGGGAAAGCCAGGCTCTAGCAGAGGTGTACCTGACGGGGGTCCAGGGGGCCACATGGTCCTGGGTGCCATGATGGGACAAGCCCCTCGAGCAGTGGCCACCACCACCCACCCTCCAGGCAGGCCACACGCAATGTCCGCAGGCCCTCCAAAAGCATTCTGAAGCTTTTAGAAGGCCTTTAAACAATACTTCCTGTTTTCTGACAAAAACAGGAAATAATGTTTAAAGGCCTTATTCTTGATCTCCCTGGCAATGTCTTGATTCTCAATCTGGATCTGCTTCCACAGCCTCCACCCCAGTGCTGGCACTAACATGAAGAACATAAGAAGAGCCCTGCTGGATCAAAGATTCATCTAGTCCAGCTTCCTGTATCTCACAGTGGCCCACCAGATGCCTCTAAGAGCACACAAGACAACAAGATGTCTGCATCCTGTTGCCACTCCCTTGCACCTGACATTCTGAGGTAAACACACTGGTGGCCAGTCAAGATTCTCCACAGCATTTTACTTTGATAACCACCAGAACCAGATGCTCCTCTTCAGACATGTACTCATAGGAACAGCCCCACTGGATCAGGCCAAAGGCCCATCTAGTCCAGCTTCCTGTATCTCACAGTGGCCCACCAGATGCCTCTGGGAGCACACAAGACAATAAGATGCCTGCATCCTGTTGCCATTCCCTTGCACCTGGCATTCTGAGATAGCCTATTTCAAGAACCAGGAGATTGCACCTACCCATCTTGGATTGTAACTTGTGATGGATTTTTCCTCCAGAAATCTGTCCGATCACATTTGGCTGGGGCTTGGAATTGGTTTTCACAGTCTCTGGAACCAGTGGGCCTCCTGAAAATGTACAGTGTATGTTTGAAAGATCAGTGGATCTGTATGAGAAGTGACCTTTCGACAAAACAAAGGTGGGGTTGAAGCACAACAAAGACACCTCATTCCAGCCTTCTTACACCTGCCAATTCCTGCACTCTTTCTTTATTGACTTAAGAGGAGGAGAGGTCACCTTCAAAGCCACAGCATCTCACTATGTGCAGCCTGTTCCTTCTCTTCCACTCTCTACTGAGCTTGCAGGTTTGCATGTTAATTTTGGACTAGCCTCTGGAAAAAGAATGTTCTACAGATGGCAATATGGCCCTCTGGCTGCCGTTTCTGCTGCCTGTGAGAGACAGAATATAAATCGGGATGCTCCCCAAGAGGTCTGTGGGCTGCTGTGTGAAAACACATCATGAACCAAATCGATGCAGCCTTCCAGCCACGTAAGCACACACCACCCATGTCGTTTAAGGAGTGGGCCATAAATTGACCCAACATGTTTTGCTTTTCTTGCGAAGCCTTTCGAAGCCTGTTTTGCTTCTCTTGTGAATGACCCTCGGAAACAATGCCACTCAAAAGAGCTGTCTGGTGTTGAGTTGGACCACTGGCAACTGTCCTTGACTGCCAACAGCTCTGAGGGGCTTCAGGGTTTGTTTGTTTTTTCCTCACTAGCAACACTGATAAAATTCACCCATGTTGACTGCATCTTCAGATTTTGGAATGCCAAATTACTGAACTTAAAAACAAAAATGGCATTAATTATGTCAGTTGTCATAGTTACCCAGTGCATAATTACTATAGATCAGTGATTTTCAACCAGTGTGCCGTGGCACTGGTGGGCCACGAATGGTCTGCAGGTGTACTGTGGGAGTTTGGATGACGGTCATTTGTTAGTAGGGCCATTGGGCATGAGAGCCCCCCACCAGCAGCATGGTATGCCTTGGTAATTGTAAAAAAAAAATGAATGGTCCCTCCTTCTGGGCTGTTCCATTTCACAAAAGGGGAAATGGCACACAGTATTTCATAAGTAGCACCTTGTTAATGTCTTAAAAAAACAGAGGTCCTGACTTATCTGAGGGTCATGGAACAATCCATGATTTTTGACTGAAAACCTGCTCTCACCTTATCTGTGAGATCAGCTTATAGGTGAGCATCTATGGTAATCTTTGGAACTCCTTGCCACAGCATCTGGTGGTAGCACCTGGCTTAGAATGCCTCTAAAAGGGGATTGGATTGGATTATAGAGGAAAGGTCAATCACAGGTTATAAGCTATGACATCTATATACATTTTCTGGGTTTTATCGGTAGCCTATATCTGAATGCCAGATAGAGGGGCAACAGGATACAGGTCTCTTCTTGTCTTGAGTGCTTCCTGACTCTGAGGCATTTGAGTCTGGCCACTGTGAGATACAGGAAGTTGTACTTGATGGGCCTTGGCCTGGTCCAGCCAGGCTCTTCTTATGTTCTTATGCACAGTGTTAGGCTTGGATTTGAGACCCATATCATATTCATGGGGCCTGTTTTTAGGGAAATGTCCAAGGTATAAACCCTTCCTCCTGCTTTGTAATAGCTTCTTCCACAGAGATATACCAATCAGGTTTCTGCAAACTGTTTCAGACGGCAGTGCACTCGCTAGAAGAAAGCAACAGACTAGGGTGTGAGAATGGAGCTAAGTGTTAATTATCGGAAGAAATTCCATTTCCTGCTCTCAGCCAGCTGAGCACGTGGAGAAGAGTTTTCCCTGCACCACTTTGAGCTCAGCCCAATCACAGCTCTGCACAGAAATCATTGTGGTGCACAGAGGTCAGAACTTGGCCTTGGGGTTAAACTCTCAGGGTTGTTACAGAAAATTTCTCGGCTAACAGCCGTATAGGAAACAAGAGTGTGAAAGGGCCGCATGCTGTTTCCCAAGGGAATCGCTGTTTTCCTATTACAGCCTCACTAAGGTTTCGCCGGCACAAACAGAGACCAGCTTGTAACATGCCAAGGAGCGTTTCATGAGCTCACCCACTCGGCTCTTATGCATTGCGGATGGCTCTGCTCCCCTCACCATATTCATGTGCTTTGCAGGAGGCTGTTTACCATTCAAGGTACTTCTCCCCCAGAGTAGGGACACTCTTCACATGCTCAGAAACACACAGCCAGCTTAAAGATTTTTGAAAACTTTTTTATAACAAAAGTTTGCAATGTTGGTGGGTGCTATCCAAACCAACCATTGTGTGTGAATCCCTTTTTGCTGATAGTAATACCGGAGCTGCCGTGGGTCCTGATGGTGCCTGGGTGTGGGGCGATGCTGTGATGCTGCCCCTCTCACTGCACCACACTGCCACACCCCAGTGTCTGGAATCTCTCCATTTAGGAGTGATTCCTAACACAAGGGAGGGGTCAGGCATGTGACATAAGGCAGCAGCCCTGGTGCCTCTCCACAAACAGCACCCTGGGCAGCTGTCATGTGTCGCCCCACTGTACTCTGGGCACATCGAAGGGCACAACAGGGTACATCAAAGCCACATACAGTATATCAGCATTTTCACAAAATTCCTAAGAAATGTGCTTGTCCAATAAAAATGAGAATTTCATCTTGTGACAAGGTGTGCTACAAGCAGGCAACTAAAGTGTGGGCCTCAGGGAATTCTGGTGTGTTGCCACAGCAACCGACTATCAGAATAAAACATTGGAGGAACCAGTGACTCAACGAAAGTTATGCAGGGAGAAAAAGATCTGTCCTCCTGAACAACTGCATATTGATTTGGAGGCCAGCAGCAACTGTGTATCTAGGTGGTGGACTCTATGACTAGGGTGGTCACTAGGTTGCCAAAAACGGCTACTTGAAAGGAACATCAGGGTTCCTTCCTGGGAGGAACTTCTAAGACTTTTCAGAGGTAGGTTAATGAAAGCCCATAAGTTAAGTGACATGTCTCAGGAGGTGGGGGGGGGGAGTCTGCACATCGCTGTTCTCCCTGCCAGACATCCTTTAAAATTAAGCTGCTAGTTTTCTTTGTGGCAGCCCAATCCTATCTGGGCTGCCAGTTCCCCAGTATTGCAGTGCCAAAACAGCAGCCGCTGTATCCCGTGGGTCCAAGGACACACTGGAGGTTTCCTTGGGGTAAGGGAAACCTGCAGCAGCCAGGTAGCTGCCAGAGGCACCTTGGGAGAAATGGGTGTTTGTCTCCTTTCCCTGGGTAAGCCCGGAGACCTGCCAATGGGTCTCTTTAAGTCTGCACCGGCTATTTGGTCGGTGTAGACTTGAAGGTCTCCATGTCAGGCTGCGTGGCCTGACATAGAGGACAAGGTCTGACAGTGGAGGTAGCCACTGGTCCCACTCCCTGCTCCAACCCAGTTCTGCCCTCTCCATCCATCCTGAAAGTGCACAACACCTTGTGCCGGTGAATTCTCACAACTCACAAACTCACAACTCACGGTGAATTCCCCACTTGCTAGCCCCGCATTGCTGCCTCCAGGCATTCAGTTCAGGTGCTAGGTCAGGACAGGCGGTAAGGCTTTACCACCTGCGTGGGATATCCCTAATGACACGTTTGCAACACCAACACCAGTGATGGGATCAGCTAACGACTCGGGGGAATGCTGGGCGGGCAGCAGGAAGGTTGGGCGGGACTTCCAGGTGATTGACAGCCCGTCCGACCGGGTCCACCACCTGCCCGCCCGCAGTGGTGTCATTCAAATGAATTAGGAACAGGAACTCACTTTTGATTGGCACTTGTCGGGAACCCGGAACCAGCCACGGAGCCCGTTAGGATCCGGAACGCCCGTTCTGGTCCGTTCCCCCTGAATGACATCACTGCCTGCCTGCCTCGGAGGGGGTGCCCGCTTGCCCGGGGGACGGGTGGGGGCCCCCGGGTGCCAGGGCGCGCAGTGGCGGGGCGTGCCACCCGGGGGCAGCCCATGCGGCAGGTGGGTGGGTGGCAGACCCGGACGGACGGGCTGTCAATCACCCGGAAGTCCCACCCAGCCTTCCTGCTGCCCGCCAAGCATTCCCCCAAGTCGTTAGCTGATCCCATCACTGGCCAACACCCATGGTACTCTCATACCATGGGAGCTGGAGGACTCAGGATCGGGCCCTTAGACACTTGTCCTCCTAAAATGGTTCAGCATTTTCTGAGACTGGAGGACAGAAAGGCTGGGAGTATCGGGAAGGGGAAGAAGCATGTTGGAAGCTGGAGTGCATGGAACCTGAAGCAGAATTAGCTCTATCTGTATACATGATGTGGGATTCAGAGAGTACAAGCAAAAAACTTCCTCCATGAAAACAGCCTCCAAGAAAACTTGGTGGCAGCAGATAAGAGGGACAGATTTTGTTTGGGCCTCACTTTTTGTGCTATTCAGCGGTATTCTTCACTGGCTTGGATGAGACCTTCTTTTCTGATGCTCTCCAGCCTGTTAACCTGTACCGCAATGGAGCATGTGCCCTTTCAGGAAGCCAGGCCAGGAATGGTAGCGCACTGTCTCTCCCCAGCCCTGCAACATTAATCAAGGGCCCTTTGATCTGCTGTCTTGAGTTATAAAGACATTCCCAATTTCCAAAGCTGAGTAGTCAGCCTCAAACTGGCAATCAGTTTTAATCACAAGTGTAACCGAGTAGATTGCCGGTGATAAGTGCACTCCGCAGGCAGCTGTGATGTAATGAATATGACAGGTCGAAATTGGGACGGGAGGTTATTTTTGGGAGATGCAGAGAACCACAAAATTAGAGGCAGCACAGGGAGAAAAAAAGGCAAAGGACTTTCATTTTTTTTTATTTAGAGCATCAGATTTACCCAGACAGCACATCTCCACTACTCCCCCCACCCAATTTCCCTGTCTGCCAGAAGGCGCTTAAGTAATCAAAATTAATTTTGTGTTTAAATCAGCCACTGGGAGATCCAATCAAACAGGTGACCGCAGCTGGCAAAATATGTCACAAGGAGAAAAAGGAGTTGAAAACTCTGAGAAACACCAGCTGTATCTCTTTTCTGGAATCATCTCAGGCCCTGAGCTTATCCAATTGCCATTTTGGGGGGTTGAGCATCTTTGAGAGCTAGTGAAACATAGTGGCTGAGAGCCTGAGCTACAAGGCAGGAGCACACACACACACCCTGGTTCAAATCTCGCTTCTGCTGTGAACATGTTTGGAAGTCTCCCCACTTGACAATATGGGGAATCACAATGTGGACCTTCTCTAAGGGTGCAATTCTAAGCTGCGCTGGAACATGCAGGCCAGCAGGCCTGCGTTCAGCGGTGTTATGCTGCCGGAACACTGGGCGGGACATCCGGGCGATTGACAGCCCGCCCGTTGCGTTCGTCAGCATTACGCCATTTGCGTAACCAATTACACCGCTTGCGTACGTTACACAAACAGCGTAACACTGAGGAACGCAACAGGCGGGCTGTCGATCACCCGGATGTCCCGCCCAGCATTCCAGCAGCATAACACCGCTGCCTGCATTGTATCCAGTGCAGCTTGGGAGTAAACAGGTGAACTTGTGTCACAGTGAAAAGTTCTCAGCACAGATAGGACCTTATTTTCACACACTAGAGCTGTCCACAGCCTTTGGGACTGGATGAAGTTTTCCAAACACTTTCCATAGGGCCCATTACAATGACCCAACGTGGCGACCAAGGCGTGGACTGTGGTGGCCAGAGGTTTGCTAATACTTTTAATATTCGCATTATGCTAATACTTTCAGAGGAAGCTGCATAAAGGCTATGCTTGTGCACAGGACCTCCCATTCACATAAACTGGAGAACTTCTTGATGGACTGGTCCGTGCACTCTCTGGCTATGGTCCCCTCTTTTGTTGTATCCATTGTTCACTGCCATTTTTAGCCATTGATTTATGAGCAGTGGTGTCATTCAAATGATTTAGGAACAGGAACTCACTTTTGATTGGCACTTGTCGGGAACCCGGAACCAGCCACGGAGCCCGTTAGGATCCGGAACGCCTGTTCTGGTCCGTTCCCCCTGAGTGACATCACTGCCTTTGCCCCCCTAGGAATCCGGAGTCGCTCCCTTTAACCCTCTGAGTGCCGGCCAACCAAGAAGAAAAGCTCTTTGCAGAGGAATTGGGAGGGGGGAGGAGGGAGAGTGAAGTGGGCGGAGTCAGCCCTAATTTTAACTAGTGGAACTGAGTTCCCCCGCGTTCCCCCTGCATGACATCACTGTTTATGAGCATACGTTGTGGCATATCACTAATGGGTACATGAGCAGTTACAAGCATCTCTAGAAAATCTGCTAGTGTAGACATTTGTTATAACCGAGGTTGGAATACATTTCAGTAGATTTACAGTTGATTTCAGGGAGCTTCCCATCGTCTGGGCACGGCGGTCTTTGGATTACCTGCCTCTCTTTCTGTATACATGTTGTGTGCCTGTGTAATTTCTGCCTGGGTCTTTCTTTGTGGGCTTTTGAATGCCTTTGATTTGGCTGCAAACCTTCTTTTCTTTGAAAGATTCATCTTTTAAATTACACAATGTCAAGCAAAAAGAAAAAAAGACGGAAGGTTAACAAAGACATTTTCACAACCCCTCTGAAAAGCAGCTAAGCAGTAAGCAATCCGGCCTCCACCTGCCCCGCCCCCGCCCGTCAGCTGCGTGTCTTTGCAGCTTTGCCTGTCTTTGTGGATTAACTTGGGTGAACATTCTGAACTGCTGTTACAAAGCACTGCATCAAACAAATGAGCGCTGCAAAGCAGGAATTAATCAATTAAGGAAGACGCTAAGGAGACTCTCCCCTTTGTTGGGAGCGTCATCCATAGCCTAGCTCTCCCCTCCTTCCGGCTCTTAACATTGCTACTCCTTCTAGCGCTTGCATTTTTCAGAAAGCGGAAGCCAAGATAGAAAAGAGGGAAAATTACTTTTCTCTGATATGCCTCCACCTCCTCTCTGCATCACACATTTTCTTATCTTGCTTGTCATTTTCAGGTCTCCAGAGTTTGCTGTGCATCAGTCCAGAGTTCAGGGAGACTCTAGATTTGATGGGCATGTGATTGCTCCTGCCCTTGCCCCCTCTTTCCACTGGGAAAACACAGTATCTAAAGAAGGGGGTAAGGCACGTGGGATGCGCCTGAATGCCATCATTGGCATTTTGTACCTACGATGTGCTGGAGTTTGCGTTTCTACCAATGTTGCTCCACCAAGCACCATTGGTAGAAATGGTTTAAACATGCAGCATTGAGTGAAAC
>JAJKFI010000010.1:5410427-5470303 GCA_029204185.1 Lerista edwardsae
CTCTCTCTCTCTCTCTCTCTCTCTCTCTCTCTCTCTCTCTCTCTCTCAGTGTGTGTGTGTGTGTGTGTGTGTGAGGGGTTACACATGTTTGAATGCCCTACTCCACATATAAAGTTATCCTGAATGCAGAAATTTAGCATATTGGGAAGGTTAATCCATTGTCCTGAATCATTATTCCTGACATGCTAAGTTTCTACTTTCATGGAGTTATGCTAATAGGGAGCAGAATTAGGGCAGAATCTAGCAGGTCAGGAGTGATTCTGGAAGATGCAGGCAGGTCACGAATGGAGCGAAATCAGAATCTGGCAGATTCAGCACAGAGCCTGGAAGAATCTGATGGGTCAGAGGTGAAAACAGGGTAGAACCTGGCTAAAGAACCTGGAGTTGACAGGGCTTTCTGGCTCACAAGTGATTAGCTGAAGGACGCACTATTTACTGGTTGGAACAGTAAAATACCAGCTAATTGGCAGTCCTATTGTAGTGTGCTGCCTCTTGGAGCAAGGAAGGGCTCACATCTGCTGTTGCTGCAACAAGCTGTGCACATTGTGTGCTTGGCCAAAAGACTTGTCTTCTGATGTCATATGACTAGGATGAGGGAGGTGTAGCTTAGTGGTACTGCACATGTTTTTGTGCTGGCAAGTCTTCAGTTCCACCCCTGGCATTCTCAAGGTAGGGCTGGGAAAGCCACTGCCAGTCACTGTGGGCAACATTGAGCAAGCTGGATTGATGGTATGGCTCAGTGTATGGCAGCTTCACTTCCGGAGGGAAAGAGCAGCAGATCGGCAGCTACGCATCTGCTCAAGTTCAATCTGTGGAAGCATCTCTAGGTGGAGCTGGGAAACAGGAAAAGGCACCTGAGGGGGGGACTTGATTGAGACATACACAATTCTGCATGGGATGGATAAAGTGGATAGAGGGAGGTTCCTTTCCCTCTCTCACAACAGGGGACATCCACCAGGGGACATCCACCAAAATTGAGTGCTGGGAGAGTGAGAACAGATAAAAGGAAGTACTTTTTTTACCCAGCGGGTAATTAAACTGTGGAACTCCTTGCCACAGAAGGTGGTGATGGCATCTGGCCTAGGTGCCTTCAAAAGGAGACTAAAAGGAGACTTTAAAAGGAGACTAGACAGATTTCTGGAGGAAAAGTCCATTGCAGTCTACAGGCCATGATGGATAGTGCAACCTCCATACTTCCAAAGTAAGCAATGCCAGATGCAGGGGAGTGGCTCATGTGCCCCCTGAGGCATCTGGTGGGCCACTGTGAGATACAAGAAGCTGGATGAGATGGGCCTTTGGCCTAAACCAGTGGGGCTGTTCATGTATGAAGAGGAGCATCTGGTTCTGATGACTGTCAAAAGAAATACTGTGGAGAATCTTGACTGGCCACCAGTATGACTGGCCACCAATAATATCTCAAAATTTACCTCAGAATGCCAGATGCAGGGGAGTGGCAGCAAGATACAAGTATCTGGTTGTCTTGCGTGCTCTCTGAAGCATTTGGTGGGCCACTGTGAGATACAGGAGGATGGACTAGATGGGCCTTTAGCCTGATCCAGTGGGGCTCTTCTTATGTTCTTATGTAATTCTGGAGAGCTACTGCCAGTCAAACAGTACACAGTGAGATTGACCAGTGGTCTGTCCGGAACAAGGCAGCTTCCCATGGACCCAAATGTTCAGGCCTGATAGGCCTAAATGAGGGCAGCAGAGGCAAGACAGGCAAAGTGAGTGCGTGATAAGCGAGGTTCGGCTTCTGTTCCCCCCTCCATTTTACTTGCAAAGGACGAGCCATGCAGCCTTCTTGGTCTGCATGTGCTGGGAACCCAACATCCCTGGCTCATGCTCCTTGCATACAGAAATGGGGCAAAGCAGGGAGGTAGCAAGTAGGTAGGGAGAAGCAATCTGGATCCGTAGTAGGTAGGTAAGTAGGTAGGGAGAAGCAATTTGGGAGAAGCGTTCTCCCCTGCTTCTTTCTCCAGCAGTGCTTGAGGGAGAAGGTCACTGCCGTTGTAGCGATCCTTCAACTTGCTCCCAGCATGTGGAGTGCAGAGTGGAGCCCTGGAGCGGGCAGTTGACAGATGGGCAAAGGGGGGGGGACTCATCCATTTGCCACCCCTCCAAGGGTGCTGCTCCATTCCACAATTTCTGTTTTTCTCGCAGTTAGGCTGTCCCTGGAAGCAGCTCAGCTTATTTCTGATCCCCTCCAATGTGGGGTGGGTGGATGGATTGTATGCTCACCTATCACTCGTACTTAGCAAGACGAACCTATAGCCTGGCTCAGGATAACACAGTGTCACATTTTCACCCCTTTTCTATTCCAGTAACATAATTAGCAACAAGTGCTGCCCATGTAGGGAAGACAATGGGAAAAGGCCAAGGATAACATGAGAGATTAACTGTTTGAAAGGTCATCTAATTTATCAGAGGGATGGGAGGGGGAAAGGATTAAAAATGAAGCCCAGCCACAATTTGCTTTCTTGTAGTCCAAACTTGGGTTGATTCATGTGTCTCAGTGGCAAATCAGAACGGAATCAGAAGGCAGCACTTTGTAATAAGAAAAGAGGAATCATACCTCTAAGAGCCATTGAGGATAGTACATGGAAAACATCCAGGCTTTTCAATGGTGCTTACGCAGAGGCCAAGATTAATGGGCTGCTGAGTTCATTGTTTACTGTTCCCTGTTCTCTTTTTGCTTTGGTCATGTAGTAGCTGATGAAGTACGTTCTGAAGGAACAAGCTGAGAAAGGCTTAGGTGTCTTCTCTGGTTGATCATTGAAAACTAAAAGGAACTGAACGAAACTTTTATTTAAAGAAAAAATACTCAAGACTTCTTTCTGCTAAGTTTAACTTGTTTTCTATTGTAGCTTTGACCTACAATGAACAAAATAACCTATGGAACTCCTTGCCACATGATATTCTTAAGGATAGTAACATGAAGTGTTTTTAGAAAGATAAATGTTGGTGTTGCAAACTAACTGTGTTTACAATTGGTGTTGGGTTCACAATTGGTGTTGTGAACGAATTAACCCCACCACCCACGGTCTCGGGTATGTGTGGAGGGCTTATGCCATACCCCAGGGGCAATTGGTCAACTACCTGTCATATGAAGACCATAGGTTTACAGCATCCTACCAGGTGGAAAGGACAACATATCTACAAAATATGTTTTTGGAAAGGTCTTCTCTACAAAAGCTGTTCCCAAATATGAGCCTAGATGGGAAAGAGGCAGCTGTAGGGGAGTTGGAAGAGTAGTGACAACAGAGGTCTCCATACAAACCTTTACCCCATCTGAACGTACGGTGTGGTACTCCAAACCCCAGTTTGGAAGTGAGGACTGTGCTTGCTGGTAGCAGTCCTTGGACTGCCATCCTCCATCTGGAGACAGGCGGCCACAAAGAGACTGTGCAGCTCAGTGATTCAGCCCTTCTTGGCCTGGGGAAAGCCTCAGACTTCAGCCTGATTGCTTGGTCTGAGCAGGTTGTCTTGACCAGTAGTCGGATCAGCAAATGAAGAAGTGGAACGCTGGGTGGGACTTAGGCGGGACTACCGTTTGATTGGCAGCCCGTCCGCTCCGTTCCGACGCCCCCCCGCCTGGCGCGCGGGCTGCCCTGGCCTCGGAGGGGGCACCTGCTCGCCCGGGGGGGAAAGGGTGGGGGTCACCCTTCCCCACCCCGGGCGAGTAGGTACCCCCTCCAAGGCCAGGGCAGCCCATGCGCCGGGCGGGGGGCGTCGGAATGGAGCGGACAGGCAGCCAATCGCGCGTAAGTCCCGCGTAAGTCCCGCCCAGCGTTCCACTTCTTCATTTGCTGATCCCACTACTGGTCTTGACTGTGCAGACCCAGATGCTCCTGTACTGGAGATACCTTGCTCAAACTCAGCACTTTGCATAAGGAAGGTTGCCAGGCTCAAGTCACAGCAATTTCAAAGACTCAGCTAGCCGGGCTTGGAAAGACCTCTGCCAATGTCTGATGGCACTGGGCTACGCAGACTAGCTTCAGACACTGTTATGGGCAATGCCTGCCATTTTCCCCTACCCCAGCCCACCCATCTGAAGACAACCAGTCTCAGCTGGCCTGTCTTGCACACAGCTATGACTCCAGACCATCTGCCCTCGCTGGGACCTTAAATATTCTAAACATATGCTTTGCCACTGAGCGATGGCCTCTCAACAGTGCTTCTCTCTGAAGGACAGCCTCAGAAAGCTGGGACCTCTGCCCAAATGTGCCTGCCTGCTGTTCTTCTTTCTTACTTTCACCTTCTCCACGATTAATTCCGAAGGAGCCCATGTGAAACACCAGCACTAATTAGACCAACTGGTGCTCAGATCTGTCACTGGTGTTCTGGAGGAGCTTGACAGTTCCATGTGACTTTCGTTTGCTTTTTACTAATTATGGAACGTTCTCCAAAGATCTGCAAACACCTACTGAGGTCTTAATGAAGAAAGAGACCATCACGGAACTGGGAGAACATTTGTATAGAAAACGTGCAGTAGAGGACATGTGTCAGAACACAAATGCGCACAGATAGATGATTAAGGATTAAGTGTGTGGGAGTGCCTACGCAATAAGGCTAAGGGTGCAATCCTAAGCAACTTTACAGCACTAAGATAAGGGCAATACAGCTTGGGGTAAGGGAACAAATATTCCCTTAATTCGAGGAGGCCTCCGGGACTACTAACTCCATTAAAGAATGCATAACATACCCCATCGGCACAGTTTTTTCAGTGCTGGAAAGTTGCTTAGAGCACAATCCTAACCTGGAGTTAGGCTGGCACAGTTAGGCCAGCAAAGTTTGGCCGGCACAAGCGACACCGTTAAGTATGTTTGAACCACTCTAGGAGTCAGAGAGGCCAGCACACAGACGTGCGCCATCTTCCCTAACTCCCGAGAGTGGTCCAAACACCCTTTATGGCGGCACTTGTACCAGCCAAACTTTGCTGGCCTAACTGTGCCGGCCTAACTCCAGGTTAGGATTGCGCCCTTAGGATTGCACCCTAAGACTGTGATGAAAATCCCTCCCCAATTTTGTTGTCCCATTTGCAGGTGGCAACATTAGGGGGACTTTTTTCAGGGACTAAACAGGGGCAAATTCATCAGCACTTCGCCTGGAGGCTTCCAGGTGGGGCATGACTTCTTTACCCCAAAGACACCATCAGAGTAATGCTACATCTCCAATCTGGGGACTTTTGGGATTACAAAAAATGGTGGCCATTAAGATGATCCTAGTTGGCCATGGCTTTCAACTTCTCAAGCATGTGGGGCACAGACAAAAGTTATCCACTGCGAATGCTGTATTTGGAGGAGTGAAACTCTCTGCAGTTTCAGGAGTGAAGAAAATTTGGTGTTGAGCTAGACTTCCCCAAATCAAAGTGGGGTTCTCCCCTGTCTCAACTCCATATATTAGACATTCTCAGGAGACAATCCACCCCTCGTAATACAGATGAATTATGGGGAATAGTTGGAATAGATGATCCTGGGCTAGTTGGACCGGTGGTCTGATGCTGTCACTGTCATATTCATCATATGGCAGACAGCTGTGCTTTCCATAACTCAGAAACAACACTTTCTTTGATTTGTATTATGTCATACACATCAAACTGCGGTCACTTTCCAAGGCTTGCTTTCTCCCAGCTTCAATTGAGATTCGTCCATTGCTTGCTTGTGTCCCATGTTTCAGCAGCCATAATATCATTAACCTCAGCCGCCTTCTGAAATTGAATTTGCCAAGGTTGGCTCAGTCACCCTCACGGGGTACCATCTCCTTGAAAGCTCCTATTCCTTTGTTGCCTGTTGTTACATCTTACCCCGTCTGGTTGCTAACTCAGCAAAGACAGATTTGCAAGAGATTGGTTCACCAGGATACCACCTAGAAAGTTTGAAATTTCATCACCCTAGAAAGCAGGGTGATGACTGGCACAGAGTCAGGGGCACTATGAAAGGTCAGCTTGCTTTTAATATAAAAAAATCAAGCTTCTAATCCTCAGGATTGCAAAGGAAAACCTGGAGAGGCATTGTTCACACATGCCCATACTTCGAGTTATATCAGCTGGCTGTTTTCATTGTGCAGGCTGCCTCCATTACCCCTTTAAGAAAAGCAGTAAACAAACCAATATTTTAGATACATATCTGAGATAAACAAATATTTTAGATGCTTAGTCCTGGCTAAGCATCACTGAAATTAATTAGAAAAGTTAGTTGCAACTAACTTAACTTCCATTTATTCATTGGGACTTTTAGTCCAAACCCAAAGTGTCCTTCTAAGTAAACATGTATAAGATTGTCGTGTGAATTACCCCCCCCCCATCAGAGAAACCCTGAAAGTTTTGGCAGACTCGTTTCCCCGGCGTGCGTTCTCTCTGCCCTTTAAAGAAGCAACCTCCCCTCTTCCCAAGACTGTTTTACAAGCCCAGATACTTTCCTTCTATGAGTGCTTACCAAAGGAAATTCAGACACGTGGATGGAAAAATGCCGGCTGGGCTTCAATGTTGCAGAAAGAGAAATACATTTTACTCATGTGCAAGACATCAGCAAAACGGACACAAGATGCAGCATGCTTCCCAGGAGATTCAGAACTTGTGTAAATTGTACATTTTGGGTTGGTCAGTTATACAGTTGAGTATGCAAACATCTGATGGGTGGGTTTTCAGGCTTTTCCTTACCTCCCCTCCCCTCCCCTCGGGGCAGGATTACAAGGTCTAGTCAGATGCAAAACAATCAAGTTTGACACATTTAAACACAAAAGCAGGAGGCGACACTTAGGATTTAGCCTCAATGCTGGAGACATTCAAATCACTGAGGAGTGGCCAGCTATTCTGATGGGAGAGGGCTCTTGGCTTTTGGGCAGATAAGGACTTGATTGAATTTCAGGAAGGACTTGTCAATTGCATAAGCCTTTGTCAGAGACCAGATTTGCATTACAAGACCCTGGGGGGAAAAGGTCACTTACAGATGTCTGGCACCAATTCTTCACTCTCAGGATGAGATCCAAAATGGAGTCTCCACATGTTTTTGGGACAGAGAGGGTATTCACAACCTTTCCCTCCTTCCATGATATCCTGGTCTGACCTTCCCCTTTCCAGGTCCTGCATTATGTGCATCTGACCATTGCAATGCAAGCCTTCCTGGAAGGCCAAATCACCACAATGGGGTACAGAGCCAGGAGGCTCCCAACAGTTGTTCCCGCCAAGAAGAGTTTCTCACACCAGAGTTGCTGCTTTTTTAATGGTTCAGGCCTGCACCGTTGGAGGAAAAGGAGCTTAGTGGTTTTACGTGGCTGTGGAAGCCAGGAAGGAAGCTTGGTGGTTCCATGTGGCTGCAGCAGTGTGCTGTGAGCCAGGAGAGTTCATGATGGTTGCACGTGGCTGTGGAAGCCAGGAAAAAGCTTGGTGGTTGCAGACATGGCTGGGGCAGAGCACGGCCAGCCAGGAAAAGCCTAACAAAGTCTGAGAGAATCCTGGGGGGGGGACGACCTCCCACATCAAGATTGTACCCTAGCTCCAGGTGTCGTAAGTGTGCTGTAAAGCACATTTACGGCACCCAGTGAGGAGGGAGCACTGGTGCTGGGGTGGACCAGTTGGCGCTGCACCCCAGTGTGGGCAGTATGGCCGGCTGGTGCTCCAGCAGCACTGCAGCCTGTTGTAAATAAAGCACAGTAAGGCCTGCTGGGGTGGGGGGATGCAGGGAGGGGGGAGAACTGGGAGGGGTGGACCAGGGGTGGGACTAGGGGTGGCCTCCACAGCTGGATCTTGTGTCCCATGTCGGGCTGCATGGTCTGACCTGCCTCCCATCCCCAGGCCGCGCAGCATCCTTGGCTCTGCGCCTGCTATCCAAGGAGCACATAGGGGAGGCTGGAGCCAAACATGTCCTTGCCCCAGGGAGGCTCCTGAGTGCTCCAAACATGTGCAGGATACAGCTCAGGCCTGCCAGCCTTGCTGTTCCAGAGCAAGTTAGGACTGTGCTCTAAATTAGAGAGAACAAAAAAGTTACCATTATGCCTGGCACTAATGAAAGCTATTTCAGCACATTTACTAAGAACCTGAGCAGGACTGGGACATAATTTCCTGGTACCTGAAGGGGTTCACCAGAGGTCTCTCCCTATACCTGGTGGTGATTTAGTCCAGTGGTCTTCAACATTTTTCATTCTTGTAAGTTGCTGCGACCCCACAACAGAGGCTTTGCGACCCCATCTTTCCTACAAGAAAGTGCTCCTGCATTCACTTGTCACGGAGAGAGGTGGTGGCATGGCATTTCCTCAGTAGAATGTTCTCAAAGTGGGGGCCAGAACAGATAAGGCCCTGTTCTACATCCTCAGGGATGTTGGATTGTGGGTCTCTAAAAGATGCCTGGTGTGTGAAGCTAATCCTGTTCCTATACTCCTGTTCCTGTTCCTATACTCACCTGTTCCTATAATCCTGTTCCTATACTCACCAGCATGACATCTTCCACACCCCATAATAATCTTACCAGAGAGGGTTTACGTTAGCAGATGCCATCATGTGACAATTGCAGGACCCCCATTAGATAGTGAACAGAATTAGGGCAAAGGGAAGATTTCATCTGAGAAGTTTCCAGTCAAAGTATGGGGGGGATCAGAGGGCAAAAGAGGTGGGGACTGACTCCTGGCTTACCGCACTTCACTAACACCTGTTTCATCATCACAGCAATGGCCCTACTCCTGGGGGCTATCATCCCCCTCTTCCCGGTGAACTTATGCCACAACATTGCATCATTCTAAGGTAGGTATGGGAAAAATATTGTTCGCTCTGCAGAGGGAAGACCTTTGCTTGAGATGATGGAGACCTCAGCATCCATAGGTTGTCACTAGCAACAGAAGAGATGGACAAGTCATGGGCCAGATGTTATGACTTCTGGCAGCATGGAATGGAATGCTGCGTTTGGGGAAGGAAAGCCTTGCAGTCTTCGAAAACCAAAGTCAACTGACACACTCTTATGGCAAATTTTTCCCACCACACCACAAGATGGGGCTAGAGCACTGTGAGCATGAAACCATTTTGTGGAACATGTACAGGGCTACTGGTTCTTCCTGGGCAGCCAGTATCTTCTGCTACAAGTAGCAGTTCCCTCCACTTATGCTTCCTGGAGCTGGGAAAACTGTTATTTTCTTCCGAGACTGTCACAATGATCTATTTAATCCCCCTCCATGCTCACACATCCTAACGCGAGCCTCTCGTTGCATTAACAGCCTTTCTAGTTCTTGATTGAATATTGCCTGTATATTTTTGGTCAAGGCTCTCAACTATACAAGGGCCTAAATCTAATTTGAGCTTCAGGGGAGAGCGGCATGCAAGAGAAAACAAATCATAAAAATAAGCTCTCATGTCTCTTTCTCCCAAATCACATCAGGGGCCTGCAACATCTGAGATCAGTTTTCCTTGAGCCTTATCTCATCCTAGAATCTCTCAGATCTTGCTGTTGCAATGCCCAAGAGAAGGATAGTCTTTGACACCTGAAACCCACCCCAAAGATCTGCAGACTTGCAATTCCGGAGGGGCGGGGGAAGCATGCACAGGGAAGAAAGGGAACTTGATTAGAAAATGCTCTCTTTTTACTGGGTGGGGCTGCACGGATTACTTGGAATGAAATAGACCCAACCAAGGGGTATACAAGGCATTTGTATACAGGTTTGGGAAGGGGGAATTGACAAGGCGACTGTGTAGATGTAAACACCCTGCTAACTGGGCAAAGTGGTGCTCCTCTTATATTTAGCAGGGGGAGAATCAGCATCGTCATCCGCAAATGAACTCCCAGAACGCTGGGAGGGACGTGGGCAGGACTTTCGTGTGATTGGCAGCCCGCCCGTTTCGTTCCGTGGCTGCCCTGGCCTCGAGGGGGGGCTGCCCCCGGTTGGCGCGGCCCCCCACTGCTTGCTCAGGCACCCGGCGTGCCTCCCACCTGTCTCCCCCAGCGAGCAGGCACCCTCAAGGCGTGGGCAGCCGCGGAACAAAACGGGCGGGCAGCCAATCACGGCGAAGCCCCGCGTAAGTCCCTCCCAGCGTTCCGGGAGTTCAGCTGGGGAGAATAACTGTCCCTCTTCACCCCAGCACAGTGTCTTGGCTAGTGGCTGTTTGCTGGGGTCCTGGGGGACTGCTTATAAGGTAACACATGGCGGCTGCCCAGGGTGCCATTTGCAGAGAAGCGCTGGGACGGCCACCATGTGTGGCCTGCCTACCCACTATTTTCATTTGGAATTGCTCCTAAATGGAGCAATTCTGGACACTGGGGGCATGGCGGCATGGCGTAGGGGGTGTGGCGGTAGCCCTAGGGGCACGGTGATGCGTCATATCATTGCTCCACCCCAGGCACCATAGGAGTTGCAAGGGAGTGGCAACAGGATGCAAGCATCTTGTTGTCTACGGAACTCCCTTAGGCACCTGGTGGGCCACTGTGAGATACAGGAAGCTGGACTAAGTGGGCCTTTGGCCTGATCCAGTGGGGCTCTTCTTATGTTCTTATGAATCCATGACAGCTCTGGCCTCTATGGCAGTGGTGTCATCCTACCGGTACGCTGGGCAGGACATCCGGGTGATCAGCAGCCCGCCCGTCGCATACCACAGTGTTACGCCATTTGCATAACCAGTTACACCGCTTGCGTATGTTACGCAAACGGCGTAACGCTGCGGTACGCGACGGGCGGGCTGCCGATCACCCGGATGTCCTGCCCAGCGTACTGGTAGGATGACACCACTGCTCTATGGTCTCCTTTGACCTCTGCCATCTCTAGCAGAAGCAAGGCACAAGCAAGGGAGTATGTTGGGGCCAAAATGGAACAGAGGATATTGGCAGGACCATCGTCACCAATACCACCCTCGAGAGGCCCTGAACCCAAACCTGTGTTCCACCTACCTTGCTGGCTTACTATTGGTAGGTTGGGTAGCTGGGCCCGGCAGTGAGCCTCCAGCGCCACCACTGTTTGTGGTGGCACTTCTGAAATAGAAGGTGGCATGCTGCCCACACCTCCAAAACTCATTTAACAACAGTGGAACTCTGTTTAACAACTGTGTTCTGCTGTCATTAAAGATGGCCCAGTCCTAGTTAGGATTGGGCTGCAAGTGTTATTATACCCCCCTGTTGCAGCTGAAAGGGAGGAGCTTTAGTAATATTTTCCCATCACTGGACTTGCAAAGGTATGTTGGATGGTGGTAGAGGTGGAATATTTCAACAGAGAGGGGACATGTCAAGGGAAAGGAGGGAGGAGCAGAGAGCATCCCAGTTTAGGTGATCAAATTTATTTATTACATTTACTGTATATCCCACTTTTCTCCCCGAGGGGTACCTAAATCTGCTTAGATTGAAATCCTGTACACTTTCTTAGGAGTAAGCCCCATTGAATACAATGGGACTTACTTCTAAGTAGACATGCATGTGATTACACTCTTACAAACGTAAAAAGCACATTTAAAACAATGTTATATATAAGCGTCAAAATAGCCTTAAACCTTAGAACAACCTTCTAAATTCATAATAAAACACAAAAGCAGCGGCCTTAATAAGGGCAGAGCCCATAAAAACTAAAACTGCATGCAACTAAAGGACCCAGATTTGGAAAAACAAAACAAAACCATGAACTCAATTATATGGTTACCCTATCCCTATCGCACTTCCTATTCCAACAAGAGAAGCTTCTTTCTGAGTTTCTGGAAATGGACTATGCTTGACCTGTAATGAAGAGATAGTATTCTGCACATGCTCAGAAACATTTTTATTTATTATGCCTTCATGTTTCCAAGTTTCAGCCCTGGTTTCAAAAAAATTCAAGTAACGGCAAATTTGAATTCTTAGCCCCATCAAAGAGTAAGCCCTGATCAGCAATAATCACATCTCACATTGCCAATTATATGGGACTATTTAATCCGGGGAAACTACACATTATTTCCTGTTGCAGGCATATCAACGAAAAAATCCTTTGTATTCTATCACTAAAATGAAATTGCCATTTGTCTTCTTAGGCAGAAACCAATTTCCTTAAAAAAAATGCATTATATGTTTCTGTTTTCTAATCTGATTTTTAAATAATTTTCTTGAGATCAGATTACACACAACAGACTGAAACGCTCTTTTTGGCCTGTTGGCAGTCTGGAAGGAAGATCCCCTTTTGTAAATTCCCAGGAGCTGGGCAGGAGCCGTACATTTCCTACGTCTTGCTGTGCATCCTGCAGCTGCCATTAGATTGGAGAAGGCAGCTCAGGTCAGGCTCAAGGTGGAAAAATGGAACTCACAATATGTTCTGTTTTACTAACGCAATATTCAAGTAGTGTGGAGATTTTAAATTGGATGCAACAAGAAGTGTATTGTATTTCTAAAAAGGTAAAGGTTTCCCCACGACCGAGTGGTCTAGTCGTGACCGACTGTAGGGGGCGGTGCTCATCTCCGTTTCTAAGCCTGTAGAGCCGGCGTTTTGTCCGAGGTCAAGCTTCCGTGGTCATGTGGCTGGCATGACTATACGCCGTAGCGCACGGAATGCCGTTATCTTCCCACCAAAGTGGTCCCTATTTATCTACTTGCATTTAGGTGCTTTCGAACTGCTAGGTACCTTTTATTTTAAAAAAAAATAGCTGCAGGGAGTCCAGATTAATTTGGGGGAGGGGAGCTGAACCCTTTCCTCATACCACTTCCTAATGAGTGCTATAACCCACCTCCCTCCATGTCAGAGACATAGGGAGGGTGCAGCAAGGGGGGGAGGCAAGCACTGCAGGTGCTGACTGTGGTTGGGCACAGCAGCATGGAAAAATTTGTGTGCTTTTTACCCCCCCCCCATCGCTCGCACTTGGATCATTCCTAAATGGAGGTATAGCAGGGTGATGCCTGGGGGCGGGACAGCCATGCTTAGGGTTACCAGGTACAAACTGGGACAGAGTGCCTAGACCTTTAACCATTGTATAGAAGCGGGAATTTGAGCAGATGCAGCTCATCACGGAAGGGTTTCAGAAGCTGCGTCTGCCCAAATTCTCTCTTCTATACAGTAATTAAAGGTATAGGCACTCTGTCCCAGTTTGTATCTGGTAGCCCTAGCCATGCTCCACTCCAGGCGCGCTGTGAGCTGAGTCTGGCTCTGCTCCAAGCTGCTATTTCTCTAGGAGAAAAAAGATATGTGCACAAATAGCGTGCAGAACTGGTGCAATGTCGTGGCTGAGACCAACAGCCCAATCCTAACCTGCGCTGGCATAGCGGAGCGGCATGGCCTCCACTGTATCCACTGCAGGGAAGGAGGAAGCTGGAGGTCTCTTCAGGGTAAGGGGATATTTCCCCCCTTATCCCGACTAATGCTCCAGCGTGCCCAATGGGGCTAATCGGATCTGCACTAGCTAAATCACTGGAGCAGATCTGGGCAGCCCTGTGAAAGTTGACAGACCCAGGAATGGGGGGCAGGATAGAGTGGGTGCCTGCTCTGCCATCCCCACCCCTTTCAGGCCTGCCCCGTTATACCCCCTCCCTGCCTCTGAATGCCCTCCTGCTGCCCTCTCAGTCCCTGTGCCGCTTGGCACTTTACTCACCACTGCCCGCACCTGGGAGCTCAGATACAGCACCAGCAGGATGGCACAACCTTCCTGCTAGCACAGCTTACTCAAGAGTTGTTGCAGATCTGCTTCGCAGCACACTGTAAGTCAGTGACACTTTGCGATACTCTAGGCCAGCACAGCGGCCACTGCGCTGCTGGAAGATGTCAATAGGATTGTGCTGTGAGCTGTACATCAGGACTTCCACCATATGACTCTTCCCTCTGCTGTGAACTCACAAGGTGGACTTAGGCAAGCCACTCCACCTCAGCCTTTGCCATCTGTAAGATGGGGATAATAAAACAGACTCACCTTACAGGGTTTTGTAATGATCACACACTATACACTGTAGTGCAGCACTATACACACTCAGAACATGCTCTATAAATGCTAAGTATTGTTTTAGCCACTTCCTTTCGAGGACAAATAGCAGCAGCTTTGGGTGTGCATGCAATTTGCATTGGGAAAACAGCGTGTGTGTGTGGGGGGGGGGGACAAGGTTAACCCTTCCTCCCCTATGCAAGGCTCCCCCTTATTGGAAGGAAAGGGTAGCCCTGCATTTGCATTTTGAAAAGAATATAAAAAGTCAAATGCATTTCTCACCCCATGTGAAGTGCCCAAAGCCATTTAACTTTAATGTTATTATTTGCCTGTAAACTGCTTTGAGAACTTTGCGTTGAAAAGCAGTATATAAATACTAGTGATTGGTTGATTGATCTAGTTTGACCCTTAGTCTTTTGTGAAATACTAACCACACGTCTGCTTTTGAGGCAAATAGGTTTGCATGGAAGCAAGCCCCAATGTAGTGTGCTATCAATCAATATTTTTAGCCATAGGATGTTTTAATTGGCTTGGATGATGATGTTAAAAGACAGAATTTTAAATGGCAATTGTACTTAATATTGCAACCCACATTATGGTTTCTTTGGGCAGAATCTCATTGAAATCAATGCGAGTTACTGCTATATCAATATGTTTAAGATCAGGCCATTAATGTGAAATAGAGAGATGAGCGAGACTGCAATATCTCTTTAAATAAAGAGATCTTCTTCCACCTTGAAGCCACCGGCCTCTCTTTTTGCCCACCTGTAACTCCAGCCTGGGTGCCTGCTTGCTTCCCTGCTGTGTCTGATGCACACATTTATAAATAAAACCATACCAGAGATGCATAAGTAAAACTCCAGTACTCTCTCATTTCAGGGAAACAGATTCAGGGCACAATCCTAATCTGGAGTTAGGGCTGCACAGTTAGGCCAGCAAAGTTTGGCTGGCACAAGGAACATCGTAAAGCACATTTGGACCACTCTCGAAGTCAAGCAGGATGACGCACATCTTTGTGCTGGCCTCTCTGAGTCAGAGAGTGGTCCAAACATACATTGCAGTGTTGCTTGTGCCAGCCAAACTTTGCTGGCCCAACTCCAGGTTAGGATTGTGTTCTGAGGAAAGCTGCTGGAGATACCTATTGCCCAGTGGAGTGGGGAATATGAAACAATATTAACCTGGGTTGCCTGCAATTTCTTGCATGGACCTTCCTTCCCCCTTGCGTACAATGTGGTGGCAAATGCCTCTTTGCCAGCATTCAAGGCACAAGTGCACGTTCCATCAGGTCCCCAGCTGCTTTGCCATATGCCAGTGCTTGGAGCTCAGCAATCCCCATGCCCTGACCTACCCACAAGATGTCTGCTCCTTCTGCCTCTGCCAGCCTTCCAAGAGGGAGCCCAATCCTGCAACAGGATCAGCAGTGCTTGCATCACCTCCCTCCACTGCAGGGGAAGTTCCGCAGACTCAGCCCTTTCCTGCTTCGGAAGGGTACCAGGCAGAGGAATGGAGGGGTGGGAACAGGGGTCTCCCAAGAGCCCCACAGAACTCAACCGCTGACGTTGAAGCAGCTGGAAAGCTCTAATTAAGCTCCCAACCTAATGGAAGGTGCCGGCAAAGCTTTACTCCAGTGGATTCTGCCATGCTGTGTAGGTAAACATATTTATTTTTCGAATGTCAGCAGTTCATCCATCATCCCATCACTGGATTCAAGGCTTTTGGCTCTCACGAGTGCCTTCATTAACTGCTCTTGTTCCTGCAGTGGCTCCTGGGGATGAATGTTTGTGCGTACGCTCATTAGGAGGGCTTTCCTTTCTAGACCAGGAGATGCTGGGGCATAAGCCCACCTGGAAATTAAGCCCTCGCCCTCCTGACCCCAGGTATGGGATGTACGTGCTGTGGGGATGTAGCGCTGCAATACATGGGAGGACCATCAAGTTACTTTGACCTCCGGTTTTGTTCTCACACATTCAAAAGACTCTGAGGATGAAACAAAGAAAGTTAAACAAGATGAAGATTTCCTCGAGGAACAACCCAAGATAAACAGTGAAGAGAAGAGGCTGAAATTCCCCCCCACCCCATCCTGTAATCAGGGGGCTGTTATTCTCAGCCCTAGTTATCAGTTTTGGCCCTCTTTATATTATCTCTATTGCTGCCTCAGACCTCAGTGCTGGCTAGCTTGCACGTCTGTCGGGTCAATTGAAGAGCTTCCCAGCTTCCCTCTAGCCTGGCCTCACAACCTGACTCAGGGCCAGCTCCAGGAGTAGAAGCCCCAATGCAGGGCATTCCCGCAGGGCCCCCATCCTTCCTGCGGGGACCCCCTCTCATCAAGAAAAGGGCTTGTGGTGCTGTGCAGGGCACCTGGAAATAGTTGGTGGTGACATGATGATGTCACCGCCAACTGCTTCCAGGAGGCCCATTTTGGACAGTTCGGAGGCAGGAGTAGGTGGGAGGGCCCAAGGTAAAGCTGCTCTGCTCACCCCACTGACTTGCAGCCCATAGAGATCCTGGCCGCAGCAGCCAGTGATGAGCTTGCTGCTCTGGGGCAGGGGCCCCCAAAGTGCAGGTCCAACGTGATGATGTTGGTCACAGTGGCTTAAGGTCAGCCCTACCCTGCCCTGCCCTGCCCTGACTAGATTCTGGACTCTGACCTTGGCTGGCTGAGACATGATACCAACAGACTCTTTAATTCCAGTATTATGTACGCAGGAGGATAGCCAGGGGTTAAGCCCCAGCAAGAGAGCTGGAGGGGTTGAGCTAATCACCCCTCCAATCAGGAGCCCTGGGGGTGGAGTTAAGAATATACAGGGTAGGTATACAATGGTTAAAGGTATAGGCACTTTGTTCCAGTTTGTATTTGGTGACCCTACTCAAAGACCTTCCTTCTTGAGTACTTCAGCAAAAGAGCCGAAGTCTCATAACCTAAATCAGTGACTAAAATAAAATGACACATCCCAAGCCTGTGCTTTGGCATTGTGAACATAGGCTACAGGTAAGCTTCAGTGCAGTCGTCTCAAGTTACGGCATGGCCTTTTTAGTGTGAAAATAGAAACAAAAGCAAGCCAAGTGAATTTCCCAGACACCTAGCTATTTCAGGGTTGCTCTCGTTTGTCCTTGCAAAACCCTGCGAGGTCGGTGAGTTTGAAGTGATGTGGTGGAGAAATGATGAGTGCTCATGTCTATATGTGAGCTCTATCTGCAGGACATGTTTAGGACTACGGTGGCCCTTAGGCCAATCAAACTTTGCTGGGCTAACTGTGCCGGCCTAACTCCAGGTTAGGATTGCACCCTGAGTGTCTTCATGGAGTCAATATGCACCCAACTGTGTGCATGGAGAACTCTCTCCCTGGGATTGGAAACTCTGTTTATCTTGCACTGCCAATTGTATAAAGAAAAGCTTATGAAAGTACAGGTTTATGTGCCTTGACTCCATGCAGACACTCAAGTGAACGTGTGGCATCCAGACCTGCCACCGTGATCTGTCCTGCTCCCTCTTCCTGGATATGGCATGAGAACAGGAGTATGCATGCACTCAAACTTCTCTTTTAGTCATTATATACTTGCATTTGGCACCTAGGCACATACGAAGCTGCTGAGTTAGAACATTGGTTCATCTAACCTAATTCTGACTAGCAGTGGCCATCTGTGCCCGTTTTGTTTCTGCATTGCCCTGAACCTTTTCCATGGCCTGCTGGTAGTTGGGTACCAAATTTTGCAGTTGCCTAGCAACTGCATCATGCCATCAGACTTCCATTCCCCTTATCTAGGCATGACAGAATAGCTGACTAGGATAGGGGCAGAACTGGACATTGTATGTTCATTTCCTGGCGGCATCTGATTGACCTCATGGGAAAGAGGACACTGGTCTTGATGGATCCAGCAGGACTCATGTCACAGAGGAGAGCAGCAATCGCAGGTGTGCACATACTAGCAGTCCAACCAACCACCAGGCCCTGCCACTGCTAGGGTAGAGACCTCTGCTCTGCCCTTCCAATACCTACCTCAAGTCACAGCCAAGCATAGCCCCTTCACCCTTATATTCCACAAGGCCTTCTTTCACATTCATACCATTAGGACCTAGAGAAAGAACTGCCATGTTGCTAAACACAGGCAATGAGGTGTCCAGGAATCAGCTCCAGGATACCATCAAGGGCAGGTGCGGGCCAGCCATGAAGACCCCCACTATGCCAAGTACAAAAGGTCTCTTCCAGTTGGCAAAGCCAGAGTCTGTTTTGGTCTCCATAGAGCCTCTACAATTGAGCAAGGAGATCTGGGAGGGTCAAGCTGGCTTAGGGTCAGCTTCACATGCCAAGTACTGTGTGTCGGATGCAGCCGAGCACATTTCCCTCCTATTCATGTGCCGAGCTCTCTTGGCAGCCCGCTGCAGCTTACTCCCGTTCGTGTTGCCAGTTGCACTGGGCACACGGTGCCAATCTGAAGTTGTATCTTTCCTCTTCAAACACGGCTATCTCTTGGCAGGGGAATAATTGCTGTGTAAAGAAAGCTATTTGGGGAGCGGGTGCTGCGATCTGTCGGCATATCTCCCTTTCTCCTAGTTCTGTTTGAGAACATTAGTGCCTTGTAATTGCTGTAGGGAGAGGTGCGTGGCTGTGTTTTAATTAGAGATTAAAAGGGAAGGAGAGCACAAGGCAGAGAGAAGAAGAGGAGAAAGAGAGGGCCACAAGGGAGGGTTTTAGCATGGAGATTGTTTAATCTTGCACTTTGTAAGTCAACCTGACTTTGTCATTGGAGTGACACTTGGAAATGGCACAGATCCCCACATTTAGTTATACAACTATGTCCTAGAGTGGAGGGGGTTAGTCAGTCATCTGATTTCTCCTCTGCCTCTGGCCCAGTTTTGGCAGCTTCCCTGGGCTCTGTAGCTGCTCCCCTCGGACAGGCAGCCAGCTGACAAGGTCCCTTAGCCCTAAAGCCAGGCCTTCCTCATCCTTAGCCAGTGGCAGGGTTTAAAACTCTGCTGCTCCATGCAGGCTGCGGCTCCATTCTACTTCATCCGCTCCCTTGCCCAGATACCTGGATCTGGCATCCCAGTTGTTATGGCAACAGAAATGCTGTACGAAGCGAATGCAAGCCTTGGGGGTTGTCTGGCTTTCGTTGCTTTCCCCAGCAGCAATGCCAGGCATGCTGCGGTTTGGCCCAAGATGGGCCATCGGATATGGGTTCCCTCCGTTGCAGTGAGCCTGATCCCAGACAGACAGCCAATTTCCCCTTCCGACTCCCATCTCAGTCACACTCACATGCTGAAGGTCTTTGCTGCAAAGCAGGTTGGTTCCAAACTTCAGGCAGACTCTGGAAGCTTCCTAAAGTCTCTCCTCAGGTCCACACACCAAAGGCCTCAGGACACTCCTGCTCCTGCTGAAGATGCCAACGAGTCGTTGACTCCTGGCTGCTCATTCAGAAGCAGTATGAGCTCCTTCCAACAACGTTCCAGTGAGAGACATCCTTGCCCCCCACTCTATCTTCTCCAGCACACAAGCACACCCCTTGCAGGCAGTTGCAAGCCGATCTGAGCGGCCATTTTTTCTAGGGGAAAAAATGGAAAATTGGTCAGCTGCTCAGAGTGCCCATGAGGGAGGGAGCAGGAGAAGGAACTGTGGCGGCAAGTATCCTTGCATCTGTAATACCGTCTTCTGCAGCACCACCAACCCCGTGCCACTGTCAGGGAAACATGGCGGGCTGGCCGGATCCAGATCCATTGAAACAGGTGCAGGTTTGCTTTCAACCATTGGTAAGTAATGCAAGTTATTGGGGCAGGGAGCAGAGTAGGGTGCCACATTACTTCATGAAAGCCACAGGAAGATCGAAGGCAACCTAGATCTAGGTGTTGCCGACTCTTCCTGGGGATAATTTTTTTTCCAACATGGCGTTAGCAGGAGAATATCCAGAATTGCTTTCAGTGGGTTCATCTGGAGATTGATGCTGATTGTTGGCGACTCCAGGCCAACCTTCAGGTTGGGAATTTAGACCCTGGTGCACAGTGATGGTGTCAGAACCTCATACCAGATTGTAGAGGCCTGTAGGCGATGCTAGTACTACCCATGGACCCAATCTGTGAACTTTTTGTTGAAAAGTGGTGTATAAATACTGGATGCTGATGCTGACGATTTCAGACATCACAGATTATAGTCCAAAATTAATCTGCTGGGGTAGATTCTCTAAGAACGCAATCCTAATCTGGAGTTAGGCTGGCACAGTAAAGTTTGGCCGTCACAAGGAACACTGTAAAGGGTATTTGGACCACTTTCAGGTCCACTGGACTCGGGTCCAGTACACAGATGTGCGCCATCCTCCCTGACTCCGAGGATGGTCCAAATGTGCTTTACGGTGGCACTGGTGCCAGCCAAACTTTGCTGGTTTAAATGTGCCAGCCTAACTCCTGGTTAGAATTGCACTCTGAAAGGAAGAAGCCTGTAGCATATGGTCACTGTGATCCAGGCCTTTTATTTTCAGCCTCCGTCCTAATCTACCAGCAGTTCTCCCCTAAGGCCAGAGCTGGGCTGGAGCAACTCCGCTTCCTGTTCAAGATCCACTGTGGACTCCAGCCTGGATTCTCCTTGAATCAGGAACAATGGGCTGGGCACCCCTGCGAGCAAAGCATCTGGCCTGCCAGCAAATGAAAGAAGAATTGCTACAAGAGATCTGCAGAAGTGAGGGCAACAGCCATTCATTTTAACATACAGGTCATTCTTACAGGTCACTGCTAGCCACGGTCATCTGTTATACTTTTTTTGGCAGGGATGAGAGATGAAAATAAAAATCGCAACTGAGCTTGATGCGTGCACTTGCCAAGCCAGGTATCCTTTCGCCCATTCTGTGCTCTGTGATCCGAGGCGCCTCCATTAATCTTCATGTGGCAAGGTCAGGGGCTATACAAACTAGTCAGCCCTTCACTCCATACATAAACAGGGGCCGTGAATGACAGCGATGGGGTTTAGAGCTGAAGATGTCACCGAGTTCTGCAAAAATCTAGACTTGGGGTGAGATTGAGCAAGGGAGGGCAGGTGATCCAACCACCGCTTGCCTCTCCAAGAGGTCAACCGCCTCGTCACCACCCACCTCCCGCTTCAGTAGAGCTGCGTCTGGGGCATTTGCCCCCTCCCACAAAATGGTAGGACTGCTACTGGAACCAAACTGGTTGTATAGATGAGATCCTGTTCTGTATGCTGGGGCACTGTGTTTCAGAGCACAGTCCTAACCTGGAGTTAGGCTGGCACAGTTAGGCCAGCAAAGTTTGTCTGCCACCAGGGCCACCGTAAAGTGTATTTGGACCACTCTTGGAATCAGGGAGAATGGTGCACATCTTTGTGCTGGCCTCTCTGGCCTCTCTGATGCCTAGAGTGCTCCAAGTATACTTTAGGGTGTCCCTTGTGCCAGCCAAACTTTGCTGGCCTAACTGTGCCGGCCTAACTCCAGGTTAGGATTGCGCTCTTAAAGTGGTACTTTTTGACCCAGCTTGTAGTTTATGCTGCAGTCACTGACCAATGAAGCTTCCTTCCAGGCAGGCAAGACATGCAGCAGTAAAGTACAGTACTGCTGTTTTTGAGAGGCCTGCTTGAGCTATGCCTGTTCTCCTGCTACTCAACATACCGGCAATAGTGCCTTTCCTCTCTTATATAGGAGGCTCCAACGTTTAATGAAACTGAGCCCGGAATATTCAGTTAAGCAGTTTAACAAAGGAAAAGTGATGATTTTAAACAAGAAGCAGGGGAGTATTTCTAAACCAAGAGAGAATATCCCTTCAAATCTGTAGTTTCTTCAGAACATTCCCAATAAGTTACTTATTGTCTATTAGACATCTAAATGGTTTCCATCTAATCCATCCATCCATATGGAGAGATGAGAGTGGATTAGAAGGGTTATTGCAAATACATTAGTCGGACAACTTCCTCTCTCATTCTCTCCTCCCCTCCTCTCGCATATGACAAGTCGATGCAAAACATCTTTGCTTTTAACACAAAAATTGCTGCATGCAATTAAGTTACTATTACGAGGGACCTTTCAAGGACCTGATTTATGAATTCCTTCTCTAAAAATATTTTGCAGCCTTCCTTAACCAGTTGCTGCTTTGAAATCAGTGGGAGGCACATTCTCCTATGCCACTTCGGTAACTGGTGTCACGTTAGGAAATCACCAAGTCAGCTCACCTGCACCTGCCCAGTCTACCAGGACTACGGTTTGGGACATAAATCAGAGCCATTTGCCTGGCATGTCCACAGCAGTACTGACATTACAACTTTCAGGAAAATGTTAGGAGGAGAGACTAAACCAATGCACATTCAGTCTCATGAATTCTACCCATTGGAAGAAACCATTAGATGATTGGTCAGAATGTCAAGGAACCTCTTGGACCTCTCCCTGTTAAAGGCCTCCATGCAGTGGTGTCATCTACTCTCCAGTAGACGGTACGCTGGGCGGGACTTACGTGTGATCGGCAGCCCATCCACTCACTTCCACTTTCGTCCCGCTCGCCACGCGGCTTTCCCTGGCCTTGGAGGGGGCGTCTGCTCGCCGGGGGGGATGGGTGGGGGGCACGCCAGGTGCCTGGGCAAGTAGGCGCCCCCTCCGAGGCTAGGGAAAGCCACGCGGCGAGCGGGACGAAAGCGGAAGTGAGTGGACGGGATGCCAATCACGTGTAAGTCCCACCCAGCGTACCGTCTACTGGAGAGTAGATGACACCACTGCCTCCATGTAAGGCCAAGACGGCGACCAGCGTAAGGGCCTGATCCGAAGACCCACACTGCCGACAATATGTGTGTACCTCTGGCTAAAAGTGTTGCGAACCTTCCATAAAGCACGTTCACTACACTGTGGTGGATGGAGCACTGGCACCAGTTAGCACCAGGCCTCAGCACCACGAAGAAGGGCAGCCGGGGCTCCAGCACTGCCAGTAACTGGTACGTTCACTTGGGACAGAGGGAGAGGTAGGGAGGGAGCGGTACTGGGGTAAGGGAAGGATCGGGCCCATGTGAGGGATGGGACCTGAAGGTAGCTTCCACTGCCAGGTTCCATGCGCTCGCTGCCTTACCCCAGGCAAAACCCTGGTGGCCCCAATGAGTCTTCTGGGACTTGCACCCACACAGAACTGAGGAGGCCCGCGTTGGCCTCTCTGGCCAGGGAGTGGGCATAGGATTTGATGGCAGAGTCTGCCCCTGTCTCCGCCCTCCTCCCAAGCTGGGTCTTCCCGCTGGCCCACCTTCCCCCCCAGTTCTGCTCCCTCCTTGCTTCCCCACCCTCCCCCTGCCCCCCAAAACCTTTCTTCCACCCAGCACTCCTGCTGAGGCCCAGCGCCAAATGACGCTTGCTTCAGCACCAGCAGTATGCCCATATTGTGGCCGTAAAGTGTTTATCGGAACTTTTTTGACAGCCAGAGTCAGCTGTACTAGCACTGAAGCCCAAGAGGATCAGATAGCAAGCTCATAGGCCTGTTTAATTGCATATAACACTTACTCAGCATATATAACCTCAAGGAATATGTGCATGTGGACTGAAGGGGGGCAGGGTGAATACCCTCTCCCCCCCCATAGTGCCTTGCAAAATGTAACTGCAGAGTGATCCCCAGTGGAACATAAAACGGTGCCCCAATGGGAGAGGGTTGGTCAGGTCATTTTTTCCTCTCTCCTCTAAATTTTGAACTTTGGTATGTGTAATACAAAAATGGCACAGACTTTCAAATGTGTGTGCTGAAATGTGTCAGAGTTTGTGACACTTTTAATATCAATTACTGTTGTATTGAAAACATTTACAGGACTGTGATTGACATTCTCCATTACTTGCCCGTTATAGGAAAGTCACTTTTGGCAGGGCAAAATTGGCAGCTGTTTAGACAGTTTCCATTAATGGACTCAATTTTCCGTACAGAATTTGCAGGGTACCTTTTCAATTTTTATAAATTAAAAAATAGTTGTGTTTTGTATTTAAAAAAATCATAGAGAAGCAAAGGCATCTGTTCTTTTTTAAATGCATAGACCAGCTCTAGAAATCCTTGAAATAACAAGTAAAATACAGTAAGCTCTTGTAAAAGGGCTATACTTAAATATAGGGGGAAATAGTGAGTCAAGCGCCTTGATCCTGGCAAGCAGGCATATTTGTCAGGCAGTGAAGACTAGATTAGACTGTGCCAAATATTCACTTGCATTGATTCTTGGGTTGAAACTAGCATTTTTGATGGGACCCAAAACATGAGTATGATTGAACCAGGTATGATAATTGTGAATAACAACAATGTGTAGATGTGAGTTTATAGAGCTAGAGCAGTAGTTCTCAAACAATTTAGCACTGGGACCCACTTTTTAGAATGACAATCTATCCGGGACCCACCAGAAGTGATGTCATGGCCAGAAGTGCTGTCATTGTGACACCGGAGCCTGCTGCTTTCCTGAGAATGCAGCGGTCAGTTGGGTGATATCTCAGCCATTTTCCAATAGCAAAGAATGGAGAAAAGCCTGTTTACAACCTTGACACAAGCAAAACAACCACACACCCCTCCCCCTTTCCTGCATCCCATCTGCCCATATTTTCAATATGGCTGCTCTAGGTGCTTTGTGACCCACTTGAAATTGGCTCAAGGCTCACTGGTGTATCCTGAGCCACAGTTTGGGAACCACTGAGCTAGAAGCTTATGGAGGGGTAAGGGGTTAGGTCCCCTTTCCCCCTCAGAGGCCTCCTTATCTGCCCCACCTTCTGTTGGCACAACTGCAGCAGTGCGGGGTGGGGAAGAAAGTTTTGGGCTCAAACGTTTCCTTAGTTACTTCCCCTAGCCCAGAGATATTCAAACTTTTTAGATCAGGACCCACTTTTTAGAATGGCAATCGTGTCGGGACCCACCAGAAGTCATGTCATTAACCTGGAAGTGATGTTATGGCTGGAAATGATGTAATCCAGCAAGAACTGCTGTCATTGTGACATCATAAAATGACACTCCTGAAATGGAAATTAGCATTCTTGGACTGCAGGAATTGTAGAACCATGAAATATCCCTGACAAAAAGCAAGATTAGGACAAAATATTATGTAAAAACAGTGAACTAAAAATTTTTTTTTAAAAAAAACCCTCACTTGAAAATTCAAACTGTTAACACTCATCCAAAGGAATATAACAAGAGTAAGTGCTGCAGATTCCAAGATGGTTGCTCCCAGCTTTCTGCGACCCACCTGATATCAGGTCGCAGCCCACCAAGTGGGTCCCAACCCACAGTTTGAATAACACTGCCCTTTGCACATTTTACCCTGACATGTGGCGCATCTGATGCTTTGAGTATCACCCATTCATCTGGCTTAGTGGGGCCTCAAGGACCAAGCATCTGGACTAATATGTGTATGAAGTCTAGCAATGATGTTTGATGTCATCATCATACATCCTGAAATAACACCAAATTGCCATGCAGCCAGCAAAGGGGGCTACACAGGAACGTGGACCCCTTTAAGGAGAATATTGGTTAGGATCATGGCAGCATTAAAGTCTGTATTTACAGTAGTATAGGTGGTAGGAGAGAGACAGGTTTTTACACCTACAGGCTTAACTCAGGTAACTGAAAGACCAGACTGGTTTGGAGATTCTCAGGAGGGAGTGTGATAGTTAGATTTTGGCTGCTATGAATTCACTGTGCCAGAGTGCAACATGCAGGTAGCCAGTGGGAAGAACTGAGACTACCTCAAATGAAAAGGACCTGTAACTCTGGGTAAGGGCACATGCTGTAGATGCAGAAAGTCCCAGGTTCAATTGCTGGTATATTCAGGTAGGCCTGGGTAGAATCTATGTCTTGAAACCCTGGAGAGCCAGACAGTGCAGTAGTAGACAATACTAAGCTAGGTCGGCCAAAGACCATCTTCAGTCACAGCATGTTCAAAACTATGGTGGGAAATCTCCCTGCCTGATAGCATTTTTGTCTGATGGGAGTTGGGACCCATGGGGAATCTAGTGTCAGGCTTTGCCCAGGGTCCCCAGCAACCTCATACTGGCCTGGGTAAAAGCTGTTTCTTATCAGAGGCTACAGAGATGGACACTGTGACATCTGTGACAGAAGGAGCCAAAAATTCATAGAACATGAGAGATAATGGATGACTACTCTTATGTGAAGCTAAACATAAATGATTATTGTAATTATTCTTATAATAACATTGTTTTAAAAGCTATTCCTCTTTGGTGTCACATAAGAAAGTCAACCCACCACAATGTCCCTTTGGTCCCTTCCTTCACAGTCCCAGGTTTGGCCAACCTGGGTAGGCCAACAGGAAGCCAGTACTTGAGTTAATAATCATAGCCAAGAAGACTGCTGCATCAACTCCTGCTGCTGTTGCCAATCATCGTGGTCACTGACTGCCCCATTTCATAGCCGCTTGACCCCACCTTTGGCAATGTTTTCCTCTTTCACCAGTCAAGGCTTGATTCACACATTGGCCCCTATCCAACTCAACCTGAACATTCAGGTTGTTTCAATGCTGCTCACTCCCTGTTGGCCTCTTCTGGCTTCTTTTGCTTCTTGGTACCATACAGTTTATTTTCCTCGGTCTTCCTAATCTTCAGCCACCTTTACCTACACTGTCGTTAAAGCCAACTGGCTGTGATGCCCCACACAGTTTGGTTTACAAGCATCCATGACATGGTCATTGTGATGCCATTTTCAAACAGGATTAAATGGTAGTCTAGACAATGAGACTGGGTCCTGTAAGAGCAAAGAAGGAAAACAACACAGAAAAAGAAGTGATCCAATGGGTCTTGCACAGGCAAACTTCTTGATGGATTTTGACCTTTTTCCTGGCTTGTCACAATGAACCTCTGAATATTTTCCTTTGCCTCCTTCATTATAAAACTCCTGAGCGCCTCTCCGGGTGGCCCCTGGAAGCCCCGCCTTGTGATGTCACCTGGCGGGCGGGGCCGGAGGGAGTGCGCGGGCAGGGCTGGAGGCAGCCAGCATTCGCCGCCTTGCGCGAGGCCTCTCCGCTGCGCAGGGCGCGTTATGGCATTTGTGGCCTGGCCGGGGCGAGCTGCTTAAGAGAGCAACTTTGAGAGGAGGTGGTCGCAATTATGGAGGAGGAGCTGCCCAGCAATGGGTAGTTTGTGTAGCTGAATGGAACAAGCATCACCGAGGGCAAGAGGCAGATGCCGCCCCTGCACTTGTGGGTCGGAAAGAGTCAGAATTCTCCTCTTACACAGGTGCCGGGGGGGCGTGTTTGGGGCCAACCCTACAGTATCACTCTGCTTGGATATATTGTGCACGAGTGACTCACCCGTGCAAGTGAAAATTCAAACTGTAGGTCTGCAGTTTCCAAGATGGCTGCTCCCAGCTTTCTGCGACCCACCTAACATCAGGTTGCGACCAGTGATGTCATGCAGGGGGAACGCGGGGGAACTCAGTTCCACTAGTTAAAATTAGGGCTGACTCCGCCCACTTCACTCTCCCTCCTCCCCCTCCCAATTCCTCTGCAAAAAGCTTTTCTTCTTGGTTGGCCGGCACTCAGAGGGTTAAAGGGAGCAACTCCGGATTCCTAGGAGGGCGAAGGCAGTGATGTCATTCAGGGGGAACGGACCAGAACGGGCATTCCGGATCCTAACGAGGTGCCTTGGGTTCTGGGTTCTGGGTTCCCGACAAGTGCCAATCAAAAGTGAGTTCCTGTTCCTAAATCATTTGAATGACACCACTGGTTGCAACCCACCAAGTGGGTCCCGACCCATAGTTTGAATAACACCGCCCTAGCCATACTACTTGAGGCCACAATCTATTTGTCCATCCTAGACTATCTAAATAGGAACTAAAGTCCAGCAATGTCATCAGAAGGCATTTGCCTGAGTTCACTCACTAGCAGGGGGCCGACTGATAAGAGGACCCCCCAAATCAGCCACTGAAGATCATACCTGAAAATGCACATTGGCAAGCATTGATGTATTGGATGGCTGAATGTGACTGGAAAAGGTGAAGAAGATAGTGACCAAAATGATTAGTGGGGCTGGGGTACCTCCCTTACAATGGCATTTGGGACACTTCAGTCTAAAAATAAAAAGTGAGACATGATTGAGACATAGCATTATGCTTGGAATGACTAGTGTGGATAGAGGGATGTTCTTTTCCCTCTCGCACAACTCCAGAACCAGGGTTCTGCTAAAATTGACTGGAGAGTTGAAACAGACAAAAGGATTGTTTATTTAGTGAGCAGTTAATCTGTGGAACTGCTTGCCACAGGATGTGGTGATGGCCCCAGAAGGACTAGATGCCTGTAAAAAGGGAATTGGGCAGATTTATGGAGGAAAAGTCTATCACAGGTTACAAGCTACGATGACTGTATGCAACCTTGGAATTTTTGAGGTAATCCATCTCTGGGTGCCAGATGTAAGGGAGTGGCCACAAGATACAGGGATCTTGAGTGCTCCCAGAGGCATCTGATGGGCCACTGTGAGATACAGGAAGCTGGGCTAGATGGGCCCTTGGCCTGATCCAGCAGAACTCTTCTTATGTTCTTATCCCTGGTGCAGCCAGTAGGTGATACAACAATGTGCTGGCTGAGTCAGCAAAAGACTCCTTTCCAGTCTTCCATTTTGGCTGTTGCCAGCCAATGTCCAAATTTGAGCTACTGCCCCACGGCCACAGAGGCCACCAGATATGATGCTTTATGAGATGGTTTATGAGGGTGGGTAATGACTGAATATAAGCCGATAGGCCGTGCCAGGGAGGAGGAACAAGCAACCACTGCCAGCTTAGTGGTGTTTGAGGTACAGGGGTCTCACCAGCAGTCCCTGGACTGTGACTCACAAAAATCAGAAGCCATCCCTCACTGGTTGGCTGTATACTGAACCCAAGCCTGTACATTAAAAATGTGTAATTTATTTCAGGTAACAAAACACAAAAGAGGCAGTCTCTCTGTTCACCACTCAACAGCAAAAGACACATTTTTGGTACACTGCTTTGCACATCAATATACTGGCCAGCACCTGACACAAGATAGAGGTTTTTGAAGTATCAGCTTAGGAGGAAGCATATAAGTTGTTGCAAACATCTGCAGACCTGCAGACATGTTTGCAACAGGTTCCACCTGTAGGAGGAAAACCAGGTTTTGGATTGCAAGGGAATTATTGCAAGGAAAAACCGCACAGTGGGAGGGAGGCAGACAGGAGCAGGCTGGAGAGGGGAGGAGAGATGAAGTTAGTAATTCAGGAGACAAAATTCCTGGCTGCAAAACTCAATCTTTTTGTGGCGCCTGCAGCAGGTTTTAGACACCTTGATTAATCATAACTTGCTACATATTATTTCCCTATAAACAAACGACAATGTTACTCGTCTAAACAGCTTTATCTTGACAGCTGCAAAATGTCAGGATTTAAGGAGGAATGAGCAGAGGCAGACCATATGGTACCACTCCAGGCCCAAAGCACGATAATCCGCAGCATATTGCTTTTCCGGAAGCGGTGATTACAAAAGAGAGTCCGACTTTCTCCTCTGTTTTAATTGCATTTGCTGTCTTTCAGTTCACAATCTTTCCATCCTTCTCGAGCAGCTTAAAATAAATCAAGGATTTATGAAACTGGGCAGGAGAAAGAAAGGTTTGAAATGGGGAGGAAAGTTGGCAGATTTAAATGAAAGAAGTCACTAATCCTCCAATACAGTTGTTGGTTTGGGTTTTTGGGGTGGGGTGGGGCAGTTAAAATATTCCTATGCATGTGTCCGTTGCTGCTTTCTGGTTGGTTGATGGGTTGGTATTTTAAAATTGTATTTTACTTTTTGGTATCATCATTTAAATTAAATGCACTGCTTTGAGTATATACTTTTATACAATGGTGGGATGTGCATTCTGAAAAAAATAAAGAAATAAGATATAAGAAATGGATGAGCTATGGTCATGGATGTTTCTGGATGCTGGGGAGAGATAATTCTCTTAGCGTGCAATTCTACCCTGAGTTAGGCCAGCAAAGTTTGACCAGCACTAGGGGCACTCTAAATGTTGGACCTCTATGTTGGCACTCTATGTTTGGACCATTCTCAGAGTCAGAGAGGCCAGCACATAGACATGCACCATCCTCCCGGACTCCAAGGGTGCAATCCTAACCAACTTTCCAGGACCGGGGTAAGGGCAGGGCAATGCAACTCCAAGGTAAAGGAACACACATTTCCGTATCTTGAGGAGGTCTACATGACTACTGTTCCACTGTGGAATGCAGAACATACCCCATTGTCACAGTTACGTCAGTGCTGGAAAGTTGGTTAGGATTGCGCCCCGATAGTGGTCCAAACATGCTTTACGGTGGCTCTTGTGCTGACCAAACTTTACTGGCCTAACTGTGCTGACCTAACTCCAGGTAAGGATTGCACTCTAAAAGAATTATCTCGCCCCAGCATCCAAAAATATCCATGACCAAAGCCTACCCCCATTCCTTATATCTCACGTTTGACCAGGACACAGTTGCATCAGCAGCAATGATAGTTCTTTTTTTTTTTTTTTAAGAACTGGTTTTCAAAAGATGTAAATCAGGCTTTTGTTGTAGACAGACATGTAATACTTGTTACAACAATGAAACTGTATACAAGCTTGCTCAGCAAATACTTGAATTTGAATGTACAAAATGTGATTTAAGCCACTTATTCATTGCTTGTATACTGAAGCTTGTATACGTTGAGTTTTAGTTAGAAGAAATTCCGAGGGGGGGGGGCGGTGGAGTGGAAATACTGTATATTTAGAATTGGCAGTTCGAATGGCTACTGAACTTCACTGTCAATGAAATGTTGTGGCAAATGCGGAGATTCTTGTTTTGCTGAAACAACTGAGATATTTCAAGAGAAGCGAAAGCAAGTTTGGTAAATGTCATGACATTTCTGTGTGTGTGTGTGGGGGGGGGAGTTAGGCAGATTTGCACATCCCAATTTGAGATTCACTGACAACATTCTTGGTCGAGTTGTGCTGTGGATTTCAGCTGCCTGTCATTAACACAAGATAGCCTTCCTGGCTCAACCACAACACACTGAACTTGATGAAACCAGGATGACTATATTATCACCTGTTACTGCTGCTGTAAATTATCATGTAGTAAACCCAGGTCTTTAGCTTCACAGCACACGAAACACCCATCGCACCTCTCACATTTCCTATGTTACTTTCGTTCACAGATGTGTGTCCATCTCTGTAGGCTCTGCTGCTAGGACTTGTCACTGTACTTTACATAATAATGGGCACTGTGCCTCTTCCATTCTGTCACTCAGGACGACTCCATCTTTTACGGATGACATTGACTTCTACCCATGAAACCTGATGCGGAAATAAACGTGTTGGTCTTCGAGGTGTCAACACGGCTCTTTGCTGCTGTTGCAGGTGGGTGAAGCAACTTGCCAAACATTTCAACCAGCTTGTAGTCGCGGGTGCGTTTGGGCCTGACCCACCCCACAGCTTGCCATGTGTCAGGCCTTGCCCTGCTTGTGACAAGGCCTGGGTACTTTTCCACTGGGGAACAGCAGGCCAAGGGCCATAATCAGGGGCACCTGTATGTGATATGCACAGTGCCGTAATCAAGGGCAGCTGTGTGCAGTGATGTCATTCAGGGGGAACGGACCAGAACGGGCGTTCCGGATCCTAATGGGCTCCGTGGCTGGTTCCGGGTTCCTGACAAGTGCCAATCAAAAATGAGTTCCTGTTCCTAAATCATTTGAATGACACCACTGGCTGTGTGTATTGCAAACGTGCAGCTCCGCACATACTGAGCTGCACCCAGCAGAATTCTGATTGGCCTGACGGCAATATATAGGTACTGGGCAGCCATCCCTCTGCGTAGGTTGGAGATGGAGAGAGGAGGAGGTGCTGCCTGTGTGAAGTGTGATCTGTTGCTGCAAACCATTATCTGTCTTTGTATCGTGTAACCTGACCTCGGACCATTTATTTTGACTATCCTTCTTGCCTGCCTCCTGAGAAACCAAATACGGGTCTCTACAAGGTAAAGATGCTTGTCCTTGCTTTATTTGCCTCGTCCTTGCTTTATTTGTGGGAGGCTTGCCAGTTCTCCCACAGCTCCAGTCTGTCCACTCAGCTGGGCTCACCGACTTGCTACAAAGTCCGAAAGTCCTGGCAGGAGCCGGGCCTAGTCCTCAGCTCAGGTTCTCAACACCAAGAAAAGAGTCATGACTTGTGAAAATGACTCACGAGATACCAGAGTGGAGTCACCATGGGTGCGGGCTAGGACTCGTGCACGAGTCAATTCATGAGAGGGCAGAGACTCAACCCGAATTTTGAGACTTGTGCACAACACTTAAAAAAAAAAGGTAAAGGTTTCCCCACGACCGACTGGTCTAGTCGTGACCGACTCTAGGGGGCGGTGTTCATCTCCGTTTCTAAGCCTGTAGAGCCGGCGTATGTCCGAGGACAAGTTTCCGTGGTCATGTGGCCGGCATGACTATATGCCATTACCTTCCTACCACAGTGGTACCTATTTATCTACTTGCATTTTTAGGTGCTTTCGAACTGCTAGATTGGCAGGAGCTGGGACAAGCAATGGGAGCTCACTCGGTTGCGTGGTCTCGAACTCCCAACCTTCCAGTCAGAAAGCCCAGCAGCGGTTTAACCCGCAGCGCCACTACGTCCCACAAACACAACACTGCAAGACAGCTAATGAGCCAATCCAGCACACGTCACTAAATAAATAAATCTGCTTGTTAGTTTCCTCCATCCTTTCTGAACTGTATCACGTATGCAGGTCCCCTCGCATTCGCACACAGTAGCCACACGCCCAGGTTTTCCTGGAGATGTCCCACAACATACAACTAGACTCCCCAAATGTTGCCAAAATGCTGCTGGCCCTAGTTCTGGCTGAGTTGCTTCTCTTGCTCTGTGTGAAAGGCTGTAGGCTGGATGCACTTGAGTCAAACTGGGCATTTCTTCCCTGTTATATAAAACACAGGAGGCATTCCTTTCGTTTATGAGAACATAAACTGGGCCTTGGTGTCACCTGGAAACATCTGAGCACCTGAGTGCATGGCAGAGGCTGTGAGCCGACCTTGTCATTAGAAGAGAAATGCTGCTTACAGATTCAGCAGTGGGCACAGCCCTGCAAACGGACATCTGGGCCGAACAGCCTGGTCTTGTCAGGGATCTGTCATTCTGGGTAGCGCTGCAGGTCAGAAGAGGCAGCTATTGTGTTGCTATCGCAGAGGAAGAATGAGCCGTTCAGGTCAGTTACATCATTGGCAGATAACAGTGGCTTTGCCTTAGGCAGCTAGAGCCAGTGACTGAGAGGAATATCCAGGCCATTTTAGTGCTTTCTGCCCCTGTAAGCCATACCAATGGGGGGTTTGAGGCAGCAATGGGCACAATGCTTGCAAGAGCCAGCATGCGAGTAGAAATGTGTGGAAGCGAGGACTGAGCCAAATTACATTACTTATGGGGAGGGGTGTGCGTGAGTGTCTTTTTAGCAGCACTGAAAAATGCCTCTGCTTTTCAGACATCTGTGAACATGTTTGCTAATTCTTTTAATTGCCATCCCTTTCCCTGCATCTTAAATGTCCTCATTTGCCTTCAGTGAAGTTACTATGTAGCCAAGTCTGACTGGTAGTGTCAACCTACACGGTTTTGTTTGCTGAGCATCACGCAAGACTGAGAGCACAATCCTAACCTGGTGCTGGGCCAGTGCAGCGCTCTTGCGCTGGACCAGTGCTGGTGCAAATGTGCCGTCAGGTGCATCTGTGCCACAGAATCGGTCGCTGGACTGAAGCAAGCAGCAGCGCTGATGCATGGGTGCCGCTGTGCCCATCAGCTGCCCCAGTCGAGCGCCAGTGTCGCTCAGCCAGCGAAGGACTGCGCCGAGAGCATGCCACCATAAAGCACATTTGGACCACTTTCAGAGTCAGAGAGGGTGGCTCACATCTGTGTGCTGGCCTCTCTGACTCCGAGAGTGGCCCAAACATACTTGACGGTGTCCCTTGTGCCAGCCAAACTTTGCTGGCCTAACTGTGCCAGCCTAATTCCCGGTTAGGATTGCGCCCATGGTTTGGGAACTGCTGGATTAGAGTAAATGGAACCTCCCAGCACATCTAAACCAGAAGGCTTAGAAGTTCTGAATGTACCTTAAAAGATTCCAAAACTAACTCAACTTCTAGGAAGTTGTCATAGATACGTTTTCCTCCAAAGGGCCATTTCATCGGAATGGGAAAGCTTCCAGCCAGCACCAGAACTTCCACAATATAATGAGCCAGAGCCGTGTGAGGTTCTGTCACAGTCAGAAGGTGCTGGAACATCTGTTGCATCAGCAGCGTCTTCTGGAGGGAGGGAGAAGATGAATTGTGCTTTGGGCCGAAACTCGCTAATGGATCTCTCCTGCCAGTCTGTCCTAAGTCAGCCATCTGTCTTGGGGTGTGAATTGTCCAAGGCTCAGCAGAAGCGGCTTGACAGCTGGATAACCATGGATTTCACTCTAAGCTCTTTGTCTGGGAAATGTGCTTGATGGCTAAACTTCAAGCAAAACTAAACTGCTCAAAAATTCTTTACTATACTGAATGTGGCTGGAGTTGCAGAGAAGGAACTGTAAGGTTTTTACCTTAGCCATAGGATTGAGGGTTTTTCCAGGCACCTTTGGCAAACTATGGTGTCAAATCCCATGGATGCTAGATGTTTCAAAGCCTATACCCACACCTGGATTGCTGCTCATGATGAAATCCGGTCAAAGTGTAGGCCGAGCAGTGAGAGGATCAAGCCAAAAACAAGCCATCCAGTTGCAGGTTGGAACTTTCAGTGTAGAGTGGGGGGTAGTTTGGGACCAATGGATCAACCATACACAGTGATGAATCTTGGAGCATGATCTAAGACCAGTCTCTGGCTCTCTCAGCCAAACTGACATCACTGGGAGCACAATCTGGAGTTAGGCTGGCACAGTTAGGCCAGCAAAGTTTGGCCAGCACAGCCAGGGGCCACCATCAAGTATGTTTGAGCCACTCTCAGAATCAGAGAGGCCAGCATACAAACATGCACTATCCTACTTTACTCCAAGAGTAGCCAAACGTGCTTTATAGTGGCCCTTGTGCTGGTCAAAATTTGCTGGCCTAACTATGCTGGCCTAACTCCAGCATAGCACCAGCAGTGGGGGGGGGCACACATACCTGGGCCACTTGGAGGAAGGCTGTGATAAAAATGTAGGCAGTTGTGTTTATTGAGTTGTAGACATCCAGGCAAGAAATTAGATTTGTGTGTTCAAAGAAACATTGCCTGAATTGCCTTCAGGTTCAGAAAATAGTTTGTTCCTCCGTTGTGGCAGAACGGAGTCACTGTGCAGCCGATTAGCCAGTGCGGGAATGTTGTGAGAAGGCCAGCCGGCAAAAGAACAGAGTCCAACCTTGAGGACCTCTCCAGGCTGGACTTACAATCACCTGCTGAAGCTCAATGTCAGACGGCCATAGGAGAGAACCACACTATGAAGGCGACATCTGGGACTGAGGATTCGGTGAATCGCAGAATAATGGCTATTTGTAAAAACCCCATTGAAAAATGGTGGTTTAGATTAGCCTGCCCTTGTAAGCTGTCTTGGGCATTTGCTTCAGCATGGGAAAAGTGGGGTATAAATTCTTCAAAATAAAAATAAATAAATAAAATAAATGAAGTGAAACAAGAGTGCAGACAGTGGTTCCTTCCTGCCTTCACTCAGAGTTGGCTTCACGAAGATGAACCAATGAAATGTGGTTATGTTATGACATGTGAAGCTAAATCAGAATTGGTGCAGTGTTGCCTGCCTTCATTCTGGTGTCTTGTGGATTACAAAAAGAGGGAGAAAATTGTACTCTGCAACAACAGGGAAGATGCCACTGCTTATAATTGGGGTGAACCCCCATTTGAAGTCTCTCAAATTGTCAAGGGAGGCCCCTGTAACCACCTGAGAATAGGTAGTCAAATTGGAGGAGGAGCCTTTCAGCTCTGCACTAGTTAACCAGATGTTTTAGAAAATAAACTACAGCTGTTTTTTGTGTGTGTGCCTTGATTATAGCCTGGAATATTTTGTTTATTTTACACCTTTTGGAACCTCTTGCTCACTGCATACTGTTCACATTCTTAATCCTTATGAAATAAAAAAATGAGTCATTTTGTTCAAGGTGTTTGTAATTAATTTCACATTTTTCTCAACTTTTATATAACTACAGAAACTCATTTGTATACCTATCCATTTTATTGGGGGAGGGGAAAGGTATTCATTACACCTGGGTAAATGTTTCTCTATTTAAAGATAACTGGTCTTATTCAACTAACACTTTTCTGATAGATGCAGTCCTAACCTGGAGTTAGGCCAGCACAGTTAGGCCAGCAAAGGTTGGCCTTCACAAGAGACACTGTAAAGTATGTTTGGACCACTCTCAGAGTCAAGAGAGGCCAGCACACAGATGTGTGCCATCCTCCCTGACTCCCAGAGTGGTCCAAACACCCTATAAACATTAACAACTCAATCCTAACTCTCACCCCCCCCACACACACACACACAAATATTGATGCAACTACACTACTGGAGCATGTGCACTGCAGTCTGCAATGCACTGCATCTAGGTCCCCTCTGGTTAGAGAACATTTGTTTCCTTGCCCCGGAGGTAAGGGTCCACTGATGCAATGGGTCAACTCAGACCTGTACCAGCGATTTTTCTGGCACAAGTCCAAGTGGACCCAGAAAATCAAATTAATGCAGGAAATTGGAAGTGTTTTTGTCCAGTGAGTAAGAGCCTTACAGCCTAAGGTTTTTTTTTTTTTTTTGAAATATTTTTTATTTATTAATGAAGATATGAGTAAGGAATACAGAAAATAAAGGGAAAGGGGTTAACAAGGAAGACACATGAGGTAAATCATTGCGTGGTGTCTTAAACCATAAAATAATACTTATAGTATCAAATCTTACTCCTAAGCCTTACAGCCTAAGGTTTATTGAGCACACGGGGCTTACTTTTGTTTTGTTTTTTTGAAAATCATTTTCAAACACCTTTGACAGCCCAATCCTAAGTAAGGCCGACATAACAGGGCTGCATCCTAAAGCCTATTAGGAGGCAGCAGCTGCAACGTGCAGGACAAGGGGAAGTTTTCCCCTTGCACCTGTGTAAGCCCCAGTTGCCCCTATGGGCCTACTCGGATCTGCGCCTGCTGTTTTGCAGGCGCAGAGGAATGTGGACAGGAGTGGCCCGAATCGAAGCCGCCCTGGCCGGGGACAGGCTTTAGGATATGGCAATACGGCCGTCTTGCATCACCGCCCCCATCGCCGCCAACTGCGCCACCCAGTTATGCCTCTGGAACGCCCTCGTGGAGGCCCTGCACTTACTGAGTACCACCGATACTCGACTGGCGCAAGGCCAGCGCTGCCGACAATTGCGGCGGCGCCCGAGCATTGGCACTGTTGCTTGCGCCGGCCTAGCACCATAGCACGGACATGCTAGATGGCACATTTGCGACAGCGTTCAGCCAGTGCAAGAGCATGGCACCCGTGCAACAGGGGTATAGGATTGCGCTCTGAGATAGGATATTGGAGACACTGCTGCTGCCAATACCTCTTCCTTCCCAGCCTCGACATACCACCATCACTACACTGGTCTTCTTCCTGTCCCTCCCTGCCCCATTCTGACTCCCCCCCCCCGCACCAACATATTGGCACCAGGACTTCTTTGGAGATCGCAGGCACATCGCCATTGCCAATCACCATTTGTGGCAGTAGCCCAGTTGCACAAAGCGGCATGTTGCCTTTTGCGACTACCATGCTGCACTGTTGGACTGCGAGTTTCAGTGGCACAGCAGACAAATGGGATTAGGCCCTTATTTGGGAGTAAGACCCATCAAACTCAATGGGGACTTGAACATAGATATTCCTAGCACTGAAAGGCTGCAACTTTATGCACACGTTCCTGGGCCACTGAAATGCCACTGAACACACCAGGAGCCCCCCAAAAGAAATAGTGGGGTATACAGAAGGGGCTGATTGCATTTGCAGGGAGGCTTTATCCCTCACACTAAATTTTCAACTGAAAAATACAGGTATATTTCACATGAATGGTCCCCTCCTAATGATACTTTAAAAATAAGAGTATCTTTTTCCTGAACATGAACTGAAATGAGTCTAGAGGGAACTGTTTTTACATATATTGATTGCTGATAATAAAACATGCACTCTGAGTATGTAAACAGTGCCTTTCCTTCAATTTACCACAGCAGTTCAGCAACAGGGAACGAGGGGCTTATCTGGGGGAGGGCACTTGCATCCCCACCTTTTCTGTGTCCCCAGTGCAAGCTGGAAATTCCACAAAAGCATACATAGGATTGGGGTACATTGTGAGAATGCAATTCTAACCTGGAGTTAGGCTGGCACAGTTAGGCCAGCAAAGTTTGGCTGGCACAAGGTAGCACCGTGTAGCCCATTTTGACCACTCTGGGAGTCGGAGGATGGCACACATCTGTGTGCTGGCCTCTCTGACTCAAAGAGAGGTTCAAACATACTTTACAGTGTCCCTTCTACCAGCCAAACGTTGCTGGCCTAACTGTGCCAGCCTAACTCCAGGTTAGGATTGGGCCCTGAGAATCCTGTCAGACTTACTTGGCGAACATCTCATTGAAGCGCAAGAAAATTGCAAGTTGGGCCTCCTTATCCACAGGTTCAGGACCCATGGATTTGACTTACCATGGGTCCTGACCCATGTCTGGGTCTCACTGAACCTCCCAAATGTGACTGAGCATGACTCTCAGGAGGTGTTCTGATGTGCAGGGAGGCTGCATGAAGTTTTCCTGCACCTCAGAAGGTCTCCCAGAGGCTTTTGGGATTTTTTTGGCAAACCAGAAATGCCTTCTGGTAGCATCCAGAGGCCTTCTGAGGCACACAGAGGCCGCACACTGCCTCCCTGAACCTCAGAACACCTCCGGATGTGATCAGAAGGCATTTCCAGTTGTGCTCAGAGGTCCCCTGAGGGAAGTCCTGTCTCCCTGCAGATTGGTAGGTTCAGTACCTTCAGGGTGTCTGGGAACAGATCCTCTGTGGATACCAAGGTCTTGTCTCTGGCTATAAAGGACTTATTTGACTGCCCAGAGATCAGGAGATCAGGACCATAAGAGGTTATTGATGATGGGAAAGGGGTAATATTGGTGGTGGCAGCTCTGCTGATATCTCACCCTCCTTCCCCGCCTCAATCTGTCTTCCTGGGTCCACTTGTACTTGCACCAGCAAAATTGCTGTTGGAGGACTGAATAGACTCACTACTGCAGCAGAGACCTGCCACTGGCAAGAAAACAAATGTTCCCTTACCTAGAGGAGACCCTTTCAGGATGCAATGCATGCTCTGGTGGTCAGCTGCACCTGCAGGGTGGCATTTAGATGGGTGGAAAATCTGAGAAATTCACTGTCCTGATATTGAACAAGATTTTCTCACAGCTACCTTCAAAAAAGGATTGTAGAGAAATAATTATTATAGTCTTCTGGATTTGGGACCCTTTTTCTTGTCCTGTTTTATTTCTTGTTCTTGTTTCTTTTCAATCTTTTGCAGTGAACAATCAAAAGATGGGGAAAAAACTACCATCAAGCTGAAGCCTATTTGCAAGTTATGAACGTTTGGGACTGATTTGACTCCTGAAGAACCAGTTTTTCATTCATTTGCTGGTTAAAATGGAAGAAAAAAATGTTGGATGAAGGAAGGGAGGAAAGAAAGAAAGAAGGGAAACAAGACAAAAGAAAGAGGGAAAATTGGCATGTACTTGGCATTTTACTTGGGACGTCTGAAAATCTGGCTGACATTTGTTATTCAAAGAGCCGAGTGTAAAACAGGGAACTCCATACCTCGTTAACATGATCATTAGCACTCTCTGATTAGCTTTTGCCACCCATCATATGTCCTTATCTCTAGGAACATTTTTCAGGACAGATTGCGCTGATGAGCATACAGGAAATTAATTTTCTAAGCAGCTATTTATTTTATTATGTCGTCATCGTAGTAGTAGTAGGGTGTATGGCAGATATTCTCCTGTTTTTATTTTCAGACCAAGCAACATGATTTGGAGAGGATTAGAAACTGGTTCCAAAAAAATGCTTAAATTGTGAGAGCAATGGTATTTTTCAGTACTGTAGTATGAATTTTTCAGATGCTCTGTGAGCACGGAGAGTCTCCATGTTTACAGAATGCTGCAAACATACCTGACATATCCTGCCCCTGCCGCCCTCCTAGCCCTGCCCCTACCCCCACTTTTCTTATGGTTGCTGAAGAATGGAAGCTGGGCTAGGATCACCTCTGCGAAATGGGGCTTGCCGAGTGTTGTCTTGCGATGCATGGCTCATTCTGGCTCTATGGATCTGGTTGTCTGTCTCTTGTGAGCCCCTTGGGGATGATGCTGGGCCATTTACTGCTGCAGAAAACCAGTTGCATCAACTCCAGCCAGGTCAGATCTGCTGTGGGATGAGCAGCTGCAGATCTTTGGCATGTGATTTGTGAATACTGTTTCATACGTGTAAGTAATCACTTGATGGTGAAAGAAGAAAGAGCTATAGCTCTTGAGGAAAGAGCTATAGCTCAAAAAAGATGCAAAAAGATTGCAAGTTCAATCCCGAACAAAAGATCTAAGGTAGGAAGGCTAAAGAAAACCTTCCTATCCTGCCTGACAACCTGGAGAGCTGCTAGCCTAATACTGGTTAGCTGGATCAATGATCTGGCTCTGTAAAAATGGAGGAAATCCTCTCTTTCTCCCCAGACAGCAGGTTCTCAGCCACACATATCTTGCTAATCTTTTTGAGAGGGTTGAGGAATGCAAGTTGTTGCTAGGAAACAGAGATGCTAATGAAAATCAAAAGAAAATGAACCAGAGTGTTTGCTTTTTGCAACATGAAGATCCCTTTCTATTCATGGATCCTCTCATGCAATTTCACCAGATCTAGATCTCTTTCTAGCTCCAGTCATTCCATTTTGAATTTAGCCTTCAACATTTTTTCATCCAACCGAAAGGGGAAAAAAAATCACAATTCTGTGTGTCACGAGTTGACAACTTCTCCTTGGCAATATGGGTGCCAGGTCTCAAGAGTTGACTTGACATTTCAGGATTTTAGCCTCCTTCCATTAATCTTTAGGAGAACAGTTAAAATCTCAAGGCAAGGGCAGCACCAAAAGCTAGTTTTTGCTTAAGACCTTTTGCCATTTGCTCCCCTTAGAACCACCAGGTCCGTGGGGCACTCTTGCAGCATTGCTGGAAAAGGAGGTGGAAGAAGCAGGAATTACTGTTACTCAAGTTTCCTTATAGGCCCCCAAAGTGTGCAAAGTTACAGTATTAAGAAAAAATGGATGAGTTACCCAAGTTTCATTAGACAAGACGTACAGGTGTAAGACACTGATGCCAGGCTGAATTCTGTTTTTCTGGAATGTCGTCTGTTTTGCTATTTGGAGAAAATGTAAAACCACAAAAATCTAGCAGGCTTTCCTGTCAGGCAAGTAACCGTCGAAGGGCACAGTGCAAACCTGGACTTAGACTGGCACAGTTAGGCCAGCAAAGTTTGGCAGCACAAAGGCCACTGTAAAGCGCGTTTGGACCACTCTCGGAGTCAGGGAGGATGGCGCACGCCTGTGTGCTGGCCTATCTCTGTGAGAGTGGTCCAAAAATACTATGTTAATATCTATCATTAGTTTAGCAAGTTCTTTCCTTGACATTACTCTGCAAACAGGTAATCATTGTCTAGTAGGTTTCAGTTCTTCTTGTCAGTAAGCTGATTTTGGGATGGAGGAGGGCATCAATATTGGCTTCTCTGTGATTTACTTTTTCTTTGTTGCAAATAATGATTGTAGGCTCTCTTGTTTTTTTCACTTCAAATGGGCTGTTGTGCTGCAATTCTTCCAGTTCCACAGCAGTAAAACTGTTATTTCTCATAATAAATCAACATTGGCCTGCTAATCACTGTTCTTTGGACAACGTTGTTTCCATATATGGTCTAGACATCAAACAGCATTGTGTGATGATTTTGTTTTCTTCTTTTTCCCCACTTCAGTGTTTATTTCCTTCCAGAAGTTGATCAAGCCTATGCCCTGGTTGCTCAAGAGAAGCTCCTGCTTCCAGTAACACGTCCGGCCTCTGTCCTGGTCGCACAACAGAAGAGCCTATGTCTTGTAGACCACTTGGCGGGTCGTGACATGATGTCAGGTGGGTCATGGAAAGCTGGGAGCAGCCATCTTGGAAGCTGCAGACCTTACTATATTTCTTTTGTGAGTGTTAACAGTTTGAAGTGAGGTTTTCTTTTTTTTGTTTTTAGTTCAGTGCATTTACATAATATTTTGTCCTAATCTTGCTTTCTGTCAGGGATGTTTCATGGTTGTGAAATTGCTTCAGTCCAAGAATGCCAGCTTGCATTCTAGGAGTGTAATTTGATTATGTCACACTGACGGCACTTCCTGCTTGATGATGTCACTTCCAGCTATGACATAACTTCCAGGTTAATGACTTCACTTTCGGTGGGTCCCAACTTGAGTGCCATTCTAAAAAGTGGGTCCCAGTCTAAAAGGTTGGAGAACCAGTGTGGTAGATCCAATTTTCTACCAAAAGTCCAGGACACCAGCTTCTGATGCAGCCTTTGGAAATCTGAGTGATGACCAAGCCGGTATAGACTTTACATTCACCTTTTGCACCTTACCAGAAATGGGTATGGGGCACATTTTGTCTGGCTCCTCAGCAGCAGTGGCATACCTAGGGCACCTGGCACCTGGGGGCCATACTTTTTTAACAATCCCCATACACCCCCCCCCATCTCAGAAGGACTCCTGGAGGTCTTAAAGGCACTTCTGGTTGTCGGCAAAAACCGTGCAGTAGTCAGAACACCTCCTGCATGCGACAGGCCAGCGTGGTAACTGGGGCCCACCAGGAATGGGTGGCTTATCCAGCTTATCCCTCAGCCTCGCTGAAGCATGCAAGCCCCACCACCACTACAAGGTAGCGTCCCATGGGGGGATTCCTATTATGCACCATAAATACTTATATAATGCTTTTCAATAGAAACGTCCACGAAGACAGAAAATGTCGATTTGCAGAGAAAAATAAAACCAAATGTTCCAAAGAGGGTTAAAATCTAAACAGAGATACAGAAGAAACACCAACAATGGCCATTAGAAAAAAAGACACTGCACTTGGAGAATGGAGGGGACGGTTACTCTCCCCCTATGAAATCTAAGGCAAGTTGCACTTCTGTCTTTCTCCCCCAGCGTGTTCCACTTTCCCATTTAGTTCATCCTCCATCTCTGGCTCTCTGCTTCACCACCTCCTTGCACACCCCTCCGCTTCTTCCCCAGCTGTCCCTTTCTTCTGTCCACTTTTGCCCCCCCTTTTCTGCTAACCCTTTGCTTTTCTCTCTCTCCGCTCTGTCCTTCTCTGGAGTCTCCTTCTCCCAACCCCATTGTCTGCCTGAGCCCCTCTCTTGCCAGATCTGCCCCCCATGGCCTAAGATAGGCAGCAGTGGTGAGATGCTTGGCAGCCCTGTCCCCCTTTTAAGCTTGCGTCGGTAGGGGAAAGGGAAGCAGCCAGGAAACCACACTTGATGCTATGTAGCTTTTGTCTGCATTAGAGAGACGAGGCAGGAATTTGGACCATTATTATTATCTGGACCAGGAAATCAAAGGAAATGAGGATGAATAAATTCTGTCCCCACTACAGTCAGAGTTCACTGAAAGTGTCCTCCCTGCTCCCCTGGAGTCTACAGTGCAGTGGAACCGAGGGAAAGCTTGTGAAGGCCTTTGAAAAGAAAGAGCTGTGGGGGACATCCACTTTCCAGCCTGCCCCACTTTCAATCTATCCCCACAACCAACCTAGTTGAGGCCAAAAAGCCTATGGGGAGCTTTATGGCCAGAAAAGGGTTTGAATTCGGGACTCCCTAGCTGTAAACCCGTGCTCCAAGGATGGCATCCATCAGTTCTTCTGCATTCAGGCCTGTGTTGGGAGCACTTGTAGCCTCTCCTGTCTCTGTGCTCTGGTATTGTTTTTTGCTTGGAATGTTGTTGAAGAATGTTGCAAGGCACTGAGGACAGCGCTTTGGAGAGACAAGCACATTTCTAAACTAATAAAAGTTTAACTGGGAAGAGAGAAAAAAGAAGCTGCAAAGTGAAAACAGACAGTACAGAAGTCTGGAGAAAGACCAGAAGTCCAAAATGGGAGGCATATTGCATTTGTGCCATTCAACATATGGATCAATTAAACTGGACCCCCCAAGATGCAGGGAGCATTTCAGGGCTGGAGAATGTCCTGAGCATCCCTCCAGTCTGAATGGGACAGGTGTGGTTGGATGCGGAGCCCCATCTCGGGTCACTAGTTGTTGAATGATACATTTACCGCTGGATTAGGGCCCAGGATCCACAGCTTCTTTTTCTGGCAAATGAAATTGCTGGTGCATTTTTTTGAACATCTACCTGAGTGGCTCTCAAACACTTTAGCACCAGGACCCACTTTTTAGAATTACAATCTGTTGGGACCCACTGAAAGTGATGTCATTAATCCGGAGGTGATGTCACTGCTGGAAGTGACATCATCACGCAGGAAAATTTAACACCCCCATACGACAAAATCAAATTGAATTAAGTAAATTAAAAGTTCACAATTAAGTATAAGTTTTAATGTTTATTTAAAATAAGCACCCTCCTAACTATCAAAGCAGTTGCTGATCTGCTTTTAGAAAATACCCAAGCGTCTCAAAGCCTGCAATCGTAAAAGCATATGCATAGTAGTAGCCTATTAAAAGTACCGACCTGTATCATTTCCCAAAATGCAGTCATATACCATGGTAGCATCAAGTCTAATATATTAAAAAATGAAATACACATTGAAACAAACTCACCTGAAATTGGCTCGCAACCCACCTAGTCTGAGGACTACTGATCTGCCTTGATGCAGACTTGGTGGAGCCAGCGATGCTCGCGAGAGAGGGCGGGTGGGGGAGAGGAAGGAGAGCAGGCACAAAAAGCAACAGCATCTAATCCCACCCTAGCACATTACCCTTTTCTCTTATTCCATTTTCTGCCTCTTCTCATCATTCTCTTATTACATTGTCTTTGATCTTGATGCGCTTATTGCATAATTACCTTTTCTTATTCAGTGGGGAGAGAATCCCCTCTATCCAGTGGTGGGATTCAAATAAATTAACAACCGGTTCTATGACATCATAGCCGGAGCCAAAAGAAAAACCAAAGCCAGCCGAGGTAAGTGAGTGGGCGGGGCCTGGCCATTTAACAACCGGTTCTATAGAACCTGGGCGAACCCCCTGAATCCCACCACTGCCTCTATCCTTTCTTTCCCATCTATGATTAATATCCTCCAAGTCATTTCTGGGTACCCAGAAGGCTGAACTGGACAGTAAGAAGTTTGGGACTTCCAGGCCAAACAAAAGGCTCAAACTAGGCTCACATTACCACTTGCTAATTACGAGAGAAAATGGGAAAATGTGACATTTTAAATTTGGAGTTATGAAGATTCCCCCATATCACAGACTAGCATTCCAGCTCACAGTTTGCTTTTGCCACCTAGGCAAGGGTGCTTTTTAATGTTTCAAACACTTTCGTGATCACCAAACCCACCCACACACTGGTGGGTCCCAACCCACAATTTGGGAACAGTGCTCTGAAAATCTTGGTGGTAGCCTTGAGTAGAAGACCCAGCAGTGCAACCACTACATAATCTTTTTTCCTGGGGGCCGGGGGGAGGAGAGAGAATTATGGCATATTTTTGTACTATTTACAAGCTGTACTATAAACAAATTGGATAAGCAAGCACAATGCAGCTAACAGACAGTGCAGCATCAGTTTCCCCCAAAGCAAACAGCATGCACTTGGCACCTGACACAGTGCTTTCCTGCCGACAGGCTGCAAAACTCAGAATTGTGTTTTCTTTGCTGGCTACATTCCAAGTTGCAGTGTTTTCTCTTCAGCCCCCAACCTAGTAAGTGAGATCTAGCTAGCCAGTAGCCTTCTAAAGTCCATTGTGCAAGCTCCAGAAACATCACTTGTTGGCTAGTAGTGCAAGTCACTTGACACTATCTTCTCCATTATGGAGACAAGATCAGCCCTGTGCTTGCACACCCATAAACTAGAGCTCAGAATTTGTACACACCCCAGTTCTGTGCCAAGGGCAGACGATATGCTCATGCTGATGGTACGAGCTTTAATTGGTATATGAACTAGTGGTTGTGCGGTTTTCACTAGTGAGAGTCTATTTTAATGGAGAAAACTGTGAATTAAGGGCCTACTGGTCGATTACTGGCCCATTTGATCAGGGTGTGTTACTGTGCGGTTGAGGCAGGACTTTCTTCAGTCAACCCAGCCTGTTTCCTGCCACAAGTTTTCCCAGGCTGTATGGTAAATAAGGAAATACAGGGACTGAGTCTGGGGGCTGTTTGGTGGGAGGTAGGTGTGGGTTCCAGGCAAATAGGACAGGATGCAAATGGAGACCTTGCACTGAATGGGGCTTTAAAGGGAGTCCAGATTAAGCAAAGATCCTGGGCTCAGGCTGCGAAGCCTTTGGGTAGAAGGTTAAGGAAATGGGACTGAAATATATTGTTTTAATTGTCTGCGGTCTCCATGTTCTGATTTGCTTTGCTTGGATTGCTTGTAAGCTGCTTTGGGCACTTTTGGAAGGGAAAAGCAGGAGCTACATTTCTAGACTAACTAAGGGCACAATCCTAACCTGGAGTTTGGTCAGCACTGTTAGGCCACCAAAGTTTGGTCGGCACAAGGGACACCTTGAAACTATGTTTGGACCACTCTCGGAGTCAGAGAGGCCAGCACACAGACATGCACCATCCCCCCTGACTCTGAGAGTGGTCCAAACGCACTTTACGGTGACCCTTGTGCCGCTGCCAGCCAAACTTTGCTGGCCTAACTGTGCCGGCCGAACTCCAGGTTAGGATTGCACTCTAGAATTTACCAGTAAAAAAAGAAGAAGCTGCAAATTGAAGAGAGTGCAGCAGTCTGAAGGAAGCCCAGAGATCCAAAGTGGCAGACAGGTGCAGCACAAATGCATTGCTGCCGTTCCGCATTCAGATCAAGTAAATTGGACCCCCAAGATGCAGGGAGAATATCAGGGGTAGTGAATGTTCTCAGCATCCCTCCTGATGGTGCTCAGCTGCCAATCTGAATTGGTCAGATGTGTATGGATGCCGGTGGGATGCAGAGCCCCATCTCAGGTCACTAATCATTGCATGATGCGGCCACAGCTGGATTAGGGTCTGGAGACCACAGACTCTTTATATGACAAGTAAAACTGTCCGTGCATTGTTTTGAACATCTACCTTGGTGCAGACTTGGTGGAGCCAGCAATGATCACACCCAGGCTGAAGGAGAAGGCAACATGGGGTCAGAGGCAGATCTAAGGGAGGGCAAAGCTCTAAGTCTTGCAAGAAGCCTTACCTTGCAGTGGAAATCACTCCTCTCCTGCACCGTTTTAGCCAATCCTCACAGGGAAAAGCAACAACTTGGCATTGCTTACTGGCTACAGCAGCAAGGGAGAGGAGGGATTTACATGACAGGGTAAGGCTTCTTGCAACACTTAGAGCTTTGCCCTCCCTGTAGATCCGCCTCTGCATGGGGTAGCCCCAGAAGGACTGCAAGATAGATGAGGCTGCAAATGAAGGGCAGCCCAGAAGGGCTGCAAATGAGAGGCCAGCAAGATAGGCCTAGATGGGTGCGGGGAGGGGAGGGGATGGAGAGCAGTCACTGCAGTCACTACAAAATCAGCAGTGGCTCATCCCACTCTAGCACATTACCCTCTTCCCTTATTCCATTTTCTGCTGCTTCTCATCTTCCTCTCATTACATTGTTTTTGATCTTGATGTGCTTATTGAATAATTGCCTTTTCTTGTTCAAATGGAGTGGAGATAATTCCCCCTTCCTGGCTTTCTTCCTTCTCTCTGAATTGATGTCTTCTGAAAGAAGGAAACCCACTCAGATTTGCCCAGAACAGCTAGCATGAAATGCAAGCATTTATTTATGGGTTTGGGAGCCCAATCCTAACCTGGAGTTAGGCCGGCACAGTTAGGCCAGCAAAGTTTGGCTGGCACAAGGGACACCGCAAAGTGCGTTTGGACCACTCTCGGAGTCAGGGAGGATGATGCATGCCTGTGTGCTGGCCTCTCTGCTCCAAGAGTGGTCCAAGCATACTTTACGGTGTCCCTTGTGCCGGACAAACTTTGCTGGCCTAACTTGTACCAGCCTGACGCCAGGTTAGGATTGTGCTCTAATTCCTCCCCCACCCCACCCCAGTGTCCTTTTCGGCCACTCTTTAAAACTGTGATGGATACGGGGCACAATCCACTATTCAACCCCCACAGATGATTGTGAGCACTGGCATGTGCCCTGGTTGTGCACTCTCATTCACTTCCGGGGGGTTTTCACACAGAGGAATCCGGTGGATCGTGGTCAAAAGCCAATAAAATGCAGTTTGAAATACTCCCATGTGATACCCAGCTGCTACCCACTCTGCTTACGCACCTTGGTAAACATTTTAAGATCTAACCCTGATCTATGTAGACTGCTTCTACCCCACTGACAGGCAGTGAAAAGTAGAGGAGATTTCAGTTATTTGGGTTGAGGAAGCTTAAATTCAGCAATTAAAAATTTTTTTTTTTCAGCCTGTTGGTGACCTCCATTTTCCCCCAGAAATCCCCTCCGAATGACATCTTCTCATGTCATAGCATAATTAATGAAACGTTCTGTAGTCAAATTAATAGTGGCCAAAACAGCAGGAGGCTGGGAAGATGTTTACAGTGTCCCTTGGCCCGGCCAAACTGTGCTGGCCTAACTCTAGGTTAGGATTGCGCCCCTGGTTTTCCCCACCAAACCTGACCCACCACTCCACATCTGAGGCAGAACACTCTTCAATGTCACGTTTCAGCTTAGCAGTCATTTCTAACACGCTGACCAAAGTGGGACAGTCTCAGAGTGTCATCTCTCAGGGTGTCGTCTCTCAACCATCTCTCAGAGTGTCACCCTAAACTAGAGTTAGGCCGGCACAGTTAGGCCAGCCACGTTTGGCCAGCACAAGGGACACTGTAAAAGTATGTTTGCACCACTGTTCTTGTAAGCTGCTTTGGGCACTTTTGGAAGGGAAAGGCAGGAGGTACATTTCGAGACTAGCAGCGGTATTCTATATGGCGCGTAGCGCTGACGCATTAGCGCCAATGCGGGGATGCTGGGCAGCATCCCCACATCGGCGCTAAAGCTCTCAAGCCGATGCTACAAGTAGTGTTGGCTTGAGAGCACCAACAGGAAGCCTCCCTTGCGCCAACCAAAGCTGGTCGGCGCGAGGGAGGCTCTGTCCCGTTTCAGGATGGGGATTGGTGGGGAGGAGGGGGGTTGGGGGCAGGATGTGGGCCGGTCCAGGGTTCGGCTGTATGGCCGAATACTAGACCTGTTTGGGAGGCCGCGCAGCCCCCTCAGATCTGCGACTGCTGTTTAGCAGGTCCAGATCCGAGGAGCGCATAGGGGAGGCTGGAAGGCTCCCTTGCAGTGGGGAGGCTCCAGCCTCCACTATACTGCATTGGATTTGGTGCTGCTGGCTGGCCGGCCTTGCCAAGCCAGTGTAGTATAGGATTGTGCTCTAACTAAGGGCACAATCCTAACCTGAAGTTAGGCCAGCACTGTTAGGCCAGCAAAGTTTGGTTAGCACAAGGGACACCATAAACTGTGTTTGGGCCACACTTGGAGCCAGAGAGGCCAGCACACAAACATGTGCCATCCTCCCTGACTCCGAGAGTGGTCGAAACACACTTTATGGGGGCCCTTGTTCAGGCCAAACGTGCCTGGCCCAACTGTGCTGGCCTAACTTAGGCCTAAATTTAGGATTGCGTCCTCTGCCTTTGGCGGACATCCCATGAATGGAGGCTCTCAATGCTTGCTGGCTTAAGAAGGATTAAGGCCAGGAAGCCTTTGGAGTGGGACGACCCTAAATCATTTGGTATTTAAAGCTGGAAAAAGACTTTGGGGCTCAGTGAGGATGATGGTGTTCATGCTGTGTATATATCCACTAATACAAGCCAGCAACATTTGTTTAAGTACAAGTTAATGAGGAACTTCAGCAGTAGTGTTGGTGATGGTCAGGCTGTCTTTGCCTCAGCTTGTCATTTGCTCAGACTCCTCGGAGTCCTTTCCTGAGGGAGCTTGCATAGTCAGGGCCTGGGGAAGTTTGCCCTCCAGCCTTCGCTACTGGTTCCCCTTATGCAACAGAGGGCCATCCACTCAATGGAGGATTCTTCTCAGAAGAGTTCATCGCTCTAGGGGAGCCTGGCAGATGGAGCACCAGTACCACTCAGCTACACTGACGCCAAATGACTTTCATAGATCCAGATGCTTGACACCAACACTGTGACCATAGGATAGTGGTTCCCAACCCTGGGGGGGGGGCGGTCACAACCCGTCCCAGGGCAGCAGCAAACACTGTATTCCCCCATAAGGGGAGTGGTGATCTGGCAGTGTTGGTGGTGGCGGCCAGGGCCGACCTTAAGCCAATGTGACCAATGCCATCACATCGGGCCCCACGCTTTGGGGGCCCCCGCACCAGTGCAGCGAGCACATTGCTTCCTGATGCAGTCAGGATCTCTCAGGATTGTGTATAGGTCAGTGGGGCCAGCACAGCAGCTTTACCTTGTGCCCTCTCAGCTGCCCCAGCTTCTGAAGTGCCCAAAATGGGCATTCCAGAAGCAATTAGCAGTGACGTCAACCTGTTGGACTTACCTGTGTTGGGCAGCAGTGAGCACCTAGGTTTTGCTACGTATCCAGGTCCTGCGCACGCCATCACTGCCATGCACACCCTGCCGGTATGGTCCCGCATCAACTTAGTGGTTCCTTTCCCTTTGGGTAAAGGTTGGGAGCCACTGCCACAGAAGGGTGGCGGTGGCATGATAGACTGAGTCAGATGCTCCCGGATCAGTGAGCAGGACCACCTCTCTGCTGTCACCTCTGCCATGACTCCCAACCCGCTCAGTCATCTGGCAGTTTTAATGGGCTCGAGTCAGACCTCCCAAAGTAGAAGCTTTTTAACACCTCCGTATAAGGGAGTGCAGGCCCGTGACTGCTGATTGAACTCTGGGTTTCAAGCTGCCTCCTGAATGCTCACAGACATAAGGCACGGCAGCACTTGGATTCCTTCGGCCTGTCGGTTGGTGCACATCTGTTTAGCCTTAATTCAATCTGTTCTCTGCATTGCGGCAGTGCAGGAGTTTCACTGCAAGACAGCCAGTGGTGTTGGTGGGAGGAACATGGCAGGAAGACGGCTGCTAACCCTCTTCCAGAAAGCAAAAGGTTCTCTGCAACGGCTCTCAGGCAGCCCAGGAGGTTCCACAAAATCTTCCGTCAAGCTTCTGTTCCCTCTAGAGAGGCTATTGCTTTTCCAGAGGGGAAAGCAGTGTGGGTTTTGAATCACCAGTGATGTAGACTCGAGTTCCATGACTCGCTTCCAAGTCGGACTGAACTCCTGTCCGTCATTGACAGACTCAACTTGGGTCTGAGAAGCAGTGACTCGAGACTTGATTCGGGACACGTCTGAGTCACTGTGTTTGTGCGTTCTTGCAAATTTACTTTACAGCCTGGAGCCTGCCCAGCTGATCAGTGGCAATGAAAGTGCCGCAGGCAGCCTGGAGCCACTGGCCATAGCAGGATGACCTGGGGTAGGCAAGTAGACACTTCCTGCCTTGCCCAGGTGATTGTGCTAGTTTCTCAGTCGCAGGGCGCAATCCTAGATTGTGCCTTGGACCGACACAATGTGCTTGCATTGGCCCAACGTTACTAGTGCCGACGCAGGGGCGCAGAAGTGAGTAGAATTTAAATAGCCGGCTCAGAAGCGAGTAGGCCCATCGCCCACCCTGTGCTCTTTCCCTGTGGAGCATCCCACGGCTGCCTGGCTGACATGGAATAGCTGGCTGACATGGGAGCTGTGCTGCCAGGAGGTCAAGCAGATTAGAATTGGGTCCTAAGAAACTTTGGGCAAGGTGGGGGCCCCAAATCCTCATGGACTTTCACAGAAAGTAGTGAATGGGGTCTGCGTTGACGTTCTTTGACGAGGGCACACAGAAGCTTGTGCCAGGCTATGACAAGTGCTCAATTTGGGTGGTGATTACATCAAGAAATAGTGCTATATAGTAACTTCTGTGCACAACAGAATTGTTGTCCTTCATTTTTTTTTTAACGGCCTGCCAGGGGTTACTTTCAGAATAGCCCTTGTACATTAAACCAAAACTAAACCTCATTGATCATTTTGTTGCCCATTCATCCATTGTGAAGAGTTCCATTCGGAGGTCATCATACTAGCATTTCTTCCACTGAATAATTTGGAATCATCCATAGATTTGTGTGTGTGTGTGTGCGCTCGCACGCACATGCTCATGCACTGAGTGTATCCAGAAGCATCTGAATGTGATGAGCAGGTGCATGGAATTCCTTCTCCAAAGTGAAAACCACCTGAATGTATTTTATCCGCCTCCATTGCTCCCCTTTCAGGATATACCACACACACACACACACACACACACAGAGAGAGAGAGAGAGAGAGAGAGAGAGAGAGAGAGAGGATAACAATACCCTACGTGGGAGCCTATGCTTTCCTTTTGCAAGTTATAACTTTCCGATTAAAAATCTCTGGGACAAGTGGAAAAAAAAGAAAGAAAACAGCATAGCTGACAAATGACGGCACAGTAAATTAAACCCGACGAGGCAAAACAACTGGAAAAATGAGATTAAAGGCCCTTGAATTTTTTTCTATATTTTTTTTTTAAAAAGAACTATTTGAAAAGAGCTACAAGAAGTCTGGGGGAATAACAAAAAAGAGGAGACAATACAGGCAAGATAATATTGTTACTTGCATTCTGCTTCATGGTCTTTGGGATCCACAAAATCCTTCCATTATGAGCAAACGCTTTGGGCAACTTTCAAGAGTGCCGCCAAATCAGAAATTGCTTTCCGATGCAAGGAGAGGTTAGCCAACCTGAAAAACATTTCTGGGACATCCTTCTCTCACATTTTCCATTTCATTTCATGAAAATCTTTCATTTTTGCTTTCCTCCCTTGGAATGCATTTCAGTTAGGGATGGGAACTTATTGGGAAGTGGTGAATATCTGCGGAAATAAATCTATCTCAGAGATGCAGTTGGAATACATGAAATAGCTTTCTTGGTAGCAGTCACGAGAAGCTTAAAATATTTGCTTTTGCAGAGTGACATGCTTGTGTTTCTTGGGCAGAGGGTGAAGGGGCATCCCTGGTATATTTAGGGCACAATCATAACCTGGAGATAGAAGATAGCCCAGGAGTGTTGCAAATGCACTATAAAGCTCATTTGGACCACACTTGGAATCAGGGAGGATGGTGCATGTCTGTGTGCCAGCCTCCCTAACCCCAAGAGTGGTGCAAACACGCTTTACGGTGTTAGGACTCCAGGTTAGGATTGCATGCTTAGAATGTGTGTTTCTTTATTGTCCACACTTCAATGAGTCCACAAACCAATGACCTAGTGGTAGGTCTGACACCAATGACACCAATGACACTGAGTGGTATGTTTGTGTCCAGGCAATATCACTGCATACTGCAGGTGGGAGCTCACATGATGGGCAGCCCAATCCTAATAAGTGCTGGGGCAGTGGGGCCACATGGCCTCTGACGGATCCAGCACTCATCAGGAGTAGGCTGGATCTCTCCTTGGGGTAAGGGGAGCTTCTAGTTTAGATTGCACTCTGAATGCTCTTTAATATAAAGACACCTGCATTTCAAAATCTAGTTTGTCAGGAAGAAGCATTATTATACACCCTTTCCTGACATGCTAGCTCTCTACTCCTTCCCATTTACTTCTGAGCACAACCTTTATATTAGGGGCTTTAGGGCTTTTCAATGGTGGCACCTTGTTTGTGGAACATTCTTCCCCCCCGGAAGGCTCACCTGGTACTATCTAGTGCTTTTTATCCAGACTTTTTAGAGCATTCCAGCTATTTTCAGACATTTACTTTGGATTTGAACACTGTGAGATCTTTGCTACTCTACTATTTAAATACTCTTGAATTGTGTTCAGTAATTTTATTGTTGCTGTCTTTGAACTTCATATAAGCCATCCTGGATGCTTATGAAACTGAAGGGTAGATTAGAGCTGTCAAATTAATCAATAAAAATAAACACCCATCTTGGTGGATGTGTTCATCGTCTTTCCTTTTCCCATAAGTCATCAAGAAGGAACCTAACAGACAAAAACTTCTCTGTCGTTTTTGTGCTTTGCAGAAAACCAACCCAAAACGTTTTCTTCCATTCATTTTTTAATAAACTTTATTCTATATTACAAATAGTTTTAATTTTTTTGTTTGTTCTGGACTGCAAAATAGGAATGCCTTATATTTACATACACAGGTATACAATTAAGTATAACAAAGGTACAGAAGCGTTACCAAGTAACAACAGGGTTCCGTTTTAAGCAGTTATTTCAATGATTCCTTTTTGCTTTTGAAACGAGGGTTGTCATAAAAGGGGGGGAAAAAAAACCCAAACCAAAACAGCAAACATCAATAAAGCATAGCCTGAAGTTTCTTAGGCGCAGATCCTTTGTGTGTCTGTGTGTTGGTGGAAGGTTCACTGTAATACTGACTTCTTCCAAGCGGAAACTGTTAATGAGCCAGGTGAAAGTGAATGCAGTGACTGGGAAAAAATGTGGTTAAAAGTAGCTGAGGTGTCTTGTTGCTTTAAATAATGGTGTGGCTGCCAGATCGTGGTGGTGATACAATATTTGTGGTGGCTGATACGTGTGGGTGCTGGGGCAGTATTCAATCTTACTGGCAATCCAGCAGCTTTGAAGTTCTTCTAGATGGTTCCCTTTGTGGGTTTCATTAGCGCTGGATGTTTGGGAAGGAATAATGTTCAAACCCTGTTCATGCCAACGGTACAATAGAGGGCTGGGAGTGTTACACAGGGCCGGCTCTAGGAGCAATGGGGCCCAATGCTTGTGGGGCTCCATTCTTGTGGGGCTCCCACCCTCTCTGTGGGGCCCCCCACTCACCAAGAAAAGCGCTTGTGATACCACATGTGGCACCTGGAAATAGGTGGTGGTGACATGATGACATCATCACCAGCTGCTTCCAAGAGACCCATTTTGGGCAGTTTAGATGCAGGGGCAGACGGGAGGGCCCAAGGTAAAGCTGCTGTGCTCACCCCACTGACTGTAGCTCACAGAGATCCAGGCTGCTGCAGTAGGCAATATGCTGCCTGTGCTGGTGTGGGGGCCCCCAAAGCGCGGGCCCCAATGTGATGACATTGGTCACGTTGGCTTAAGGCCGGCCCTGTTGTTACGCTACTGTCTGCTTTCAAAGAGAAGTGTGTAGCAGCACTAGGTGCAGGAAAACAGAGAGGGCCAGGCAAGGGTGAAGCCTATTTCTCCCCTAACTTGCCATCAGTGGCATAGCCAGAGGGCTGCAAAACCGCTCCCGACCGAGCTGTGCAAGCAGCCCCTCCTGCTTGCCGCCAGAGCCAGTTGGGGTGCTGACAGCAATGCGAAGCCCACCTGGCTCAGGTGGTATGGGGGAGGGGCCGCTTACATGGCTAGGTTGGGAGTCGTTGAGCACTTAAGTCTTTGCACCCCTCTGGCTACGCCACTGCTTGCCACACAGTAGGTGTCAGACTCTGGATTGAAATGGTTTGGCACTTGTTGGGTAGAAATAACCTGGGCTCGAGCGACGTGCTTGGCTGCTGTCAATGGGTGTAGCCAATATAGCTGGTGTTATAAATTCTATGAGATGTACCCCAAACGGGGCTGCAAACACTACAAGTGAGCTATGTGGGGGGTGACCATTTCTCTAGGGTCACCAATCAAGTACCACTAGAGGGGCATCCCAGGACTCTTTGCAACATCACAGCAGATGGTGGAGCATAACTCCAGTGAAAGGTCTTGGGCCAGCCCTAAAACAAACCTTGTGTTGTGTCAGATAATGGTTCCCCCTTAATACAAGGTTTTCCTAATGCCAAACAAGGCAAGCGATAGGTTAGAGTTTGAATATCAAACTCTCCTACCCTGATTAGCAGATGCATCTGACAAGTAGGTGCTGGCTTTTCAATGCTACATCACAGAACATTTATTACAGTGTAAGCCTATGCATGTTTACTGAAAAGTAAGTCCTACTGCATTTAAAGAGGCTTACTCCCAGGTAAGTGTGTACAGAATTGCAGCCTTGATCTCTGAGGGGCCAAGGAGAATCAGCTAGGAATCAAAACAAAATCTAATTTCCTTCCACCAAACAAACAAACAAACAAACAAAAACAAACAAACAAACAAACAAACAAAAAGCAACATTCAGCATACTTGCTAAATTGAACATTGGAAAAACTTCTATTTGAGAGTTTGTATTTTAAGAACAGAATATTTGCCCATACTCAGATTCTGGCACTAAAGTCCAAATTATTTCCATTGGCTACAGATATATGTTCATCCCTGTCAACAGAACCAAAGAGATTCTTTCCCCCCCTTCCTTTTGAGTCATATGTCACATACACATATGAGTGAGGAATGAGAAGCCAAGACGGTGGACAGAGGAGCTGGGTGCAGAAGAGAGAAGAGCTCACACAGTCACGTGACACTCCTGGCACAACTCCAAGGCTAGCAAAACAAACAAACAAACAAACAAAAACAAATCCCACCAAAATCAACTCATAAACCATCCAAACAAAGTCTGAGATACAAAAATAAAAGTGAACCAAAATAGAGATTTCTTTAAAAATCCCCGTTTCTGAGAAAGAGAAAATAGAAGGGGGCGGTGGCAGCGGCTGGGGATTTCCACACTGCTTCCCATTTCTGACCAGATTTTTTGATATGTTCTGTTTGTTCCTTTGAGGTGTTCAAGTTTCAAAGAAAAAAAGGTGATCAAGTCTGTACCAGCAAAAAAGTTGAAAACCAAAACCATCGACATTTTAAAAACCTCTAAGCAGAAGCATGCTGAGTCTCAGTTCCTCCTGTGTCCCACTCCACAGCTGTGCAAAATCATGTCGTTTTTCGGCTACCTTTCCCCCCTATGGATGTCCCCACCCCACCCCACTGCAACTCCTTCCCCACGTGTGCAAACAAGCCTTCATCCTGGGCCCCTGCTCTCCGGAACCGCTTCCTTCCCAACCGCTTTCCTTTCCTTTTGTTCTTCGGATCGGAGAAAGCCAGGAAAAGTATCTCCCATCTTAGTCCCCTGTGGCACTTCGTTTGTCAAAAACCTTTGGTTTCATCCGTGGATAAAAAATGGTTTATGTTTTCTGGCCTCAAGACAAACTTTTTCTCTCCTCTGTGTCTGTGTGTCGGTTTCCACAATGCTGGCTAGCATGGCTCTTCCCATCCAGCCCTGCTCCCCAATGCTGGTCATGTGCTATCCAAAAGAACCAACGCAAAATGGAAACTGGTGATGATGAGATTGTGAATGCCTGGCACACCGTCTGCAAGAAACCACTGAAAGGCGGAGGAGCGAGCCTCAGAAGAGATTGACTCCACAGACCTACCTCTGCCTGTACACACACAATTACACTGCAGCAACCAGGAAGAAGGACCCTGTCTTCAGCTGTGCTAAGCAGGACATGGTGGTTTTGCTCCTGGTGCTGAATAGCTGGTCACTAGTAATAGCGAGTATGTACTGCAGTCGTCTTAGATTTGCGTAACTCTTGGTTGGGGATTGTGGCCACTGAACAAAATCCACTTTTGGGCACAGCATTCTGATCCAATGGATCATGTTGCAAAAGTCAAAGATCCAGATCGAACCCTAGAATTGGTGGGAACCTTGGAAGCCATCTACTCTAATCCGCTGCTGGTTGCAGACATCTCGAACTAAACAATCCTCAACAGATGGCTGTCCGCCTCTGCCCAAAAACCTAGAGCAAGGATAGCAACGGATCAGAATTTAGTGTTTGTTTTCCAAATTTGAGGCATGGCCCAGCTGAAAGGCAAGCACTTGTAGGTCTCATTGATTTCAGTGGGAGAGAAAGGTTAGTTCTCCCATTACAATCAATGCAGTCTAGAAGTGCCTAACTCTGGTCGGATTGTACCCAGTTTGCATGACAGAGTCTTATAGATAAGATATACACCCAATTATCCTGGTCCCAATAGCCATTTCATGGGAAAGGGTACACTATAAACTATGCTGCTCATGGCTTCCTTTGCCAATTATGCCAGGCAGTCAACCCCTTCCAACCATTTCCCAACATCCACTGGGGCAAGCGCATACGGAACCTGGGGGCTTGAGAAGTGCCCTCCTTCCTCCAATTCCAGGTTGGTGCTGCTCTCTAATGCTGGTTCTCATGCCTGGGTTTGTTCTCTGCTCTGTCTAGATCAAAGGTTTCTAGATTCTGTGCTCTATGGATGGTTTTGGTTAGCCAGAAAGACTCTAGATGGTGGCGATGGGGGGTCTTACAAAAGAGAATGGAAGGAGAGGTTGCTTCTGGTGGCCATTTAACAAGAGCACCACCACCTCCCATGGTGCAGTTGCGCTGGTCTAGAAGGGATAAATACCCTGACTATTCTCAAAGGAGTCTAAACTGCTTTTGTTCAGACTGGATGTAGGATATAGATAAAGAAGGCTGTGTATTGTGTGTGGTTGTCCTTCACTTGGGCCCTCAATGGGCACAGCCTGAAAAATGACAATGATCCATTTAAAAAGTATGAAACTGGGGGCAGGGGGAGGGGAAAGGGTGGCCTTCTCCACCCAATCCCAGGAGAGCAGCTGAGAGCACAAACGTTCACAGGGAAAGCGGAGCCCACTGCCATGACAGTCTCATGGGGCAAGCCACTGGGTCCTCCCTTCTAGGGCAAGGATCCGGGAGGGGCAGCACTGTTGGATGGGAGAAAGAGCCAAGTTTGTTCCCACTCCGTCGGGATTCCTCGAGGCAAGAGAGCGAGTCCTGACTTGGCGCAGCTTCCAAATAACACTGAGTCTAGGTCTGCTCCAGGACTGTGAGCCCCAGCAGAGCCATTAAAGCAGCATTGGCAGAGGCAAGCCTGACTGGCCCCCTCTGTCGGTTAACGGATGATAGGGTGATATGCTCCGGGTGAAGGCAGAAGGGGAATCTGTGGACGAGGGAGCTCCACCTGAATGGTCCCCAGGTTTGGGAATCCTCCACGGAGACGTCCCTCAGATCCTTGAGGCCTTGTTGCTTGGCATCCATAGGTTTGGCGAGCGAGCCTTCGCGGAGTCGAGAGCTGTTCAGGTGACTCTGCTCGACAGCCAATCAGAAACTTGCACTTGGTAAAGAGGATGTTCTTGACTGAGGCACGGCTTGGTTTGTTTGTTTGTGTTATATCCCTCCCAGGGAGTCCCCTGGTAGGGCAGTTCTCAGCTGTCTATGCTCATGAGGGTTATAACTTGTTCAAGTTTGTAGGCCAGTTTCTGCTTGCCAGCCTGGTCATCTTGTTCCAGAGCTCCGAGGATCTGCATAAGAAAGAGGAGGAGAGGGAAAGCTTTATGGCTCAGGCCAAGCAAAGAGGCTCAAGCAAAGAGCACAACCATTCAGCCCTGAAGGGAAAGGTTTGGCACAGGGGTACGTGGGACTGCTCTTGAAAATGAGAAAGTGGCCTTGAGGAAATTGCACGATGTCATCTTGTCTTGACTTTCCCCCCCGCAAGCAGCCCATCAGCACAGCCATAAAGGCATTTTGGAGCAGCCACACGGCAGCCACACCATTCTCCCTCTAGTCCAGTCAATCTGTCATCAGACCTGCAAACAATTAGAATAAAAGGTCTGACAACTGATCCTGTCAGTACTAGGTGTGCAGATTGACAGAAAAAAAGTCCCGCCCAATCCTACCACCAGAAGCAGGTTTTCTCCAAGATGGCAGCCGCAAGCCATGAAAATGGACTACTCTGGGTTCCCACCTCCCGCCTGCCCACCCTGCTCACCTCTTCGCTGTACTTGCCCACGTAGGAGTAGATCTCAGACAGTGCACTCATGGTGTTGAATTCGTTCATGTGCATGCGGGACTGCTCCGCCAGGTAGGCATTCATGTCCTGATCGCTGATGGCTGGCATCTTGCCAATATCTGAGTAGTACCTGGTGAAGATCACAGTGATATTAGTAGGGGTGGGTTTTTCTTTGTGTGTGTGTGTGTGTGTGTGTGTGTGTGTGTGTGTGTGTGTGTGT
>JAJKFI010000010.1:5471308-5509319 GCA_029204185.1 Lerista edwardsae
TGTGTGTGTGTGTGTGTGTGTGTGTGTGTGTGTGTGTGTGTGTGTGTATGCACGCGCTCCTTTTTGGGGAATGCCACGGATTCCAGTGATTGCTGCTGCTGCTGGCCAAACACTCATAGGAACCCCACACAAACCCTGAGTATACTCCTCAAGCCAGAGAACAAGTATTCTGACACTGTCTTGTGATGCTCCCTGTGTTTCTCCTGGCTCCCCATAGGAAGCTGCCCTACAGCTGAGGACATTGTGCAGACCCCAAGAGATGTATATAGCCTGCTGTGACCAGTGTGCATCCAGCTGCTGCTCAGTGGGGTTGCTGACCTATGCCTTCCAGTTAGGCCCCTATGGCTTCGTAAACTCCATGGCAGACAGTTAACCAACTGGTGCAGCCAGGCATCTGCTAATTGGCTGTCTGTTGGATATCTTGCAATGGCACAAAAGTCCAGCTGGGAGGAGATGGTTGACAACCACTTCCCAGTAAAGGGGAATTCAGTGTTTCCAGTTGCCCTGGGGGGGGGGGGTTGTGACCCCCCCCCAGGTTGGGAAACACTGTTTCAGTCTTGCCTTCTTTGCATCATCCGCTCCATCCACTTTGATGCTGTAATAAACTCTTCCCCTGCCTATTGTTGATTGAACTCACCTAGGGTTTGGTCACAGTCCATCAGGACCCTTAGCTACATGCTGTTGGACATGTTTCTGGGGTAGGTGGGTGGGATGGGGTTTTCAATATAACTGGAAAGGAGGCTTCTGAGGACAATGTCTTTCTGCCAGCATAGTCTACCAATTTTGGCCCTTACCTGGGAAAGAGGCAGATCCGAGGAAAGGCAGGAGGCTTTAGTACCAGTGCTTGCTTCCCTTGCCCCTTGATCAGCATAGATCTCACTGTCCCAACATTGGGGAGGGGACAAATCCTCCAGGTCTTTTAGATTTGGATACAGCTGCCCATAGCCTCAAACTGCCCCAACACGCAGTGCCAAGGTTTATACCCTAGGTAGTGTCTCTTTGGGAACATGTGGGCGCAGTGGGTTAAACCGCTGCTGCTGGGCTTTCTGACCAGAAGGTTGGGAGTTCAAGACTGCGCAATGGAGTGAGCTCCCATTGCTTGTCCCAGCTCCTGCCAACCTAGCAGTTCGAAAGCACCTAAAAATGCAAGTAGATAAATAGGGACCACTTCAGTGGGAAAGTAATGGCATTCCATGCGCTATGGTGTATAGTCATGCTGGTCACATGACCACAGAAGCTTGTCCTTGGACAAAGGCCAGCTCTACAGGCTTAGAAATGGAGATGAGCACCGCCCCCTACAGTTGGTCACGACTAGACCATTCGGTCATGGAGATACCTTTACCTTTAGTGTCTCTTTAAGCAAGTCGCTATTTTGGACACCCTTCCTCCCTCCCTTCCCCCATGAGTATGGCAGGCCTTAGAGGACAAGATTTGCGGAAGGTAATCAGTCACTGTCAGCAGCAGCTGTGCTCTGCTGTCAACTGGTTAATTAGGCTCCGTCATTTACATTTTTAATTTCTTCAGTTTGACATTTTGCGCTCTCTCACACACATACGCATTTACAAAAAGCCCCTATCGCCCATGCCATACATGATTTTACAATTAGGGAGGCAGGAATGAGAAGAAGCCAAAATAGCTGACAGGTGCCTTGTTGATGGGGCTGCAGCCACCTGCTGGGTTCAGGAGCCAAATCTCCTGTGGGAGAAAAGGGCGGCCGCTGGAGGCAAGGGTTGCCTATGACACTGGTTGCCACCAGAAGGGGAAGACAGAACCGGAGGCTGCGGGAAAGCTGGCTATGGGGTCCCAGCTCCTCTTGGGGCAGTCAGCAACCAAAGACCAGCTCTTTATTGACCCACTGAGACACAAGCGTGTTCCTGCAATGCAGCTGGCCAGGTGGAACTGCCCAATGGTGCCAGACCACTGGTTCCTCCAGCCCAGTATTGCTCGTTACAAGTTCTCCAGAATCTCAGGCAGGGGTCCTTTGCTGCAGCTGGAGGTCTTTTGCAGCCAGATAGGTCAATGATGGAAACCGAGTCCTTCTGCAAGTGCAGGACCTATGGATCCTTCCCAAGAGCGCCCTGTATCTAAAGAAGGCCCAGAACACGCCTCTCCCAAATTTCCTTGATAAAGGGGACTTCGCATCATTCCTACCTAAATCATCACAACCCATTACTGAATGGATAGGGCTGTGTATTATTAGACTGCATTTAATTAAAGCATTAATTGCAAGCAGCAGAAAACAAGTCACAGGAAAACAAGCAGGGGCGAACTAGTCTACTGGCACTTCCACAAGCAGCCCACCAAAGAAAGCAGAGCAGGTACGGGCAAGGAGCAGGAGCAAGAAGAACAGTGTGCTCTTCAAAGGAACAACTGTGTAGCTTGAATCAAGGACGTGATTGTGCTCACTGGAATGAGCTTATGCTACTGTACACAGCCTTGAGGATGTAATCCTGAAGCGGAAAGGCTGGATACACCTTGCGTGACTCAATTAACGTGATACTAACTAAATGAACCAAGTGAGATGAACTAAGCGGAACTCAACCTCAGTCTGCAGTACAATTCTCTTGCCAGACAGCGCTCTTTCTAGGTTGCCATCCCAATGCAGAGTACTGACTGCACTATCAGAACACAAACTGTCCAGAAGTGCCTGGTTTATGCCATGAACATTGAAAGAGACATGCTGGGACAGGTAGAGATTCAAAGGGTCCCTGCAGGATCCTGCCCTGCTAGAGACCAGCATGTGCCTCAAGCCAAAGCCCTCCTCTTTGTCCACCATCGGTTACTTGCAGAGCTCAAGTGAGGACCCGCTTGACTGGCCCCAGCAAGTCCATGTTGAGATCTTTCCCAGTTTCCTCAGACCTTGCCAATGTCTTCCGGGCTGCTAGGCTAGTCTCCTCCAGCTGATGAATGGGTAGAAGGGCATTGGTTGCATTAAGGAAACACAGCCCCAAAACAGCTGGCTTGGGGTTTTAGGCAACGGGGAGACTGATTTACAGTTCCTTAGAGGAGCCTGTGGGAAGACAGCCTTGCTCTTTATAAATATTTCATGCTCCCTGTCCTGCTGCACTGAATATGAGAGAGAGAGAGAGAGAGAGAGAGAGAGAGAGAGAGAGAGAGAGCTGCTGGTGTTAGACCCGATTGAAAATGAAAAATGCTTTTGCAGGGAGAAAGTGGTGACACACAACCATAACCCCGTCTTTGGATTTGTAGGGCTCAGCTTTGAACTGCTTGGGGCTTTTGAGATCCCTCCAGTTAATCAGCAGCAGAGCCCTGTGGACTCTTCCAGCCATAGGCTCTTTAGGTTCGCTCATGGGAGAAGAATGCAAAAAGCCTGTGGCAGCCATCCACATTTCGCTTCCTGACTGTATTTTCTGTAAGGTCTGGTGGTGCAGTAAAGCTGAAAGGCTGCCAAATTTCAGCTTCGTGCTGACTGGCTGCTGTTCTGCAGGCCGGAACTGTACCTGCTGACCTCAAAGGTCCCAGTTCAGCAGCTTGGCCAAGGCAACAGCTCCTTGTTGCACAATGCAACTTGATCAGTGATGTCATCCAGGCGCGCCAGGAACCGGAATGCCCGGATGATTGGCAGCCCTCCGCCCCTATGGTGGAGGCCAGCCATGCCTCCCTGTGCCTGGAATAGCTCCAATTCAGAGCGATTTGGACGCGCGGGAGGGTGGGCGGGCCCAGGAGCAGCTCGCCCGTCCTTGGGAGAGGTGGCATGGCCCGGGCCCATCCGCAGAACTAGCGGAATGGCGTACCGGGCTGTTCCGCCAGGATGACACCGCTGAACCTGATGTGATGGAGGACTGGATCTAGATTGAAACCTCCACAGGAAGGTCCCTGAGCCTGAGGGCACAATCCTAACCTGGAGTTAGACCAGCACAGTTTGGCCGGCACAAGGGACACAGTAAAGGATGTTTGGACCACTCTTGGAGTCAGAGAGGCCAGCACAGACATGTGCCATCCTCCTCGACTCCGAGAGTGGTCCAAACACGCTTTATAGGTGGCCCTTGTGCCAGCCAAACTTTGCCGGCCTAACTGTGCCAGCCTAGCTTAGGATTGCACCCCCAAGCACTTTAGGAAGGAGCATCTCTTTCCCAATTCAAGGAACCCTTAGCTTGGGGAAGGGGCGGCTCCATCGGATGTGAGATTTATAGTCTCAGGATCCCAGTGCATTTGCCTGCAGTGCGGACAAAGGCATTTGGGGCCCTGGAAGAGGTCATTTGCGGCGGCTTCAGGCCACATGTCTGTCTCTTCCTTTCACTGCCACCACCCCCTCAGCCTCACTTCTCTCTCGGTGACTCTCCCTTGTCATCACCCAGGTGCTCTTGTGTGGCTGGGTGACACCCAGACAGAGGCCGCACTTGTGAAGCACTCCAGATATCAAGCTTGAATGCCGTCTGGGACGGAATGACAGTTTAATTTGCAGAGCGCAGGCTCCTGGTGCCTGCTCACGTCTCGGGCGCGGAGACACCTCTATTACTCCAGGCCTGTCATCCTTCTGGGAGATGAGGGGTTGGGGACAGTAGGTGGATCTGACAGATCCAGTGTCTGTTCCTGTCTAATTGACTCTTCCAGCTTCTCTCTGGTGTGCAGTCACTCCTGAAGGTAAGGATCTGGCAAGCTTCAGTCGAATCCTTGCACAAATCAGGCTGGTGCAGCTGCATTGCCTTTGGCCTGTTAACACTTAGTTAACACTTTCCACATCCTCAGGCAGGCAGCAAACTCTCCAGTGGAATCCTCTGCATCCACCAGGCTTTCCTTTCTCTCCTCTCCCTGCTTCTCTGATGCCTTCATCTGAATTTGAATCTCACCTCTGCTGCAGACTCTCTGGGTGCCCTTGCAGAAGCCACTGCCAGTTCTTGACACTGGTCTTGACCCTTGACATTTGCTCAGAGCAAATGGGGACAGTCCATTCTCCATCCAGCACTGCATTTAAACATGGCACCAGGTGTCCTTAAAAAAGCATCCCTGTAGAGCATGGTCTCGGATTCATTTTGAAACAAGCCAGCAGTCTTTATGCATTCAGCAGTGGCAAGTCTTGGCAGCATCTGCCCAGACCTGAGATCTGCAGTGCTGCATCCTCAGGCAAGACAATCCAACTTGCAGCCCAATCCTAAACACATTTCCAGCACTGATACAGCCACAATGCAGCCCCAAGGTAAAGGCATTCCCTTACCTTGAGGAGGCCTCCATGACTGTCTGCCCACCACAGAATACGCTGTACATCCTGATGGCACAGCTGCATCTGTGCTGGAATGTTGGTTAGGATTGGGCAGTTAGACAAATGGCTGGGCATATGTAGTGCTGCACAAGTATCTTCATGCATATGAAGATATACTGAATCTTCATATGATTCATTCTATTCATTACATGATTCATTACATTGAATCAGACCTAGGTCAGGCTAAAAACACATCCTTGAACCCCTTCTCCAAGAAATTCCTTTCCTACTTCCCCTCACCTTTCACTGGCCAACTGGCCTGCAACCAGCAATGCGTCAGGTTCTGGTGGGTTCTCAGACAAAGGCCTGTGCTGGTGCTCATGAATATGCTGGTGAGTGGTCTGGACATACCCCTCGCAGCACCCCAGGAAGTCCAACATTTGGGGTGTAATCCTAACCCAGAGTTAGGCTGGCACAGTTAGGCCAGTAAAGTTTGGCCAGCACCATAAAGTGCGTTTGGACCACTCTCGGGGTCAGGGAGGATGGCGCACGTCTGCATGCTGGCCTCTCTGACTCTGAGAGTGGTCCAAACATACAGCGCTATCCTATCTGGTGCTTAGCGCTGACGCAACGTCATTGCGTTGGCGCTCAAGAAACAGGACAAACACTGCAGGCAGGCGCTGACCAAAGCCGGTCTGCGCAAGGGAGGCTCCATGCCAAGGCGGCACGGGGATTGGAGGAAGGGAGGGAGGTGGGGGGGGCGGGACGTGGGCGGGCTTGGGAAATGGCCATATGGCCACATCCTAAACCCGTCTGCGAGGCCGTGAGGCCCCGATTTGGGCCACGCAGTCTCCTTGGTTCTGCACCCGCTCTTTGGCGGGCGCAGATCCGAGGAGCACATAGGGGAGGCTGGAGCCTCCCCTATGTGCTCCATTGCCATGGGGGGGGGGGGCTCCAGCCTCTCCTATGCAGCGTTGGATTTGGCACTGTCGAGTTGGCACTCACCATTCTGGCACTGCATAGGATTGCGCCCTTAGTCTTGTCATAAATTAATCAGCAATATCACTGTCTGTATATACTTCAATTAATACTTCAATTAGCCTTCCTTTGAGGTGCAGGACCTATACATGGTTCTTTCCCTTCCCCCTTTATCCTCACAGCAATAGAGGTCAGGCTGATAGGCTCAAGGTAATCTAGAAAGTTTCAAGATGGGGGGGGGGGAGTCTTGAATTCAAGTCCTCCCACTAAACCAGACTGTCTTGCTTATAACCCAAGAATGGGGAAGGGTGTCTCCAATGTGGGGAGCAATAATCAATGATACCATGAGGTTTTGACATCCCCTGAAAGCTGTTTTGAGCATGAGACATTCTGGGACGCTGTGGGACAGCAAGGGTGGGAGCATCTGCTTTTTACTTTCTCTCCCCCGTCTCTTTCATTTTACTTTCTCTCCCCCGTCACATGTCAGCTCGTCAAAACAGCAACTTCATTAACAATCATCTTGTTTCAGTTCTGAAACCGTCCAGGGTGGTCCCCGTTTCAGCTGCGGCATGGAGCTAATTGTCTTGCTGGGAACTTTTGTTGTTGTTGCTGCTGCTGGTTGGGAAGCGTGCTCGTTAATAATCATTTAGCATATGAGCAGCCTGTAATGAGTCCATGTGTCATAGACAGCAGACACAATTATAGGAACGACATAATTATGCAACTGCTCCCACCACTCAGGTGCGGAGGGGCGTAGAACACTGTTCAGCAGCCAAGGTCCATGGAAGATACTTGGACAGAGATGAGCTTGGATCACAATGTGGCCGCAGCTACTAGGATGCACCAATGGAATATTGGAGCAATCCACAAACTGGTATTTATACAGAGAGTGAGTGAGGTTCCACAACTGCTTCGGTTATCAGCTCTTTCACTTGAACATGCCATGAGGGAAAACATCTAGAAACGAAGGGCTGTATGAGTTTCTTATAGAATAGCAGTCTCCAAATGACAAGATTGCAGCGCCATTAAAAAACCTTTCCCATTGTGTGCGGCGCTTACCGTTCCACGCTGCTGCCTCTTATTTTTCAAGCTGATCTCAGAAAATCCTGCTGGGCAGTTGCTTCCACTGCCTGTTGCCCCAGCAGGCTTTGTGCCCTGATTCTGGGGCAAAAAAGAGTGACTTTCTGAAAAGATTGTCTTGAAAGATAAGAGGCAGCCGCACACGGAAGGCTTTATCCAGGCGTTGGATCAGGGTTTGACGCATGTTGTCATAGAACATTAATTGTAAAAAAACTGCCATTTGTTAAAAAGGGGGAGGGTTTTAGTGGCAGCCTGCCTATGTGAACTGCCTTGAGTCTGTAAGACTCTCTAATTGTGAGCGTCAGTGAGAAAGTTGATAAAAATGTAAATAAATATGTTCATGCCCCTATGAAGCCAGATTGGTCTGATTTCAGAGTGAAATCTTGACTCTCTATTTTGCTTCCCTCTAAATTCCTCAGAAAGAGGAATCTCCAAATATCACGGCAGGTGAAATTCTGGCGCAACACTAATGGGGAGAGCACTGCTAAAAATGTATGCGACATGCACAAGGCTCATGCACAAGGCTCTGTGTGCCACACACAAACATGGAAGAAACATGAAATCTCCTCCAAGAAATTGTGTTAATCTCCTCAGAATGCTGTTAACTACAGATGCTGGCAAAACTCTCTGGGCCAGGGTCCAGATACAAGCTTTGAAGGCTCATAAAGCTTGCTTCAAGAGGCATGCATTAGGTGCCTCAAATCCTTCTTCGACTTGGAAGGCAGGACCTCATCCCTGGCTGAGAGAAAACCTGAACAGTCCAGGACTTCCCTGGGCAGCATCAGGCTGGTTGCCTTATGGCAGCCTGGGTGCTTGAATGTGCCACCAATCTCAGGCTGCAAAGAAGCCCAGGCTGCCCCGGAGAGCCCTAGTGTTCTATTTTACATTGCACACTTCCATATCAAGCTCTTAGAGGATCTTTTCACAGATGCAAGGGAAGTGCTTGAGCTATGGCACCACACATCTCTCCATCACAAGCTATGGTATCTTCCTAAGGCCAAGAAATGAATGACAGTTTTTGCTTTTGAGTTGCACCCTGTCCTCATGCCTCCTCGCGCTCCTTCCTCCGAGCCACCCTTGTCCCGTGGAAATGTTTTATTGCTTGTGACAAATGCAATTAAGCCACGCTGATGAAGTTCTAACGAGTGTCATGAATTTGGCAGCATGGAGAGAAACCAAAGGTCAGCAACTGCGGCTTCTCATAGCTCCACCACGCTGCGGCATGCTAACGAGCCGGTCCGTCTCACAACGTCTGCTTCTCCCCAGGGCTCCAGAATCTCATCCAAGGCGGCCAAAGCCATAGGATTTCCAGGCTCAAGAAGGCAGCTTCAACACTCAAAAGAAGAAAAGGGCTCAGACGTACGAATCTACGGCTCATTTGTGCTGTCCACAATTTTTGGGTGGCTGGAAACGCAGAGCTCATTCCCTGAAATCAAAAGGTAAGGTCTGCTTGGGATTGTGGTTGCTCTCATCTTGCTTCGGAGACAGAGGAAGGGATCTCTGCTAAGGGACCCATGAATAAAAGATGACTGAAGACATACTTGACCTCCCTAGAACTATTTGGGTTACAGAGCTGTGTGTGGAATGACAGAAAAGTTTATCAGTCACTTATACGAATGTATAGCCACCTCCCATGAGCACTACATCTCAGGGCGCAATCCGAAGAAACATTGTTGCGTTGGTGTTACGTCATTAGTGATGAGGTGGAGGCTATTGCGCCAGCCTGGGAGCACAGCCGGAAAGCTGCTCGTGAGCCAGCCGGCTGGCGCAGGGGCGGTTCTGGATGGGAGGGAGGGCAGAACTGGGTGGTGGGTGGGCCTGCTGGCACTGGGAGGGGGCGGGTTCAGGATGCGGCCATCAGGCTGCATCCAGGGCCTCACCCCCAGGCTGCACGGCCCTGATTTGTCGGTGCAGCTCCGAAGACACGTTGGGGAGGCTGCCAGCCCAGAGAGTGCAGCACCACTGACAGAGAGTGCACTGCAGGCTAAGAGCCAGTGGGAGACCAGACAGCCCAGGAGAGGTAAGTAAAGAACCTCTTTAAAATTTACCTGTCCATCGCCTGCCAGATCTCCAATGGGTCTCTTCAGACCCATTGTGAGCACTCTTAAGTCCACTGGGGGGTAGGTCTGCAGAGGGAAGGAGGTATAGGATCCCATAAACACAAATGTTGCTGAGATCCACTCACTCCTGGCCCACTCTCCACCCGAATCCGCACACGTACTGTAAGTGGGGGCAGAACTGGGGAGGGGAGGGGATGATTGGGCCTAAGAGGGGGTGGAGACAGCAGCAGCCTCTGCCACTGGATCCTAACCCCACTCGCACGCCGGATAGACTGGCACAGGTCTCCTCGGCTCTGCGTCCGTTCAAACTCAGGTACATGGCCTGGAAGACCCATTGGTGCACAGTGGTGTTACACCCCCTTACCCTGGGGAGACGCTGGCAGTAGCCTTGGCACCCACAGGATCCTGTGGTCACTATTTTGATGCTGACGGAGCTGTGGGCCTGGGCAGTTCAGGATTGGGCTGTTAGTGAGTATTGCTGTGTTGCCAGGATAAAGGCTACACTGGAACAGCAGAGTCTTCCTATTTTCAGCACTGCATTGGCAGATGTTGAAATGGGGCTTTGGTGATTTGTGGTTGAAATTGGGGGGGATATGATAACAGCTGGCTTTACCACCAATGCACACTTGGTGGCGGTGGCAAAAAGACAAAGCCACCAAACAAAGTAGGTTTTCCCCATTTGTCCTCCAACTACTCCAATCCTATGCAGTCAAAAGTTCTCCCGACCACGTTTTATTCAGTTTGAGGTAGGATGTACTTTGTATCTTCCTTCCAATTAACCTTTTTCCTCATGACATGCTTATCATGTTCAGGTGCCTTCCTTTTTTGGGCTGTTTCTTGTGACAGCTAGTGTCATCGCTGTCCCAGGATCAGGCCTACACAGGTTAAGAAGTGGCAGCACCTCTAGTTTATTTGTTCCAATATAAACGCCCTCATTCTTTCCTGCTTGCAGGCAGTATTGTGTGTTCTCTTTGCAGGTGCTGGCACACACATCTGTCAACAGGAGGAGGCTACAGCCATCAGTCTTGCAGCCAATATTAAAGGCAGTTCTTCTCAGCACAGACACTGCTGGGTTCCGATTTGACCAGATAATTATTTTTAGGAGTGGCCAGAGACCTCGATTTCTGCAAATGCAGTTCCTTAGCAACCAAGAAGCCCCTCTGGAGCTACCTTGCTTAATTATGTCCTAGTTTTCATAGCATACCTAAGTTTTTCTTAAAGACTAGAGGGAAACAACCTGCTTGCAAGCACTGGGAAATGGGCAGAGAGGTTCCTGCTGAGTTTGCAAACCCAAGCTACACTCGAATGAACAAAGATGAACAGTGCTGAAGTCACTCTGCAGGGGTGACTCGGTACCAATTGATTTCCTTTTGTACATGTAAGGATATCCTAACATAGAGAGAACATTTCAGAAATTTTTCAAAAGTTCTGGAACTGGTTCTTGAACTGGTTCTGGAAGGTGGGGACACTAGACTGGTATAGCAGGATCTGTTGACCCAGCAAGGATTGGCCCTAGTGTGCAGACCACATCTGACCGGTCCAGAAGCTGTCAGTTCCTGCTGTCTTCCCACTGCAAAGGCAGGTGTTATGTGCTATGTGTCCCATGCCAGGACACCTGCAGTTTCTGTGTATCAAAATCCACACCAAAGCTTGGAGGCAAGGACACAAATAAACTACCAGTTATTTCAGTGTTGTGCCTGTCCAGAAAAAAGGACCAGCAGATTTAACATTGTAGATTTCTAGTCCCTTTTGCACCAGAGGAGGGTTTTGAGGTCTGAACACTGGCAGTCTCAGGGTCGTCACTTGGCAGGCCCTGATGCACTCCTGTGATGGGAAATAGGGTGCTCAATGAATCCAAGTAAGTAAATTTGTCTGCACGAATATCTCTGGAAGGCAAGAAGGAAAGAGGTGCCCCTGTTGGAAGATGATGTGGTGGCTTTAAGGATTCATATGGACAACCAGGTTCTTCCTGCGGAAGGCATCCACTGTCAGTTCCTCTCCCAACTCTCTCATTTGCTAAGCAACATTTTCTCCTCGAGAGAAATTAGAACAGAAAACAGTCTCAGCACATCCTTCTAATTAAAGCATCTTGTGGTGTGAAAACAAGCTGAGCTAAATGGCTGCTGTGAACATTTCCACTTATGTGTGAGAAACAAAAAGGAGGAGCACAAAACAAAGCTTGCTGGAGCAGCCCAGGGAACCATCTTGTCTGTTTGCAACAGTGGCCAGTCAGAGGCTTCCGGAAAGCCACCAGCAAGCAGGGTGCACAGTCCACCCCATTATTTGCCCTTAGTGTCTTGTATTCAGAGATACATTGTGAACATGGAGATTCCACTTAGACATCATGGCAAATAGCCATTGACATGCCTATGCTCTGTGCAGGAGGTATGGGCTGATGGTTGAGCTGGCTCATACGGCCTGAAGCTAAGCAGAAGAATCTGTGGTCTTGTTTTTGGATGGGAGACGGAATGTCAGGCTGTGACAAGCTGCTGTAGCTATTGTGGCAGGACGAAGGTGTTGATGAGCATTCCAATGCAAGTGAGAGTTGCAGAGGAGTGTGTGAGAAGGTGAGAAGGCCAGCCGGCAAAAGAAGGGTCCTCAAGTACAACCTTGAGGACCTGTTCAGGCTTGACTTGCGATTGCCTGCTGAAGCTCGATGGCACACAGCCAGAGTAGAGAACCACACTATGAATTAGACTAGCCTGCCCATGCCAGCTGCCTTGGGCATTTGCTTTGGCATGGGAAAGGTGGGATATAAAGTCTTCAAATGAATAACAAATTAATTTATTTACTCCTTTTAAAGCCATCACCTTAACATCCTGTGCCACTGAATTCCATACGTTAACTGACATGAGGAAAGTGCATCCCTTTTTCTATCCTGAACTTATTACCAATCCATTTTACTAGATGATCCCAAGTTCTAGTGTTACGAGAGAGGTTTGGGGGAAACACACACCTTTCTACCCAGTTCTTGTAGCTGGGGATATCCTTGGCGTAGAGTAGCTTATTCGATGGGGAATCTTTGCCCAAGCGGTGTTCTGAGGTTGAACAGGAGTCCATGAAGGTTTGCGCTACCACCGACAGGCAGGCATCTGTGATGCTGCTCTTGTGGATGTCGAAGACAAACTGTGGGTTTTTGATCATGTTCACCCAGAACCTCAGCGGCAAACTGAAGACAGAAAGAGGAGCATCATACATCAGATCACTGTTTCTCCAACAGTGGGATTTGATAACATCAAATCAGAAATTCTCAGTCATTGCAATGCTCCCTAATGACCTGATCTGTCAAATTTGATGGAGCTGCTGCAGCAAAACAAATGGGTTGTGTTTTCACAGCATAGGCAGAACTACATATTACCAAAGAGGGGGGGGTCCAACTCTATATTTTCCTCATAAATCAAATGCAAGGGGACACTTGCAGGGGGAGAACCAGCAGGTTGCTGGGGAAATTTAACACTTCTGCCATCTGCCAACTATCTCCTATAAATACCCCTCCCAGCTCCTTTTATTTACTTTGTTTTCCCAGCAAAGATCTGAAATTATAAGAATATATTTGCTGAGAGCAAAACAGCTGGAGGTGCACTTTCAGAAAGGACTAGTAGGCAGCAGAGGAGGGGGGTCGAACACCATTCTCTGCCCTTTACTGTTTCTCTCCTCAGTATCGGCATTCACATTACTTTGGCAAACTCTGCCCCCTGAATATGCAGAAACTGCTGCTGTGTCTGAGCAACCCTGTTTTGTTGTCCAGATGATAGGGTCTTTGAAGTTCAGTGTGAGCTGCAATACTACTACTAACATGATGCTAACATAGGCAAACACACATTTTCCTTAAAAGTTAGACCTATTCCTGGGTATTTTGGGGGCGCTGATTCAAAAAATGGCTTCAGTTTTGCCCTATCTCATCGAATTTTGGAGATACAGCCTAGCCTCATTAGTGAATGGTTCAAGAAGCTGGAAGCCATGGCATAGGCTTCCTCACGAGGAAGCTGCTTGAACCATTCACTAATGAGGTTATGCTGCATCTCCAAAAATAGATGCAACAGGGCAAGACTGATGCCATATTTGGAATCGGCGCCCCAAATTCAAATAAAACCACCATAAATTTTGAAAAAATGTTTTTCTGACCCTTCAATTTGCAGGTCTATGTGATGAGTTGCTCTTTTGTCAATTTGAAACTGGCAAAACTGGTCCCCCCTCCCCTCTGAAACTCAGTCGAATTGGCTTCTGCTCCAGATTCTGTATCTGTCTGCTGCTCCTCATTCTCGTGTTCAACTACCTTCAAAGTGAAAGCACCACCATATGTTCGATTCATGTTTGATCCAGAATGCCCAGATATTATGGTGCTTTGGCCACATGTCTGAGATGTTTTCAACAGGCTCCCTATCTACTGTTTCCTACTGAATTTTCCTGAGCCAAAGGGCATCTTTCCACATGGGGCAATGGAAGCTCAAGTGAAGAAACGGTTGGGAAGACTGGAGTTGGGGAAACTGACTTGGAATTAATTGAATTTGACGGAGAAGAGATCAGTTTTCCATTTCCCTGAGCCACCCACCTCCTTTCCCCCCTTTAAATAAACCTCCTGCTCATTTAGTCTGAGTGGCTTCAATCAGACTTAGATTAGTGCCACAGATGATGTTAATAATATGCTAATGTTTCATTAGCTGAAAGCCTCTTCGGTGCCTAGGGTTTCTTTTTTTATTCTGTGGCATGCCGACAACCTGCCAGTCAGCATGGTTGGTAAAAGGGGATGTGAAGCCTCGCGGCGTGGTAGCAGCTGGCAGTATCAAGGAGAATGGCAAGCAGCACACATCACAGCCACCCAGCGATGACATCACTGCCAGGAGCCTGAGGATTGTGGGTGAGGCAGGGAACTCCAGTTGGCCTTCGTAGATGGGAGGGGCGGAGCAGGGGAGAAGTGAAGAATTTAAGTGCGGGGAACAGGCCTGATGAGGAGTTGGCAGAGGGAGTATCAGGATAACAGAATGGAGAGGGCCCATGGACAGAAAAGGGGAGGGGAGGTCAGAAAAGGAGGAGAGGAGGTACAAAGAGAGCAAGCAAGGTAGACACTGGCAAGAAGGAGACAGGGAGAGGCAGAGGAAGAGTACCCAAAGTGGGGGTGAAAAGACTAAGGAATAGGAGGCTGGAAAGAAAACAGTGAAGGAGGTTTGGGAAGGAGGAGCAGAGCCAAGGGAGCCCAAAGGCAAGGCAGGTGAAGAAACAGGAAGGTGTGGACCAATGGAAGAGAGCATGGAAGTTTCAAGGAAGAAGAGGCAGCTTCCCTCTAGCTACAGTTGGTCTGTGGGCAGGGTTATGGAGCAACAGCCCACCTGGTGACCCCAAGAATCCTGTCTCTACCCAAGTCTTTGCAGAACCAGCAGCTAGCCAATTGCACCACGAGTGCTGTATTGCTGGGTGCTGGGGCTCCCTAGACAGTATCTGGCCTGGTGAGGGCAAAGACATTCCCTCTAGCAACGTGGACAGGAGGGCAATAGGTATGCTCAGAGTAAGGCCAACAGGGGAACAATCTGAAGATGTATTCAGAATCCTCCAAGAGAAACTGTACAGGATAGTGATGGGGCGGGAAGAGGGAAGGGAATGGTTTTGGTGGCAGCAGCGCATGCTGAAACCTAACCCCCTTCCTGGCCTTGATCTGCCAAGCCAGGAATTGCAGCAGATTGGACTGTCTGTGTGTGTGGCAGCCAAGGTAAAGCCCTCTACTGGGCTGGCCCGTCTCACCCTTGCCAGTCTGGATGCCAGCTGTGAAACCTCAACACTACTGTAGCAATAGTCCTTCAAATCAAAAGATACCGCAGGACCAGGAAAACATTGAGGAACATTCTTAAGGAAAGGGAAAGCATCCAGCAAAGGGATTCTTGGGTGACAGCTTGCAAAGAAACTACAGCTGCAGGAGGACTGAACTATCTAGCATACTATTGTGACAACATGACCATTCCCTTTGTTAGGCAGATTAAAGGTTAATAGTAGGGTCATTGTGACATTTCTGAAAATTCTGAAGTCTAGAAGGCCGACATAATGCCATTCTTGAGGCAGACTGTGTGGTAATGGAGCCCAATCCAATCCATCACAATGCCACAAACACTTTATGCCTCCTTAGTGCTGCCGACTAACACAGCTATTATCTAGCAGTGCTCACCAGTTGCTTTTCCAGGTATGCCGTACATGAGGATCATGGATGTTGTGCTTGTCTGCCTGCTCATCCAAGAAGTCAAACATGTATTTGATGGCCAGAGGCAGGGCGCTGCCACGATGTGCTGTGCTGAAGATCGTCTCAAAGAGGTCGTCGACAAACTTCTGTAAAGTGCCCTGGTTGATGGAAGGAATCAGGAGGAGTCAATGTGACATGGGAAGCCGGCAGAATGATGGTCAGAAAGGCATGTCTGCTGTCCTAATGCATCAATGGGCTAGTTGTGCGATAATCAGGTCACCAATATGCTCTGGTGTAGTTAATAAAAGTGTAGCCCAGTGCAGAGGGCAAAATGATGCCCCGGAAGTGATGTCACAACAGGAAGTAACATCACAGTTGTATGTTCATTTACTTGGTTCTTTGGTCATAACGTTTGATAGACTGGAGGTAGTACACTCCAACTTGTTTCCATCACATTCTGCATGAAATTCTGCATTGAATGGTATATATTGTGACAGTATTATTCCTTAAAAACCCCACAATTTTTATATGACAGCTGTATTTTCATTTTCCGGTTTTTTAGCCGTAATGTTTGATAGAGTAAAGATATTACACTCTGGTTTGTTTCATTGCCTTCTGCATCTAATGGGACATAACATGATCGTATTGTCATACATACCAAAGTTTTCACGATTTGGGCCACTAGTGTCAAGCTCAGTTTGTTCCCCTCTAAAGCTTGTAGCCCGGTGCAATTGCACTCCCCTGCACTTCTTTAGCCAGGCCCCTGCCAATACACATTGTGCCTCATCTTCCTGGGTTTTGCTGATCCAAAGGAGAACCTCATCAAAATCTTCATCCCCACCACAGTGGTGGCTAGAACTGTCAATTGCTTAAATAAGTCCAACTGTTGAATCATTTGCTTTTTACTGAACTGCTGTTTCACTCAAGTGTCAATAAATGTAGCATGATGGAAGGCCTTTGAAGCCACCTGGTCGAACCCCTACTAAATGCAGGAAAATCTTCTCTGGAGTGTCTCCAAAACTTGCTTGTCAAGCCTCTGCTTGAAGACCACCACCCCAGGAAGGAGAACTCACTGCTTACCTCAATCGTCAATTCCATTGTCAAACTGCTCCCACTATTAAGGGCATAATCCTAAACTGAGTTAGGCCGCCATAAACTAAGCCAGCAAAGTTTGGCCAGCACATGGGACAACGTAAAGTATGCTTGGACCACACTCTGAGTCAGAGAGGCCAGCACGCAGACCTGAGCCATCCTCCCTGACTCTGAGAGTAGTCCAAACATGCCTTACGGTGGCCCATGTGCTGGCCAAACTTTGCTGGCTTATCTTATGCCGGCCTAACTCCAGTTTAGGATTGCGCTCTAAGAATACTGAAATTCAATTGAAATCTACCCTTCTACAGCTTGAGAACATTCAAGCTAGTTCTACTCTCTGGGGAAAGAGATGATAAATCTTTACCTTTTTCCATGTGACAGTCCTTCAGGCATTCGAAGAGCATTATCATGTATTCCCTGCCCCTCCCCAGCCTTCTCTTCTCCAGGCTAAACATACCAAGTTCCCTCCTCTTTCCTAAGGGGAGTTGTTTTCCTGACCCATGACCAGCCTCTAAAAACCTCTTTACAGCATCTTCAAAAGGTGCTTGTCAAACCTCTCCTTGAGACCCCCAGCAAGGGAGAACACAGCGCTTCCATTGGCAATCAGTTCCACTGTTTAAAAGTGGACAATTTGATGTGGTTCACATATTTTAAAAGAAAATGAGAGATAATAATTGTTCCCCATACTACTGACAACAGAACCCAGTGCAATGTGTTAAAACTCCCTGAAGGCTTCTAGAAACCACGGGGGACTGTCTTCCACCATAGTGAGCATCAACATCATGCTTGGAAGTGTTCAAAGCGTTTTACACACTAATCTTGTCATCCTTTACAACTCTGCCAAGCACTTGAGAATTATTATGGCCATATTGCAGATGAGCTTGAGGCTGAGAGAGAGCACTCCTTGCATAACACCACTTAAGGAGTTCATGGCAGAAGCCAGATTTGTCCTGGGGAATGTGTGGAGTTGTAACGCAGGGTCCAAGCCAATCCCACTTTTCAGCACTGCTGCAGCTGTCCCAAGGGAGCATGTGCTAAAGCTTGCAGTGGTGGAAACAGTCACAGAGGCCTCCTTTAAGTAAAGAATGCCTTGAGACTGCATTGGAAATGGAACAGGATTGGGCCCTCAGTCTCTCACAGCCCAATCCTAACTTGTGCTGAAATAAGCAGCACAGGTTAGGTGCAGGCTGGAGCACAACTCAGGGTAAGGGGATATTTATTCCTTTACCCTGTGTTGAGCCCCAGCCACCCCTATCGGGCTACATGGGGTGGCTACATGGCTACCTGCACCAGAATTTTACAAGAGCAGTGGTTCCCAAAGTGGTGGGTCGCAACCCACCATCTTAGGCAGCATTGGCTTCTGCCCCCGTAAGGGGCAGGAATTGGGAGAGGGCAGCAACATGATCCCCAGAATAGCGCTGGACAAAGGGACTGGTTCCAGACATATGCCTTGCAGCACTGGTGTTCAGGGAGTGCAGGAAGCCCTGGGGATACCCCCAGTGATGTCATGCACCCACTATGCACCACTACGCGAGTACCGGTTTCTAGAAGTTGAGCTGGCCTAAATCATTATTTGTTTGGCATTTGGACAAGTGCCAATCAAAAGTGAGTACCGGTTTCTAAATCATTTGGATGACACCACTGGATACCCCCTCTGCTCCCTTAAAACGTGATTGTGACCCACTTCCAGTTTCATGGCAGCAAAGTGGGTTGCAATCACATTTAAGGCATTTGAGGCTTCAGGAGCCCTGCAGGGGTGAGGTGGAGCAGTTCCCAGGGCTCTCCACATTCCACAGACACCAGCGCTGCAAGGGGTAAGTCTGAAACAAGCCCCTTTGTCCCAGGCAGCAGCACAATCCTGGGAATCACACTGCTGCCCTTGTCTCCTCCTAGCCAACATTTACATGGCTCCCAACTCCCTGAACTACAGCAAATCCAAGCAGGCTGTGTAAGGTTGCTTGAGCAAGGGATGGGGGTTAGGATCCAGCCTAAGGTCCCATGGCTGGTCCCATTCCCCTCCCGGACCTGATCTATCCTTCCTCCACCCAAAAACGCCCCCTACTTGCCTCCAATCTGCCCTCCGGCCACCCTCTCCAAACCTCCTCACTGGCTGGCCTCAGTTGGGGAAAACCTGTCACCTTGAGTGTACCATTTATGCAGAGGGAGAGGCAGGATGCAAATCATTTAAATAAAGAAACAGGTAAATACAGGCATGCCGCGGTATCCTCTGGGGTTCCGGACTCTGCCCCCAGCCCCGTGGATACCTGAAACCATGGATACGGGGGACACTTTTTTAAAGAGAAGAGAACATCAGTAGTTTTGCTGCAAAAAGGTAAAATAATTGTTTAATTGTTTCCCTGTCGTTTTAATAGGCATCCCACTATCCATGGTAACTGAATAACTGAAACTGTGGGTACCAGGGCATGCCTGCAAATTCAAATACATAACCAATCCCCTACTGTCTGAAATGGTAGAATCCATGCACCCGCTTTGCTGCTCTACCACTTCTTCTCACAATATGGCCTGACCCATCAAGGGGCGGGGGGGGGGCCTTCAGAGCCTCGGTCTCCATCTTCACTTGGCCACAGGCAGAGTCGTTTTCTTCCTCAATACAGCACTGCTCACTGGCTGCTTCTGCCTGCCCTGTTCTACGCCGTGCTTTCAAGGTGTCAGCAAAATCAATTCTGCGTAAATAACAAAGTGCTGGAACTGAGCAACAAGGAGGTGGCGCCGCGCGGAAGGCATCACTGTTAAACCGCCATCCATGGCGTTCCTGGGCCGAAAGTCAACTACAGAGAGTTATAGAGCTGTCAGGCAATCATCTCCCATGAAGTGCTGAGCGTGGTGACGGATTGAGTGCCTGCCGCCCACCCGCCTGCTTGACACCTTGTGCAGGCCGGCACCTCCGCTGTCGGGGCTGTTTCCGCTGTCAAGCAGCCTCCTGAGAACGCTTTTCCTCTCCCTCCTCCACTCCCTGCTCAACAACTCGCACAGTAGGGGAAAATGGCAACTGGGGTTCCAGGCAACAGGCTGTATTAAGAAGGTATTACTGTGGCAGACCGGAGCTGCTTCAAGGCCCCAGAAATGCCGGCAGAAGGGAAGATGACGCGCTCCTTTGTCAAACAGCTCAGTCTAGGGCAGTGACGGCAAACCTATGACACATGTGTCAAAGGCGACATGCCACGACATTTTGCCCCCCCTGTTCACCTGACAGCAACTTAGTTCGCTTTACTAGTTTTTCCTTTTTATAATGAAATTATTTGCCATTTCTTTATATAATACAGAGCACCACACATGATCAGACTTTTTTTAAAAAAAATGAATGTGTAAAGAATTGTTTCTATTTTGCTGCTGCTGCTGGTGATGGTTTGACACACCAGCAGAGTCAAGTTAGGCATTTCTGAGTTTTTGACACGTCAAGCCCAAAAAGTTCACCATCACTGGTCTAGGGCAACGTACTGCTACCAGTTTGCCTGACACAGGTGTCATGTTGGTCTCTTCTCAGAATGCAGCACTTCTTCCTCCGTTAAGTATATTATTCTGAGGAATGTTGCAAGATCAGGAGATCTACTTCCTGCCTGCAGGATCAGGACAAACATCAGTTAACAAGTGCTGTGTTCATCCTGAAACACTTAGCTTGAGGCAGGGGAAAGGATGCAAGGGGGCAGCTCTGGGCACGCCAGACCCCATCAGACGTCACTGCTTTGCAGGGCTGCAATTGTCCCTGCAAGGAAATGCTGTTTTGCCTGCTTTTCCCAGGGGCAGTGAGGCAGGAAGGCTCAGGCACTTCCAGGTGCTTTGTGGGTGATAAATAAAAGAGAAAGCCTTGGAGATTTACACAGGTGCACTTAGAGCATGCACAAATCCCCGAACCTTTTGGGGCTGAGTCCCGGGATGCTCCTGCAATCCTATCTATTATAAATATATTTCAAACGTTTAAATGAGCCTCCCTGGCTGCTAAGATTATCTCATGAGGCCAGACTGACAGCCTTTTGCCCTCGGGAGGTCTGACTGGTGACTAATATTTGGCATTCCCTTTACTGGCTCCGAAGTGCCGGAATTCTGTCTCTCTGGAGGCCTGGGAGGCTGCTTTGCTGTATTTTGATTAAGAATATTTATGTACTGCTTTTCAACAACAACAACAACAACAACAACAAATTTACAAAGTGGTTGACAGACAAAAATCAAATATTTAATGGCTCCCTGTCTCAAAAGGGCTTTCTAAAATAATGCAGAACACCACCAGCAAACAGCCACTAGAAAAGACACTGTGCTGAGATGAAAGGGGGAGCTACTCTCCCCCTGCTAAATGTAAGAGGTGCGCTATCTGAAAAATGCCTCTTTGCCCAGTTAGCAGGGAGTGTACAGGACAATCAACAGTATTTTTATATACCGCTTTTCAACCCAAAGCAGTTTACAAGCAAATATTACAACAACAACAACAACAACAACAACAACAACAACGTTAAATGGCTCCCTGTCCCAAAAGGTGTCACAATCTTTTAAAAAAAAAGTGAAACATTTAGCAAGCTTGTCAAGACACTTCTTTCAGGCTTTGATGTGTTGGCCTCTTCGATATAGGGTTGGTGGTTGTTTCTAACTTCTTATGGATTTCCAAACTGGGAGTCTTGGCTGCTAATTCTCTAATATGGCAGAATCCAGGGAGGGTTTCTTCAGGAGAGGGCAAATCACTGCCAGAGTTAAACAAATTGGTGCCATACCCTCACTCTGTGATGCATTTATAACTTTCCCTGTCCTCTGGGCAAGTCCCCCCTGAGTAGTTCCTCTCAGCCATGCAGGGCAAGCGTCAAGCGGGCATGCAGATAACCTTACACTCCTGTGGATCCTGTCCACTTCCTCATTCTGCACAAGGCGTCACTGTTTTATGGAGTTCAAAATAATGCAACTTTCTGAATGGCAGAAAGACTGCCAACAAAGCAATAAACCTCCCAGCCAGGTTTCACTTCTTGCCTAATCAAGTGAGCAATTACCTTCTCAGCCTTCAGAGCTCACTCCGTCACACTCTCTCTCACACACACCCCAATCTTTCCATACCTTGGTGGCCAGCAGCCTGGTCAGATAGATCTCTGACACCATCTTGCTCCCTCGGTCGCCCTCCTTCTGATCTCCATGTTCGTGGTTCTTAACTAGGTGCCACATCTTGACCCCGCTCTCTAGGTCAGGTGTAATCATAGGTGTTCGGGAGCGCAAGCTATCTGGGCTTCCAGTGTAGCGGATCATATTTTCTGTAAGAAAAAAAAACCCTAATGTCTTCAGGATGTTTTCTTCAAAGACAAGGCAAACAATGTCTAGGAAACCAGATCACTGCCCTACTACCCGAGGAATGAGGGAAAAAAGCCTAACATGAAAGTTGCACAAGCCTATTAAAAGTATGTCAAGCTAAATGGATCTTGGCGTGATCAAACAAGACAATTCTCAGTCACGGTAATGAGAAACCAAACCTCCATGATCAAACAGTATGACTGCAATCCTATGCAAGCTTCCTGGGAGTAAGCCCATTGAACACAATAGGACACAGCGAGCAATCCTTACCTGGAGTTAGGCCAGCACAAGTTAGGGCAGCAAAGTTTGGCCAGCACAAGGGCCACTGTAAAGTATGTCTGGATCACTCTTGGAGTCAAAGAGGCCAGCACACAGATGTGTGCCATTCTCCCTGATTCCGAGAGTGGTCCAATTGGGCTTTACGGTGGGCCTGGTGCCAGCCAAACTTTGCTGGCCTAACTCTAGGTTTGGTTAGGATTGCACTCTTAGAAGTAAGTAAGACCTGCATAGTAGTAGACCTGCATAGGACTGGGCTGCCAATCTCAGAGTACCATATACTGGAGACAAGCAAGAGCTTCACATCTCACTTTAGAATGCCCACAGCCATCACCTGATAACAGAATACTGAGCTAGATGGAGCTTTGATCTGATTCAGCAAATCATTTGTTCTTTCATACTGCTCTGTCCTGCATTGTAATGTGCCACTAATGATTCTATGCTGTTCCATGGGCTAAGCGCAGCTTAAGTGATGTTACCTTTGAAATAAAAGTATAATCAGGATGTGAGCAGGTGAAATCTTTAGTGGTTAAGAAATTGCACCCCGCCAACCATTTCTAGTCCAGAGAATATTTCCATTTGGTCCATTAACCAAGGCATCAAGAATGCTTTGACAGCTATGATCACACCCCTGCTGACCTGACCATCGCTCTTCATTCCCTCCGACTTACATGCATGCTGCTTCAATCCTCCAATAAGTCTTCAAGCTGAGACCTCCTTTGTGGTAGAGGGAGAACTAGAAAATTAACACCACATGGGGTGCAGATAACCATCTTACTTTGAAGACTCAAGCCCCAGCTAGTTATGAGGTTGTTGGAAACAAAGAAGGATCACCCAGCCAAAAATGAATATTATTGTGAGCGCAATTCTAACCTGGAGTTAGGCCAGCACAGTTAGTCCAGCAAAGTTTAGGTGGCTCAAGGGCCACCATAAAGCACGTTCAGACCACTCTCGAAGTCAGGGAGGATGGCGCACGTCTGTGTGCTGACCTCTCTGACTCCAAGGGTAGCCCAAACATACTTTATGGTGTCCCTTGTGAGGGCCAAACTTTGCTCGCCTAACTGTGCCGGCCTAACACCAGGTTAGGATTGTGCTCTGAGTCACCTTCTTTTGTCATCTTTTACAGTTGAGTTGCCTACAACTTGATGAGATACATTTTTTGCTATTCCTGGATTCTTGTACTGCTACCATCCCCTACTGTATACAAAAGGAATGTATATGCTGTACGCATGATTGCTTTTTTTAGTCTACCATTGAGATTCCTTGCCTGGAGTTCTTTCTTTAGGGTAGACTAAACCTGAATGTGGGAATAAACAAACCCAATCAGTTCCTCATCATGCTGTGCTTTTGTGTCTACAATCTTGGCTTTGTGCCCATGTTCTCCGAGTGCGATTTTGGCAGGTGCTCTTTCAGAGAGGAATACGTAAAACATTGCACAACACAGGGAACATCATGCTTTATAAAGTTAATGTCTAAAGTGGGACAAAATTGTCACCTGCCATAAGCAAAGAGCAAGGGTTACCATAAGCAGAAGATCTAGCTTGGAAGCCTCATTATTGCATTGAAAATAGCATTAATTACTGCCCAAAGCATCTTGGCGTGCGCTGGTCATGACTTATGTCATTGGTCCTCCACTAGTGGGTCAAGGTGTTTCACATAAGTCACAATTGCAGATGTTTTCCTTCTATTCCCTTAGTTGTTTTCCTCTTTGCCTCTTATCGTTAAAGCAGTAGGAGTGCAAAATAACTTTTATACAATTCGAGATATGTGAAAACTTGCTTACTGTGTCCATAGAGATTTCAAACAGGCCTGAGCTTCAATGCCACTGGAACCTGAGGTTTGGGACCACTAGTTTGCCAAGAAAACTTGTAGGTCCACTCGTCCTCTCAAGTAAGGCTTACAGGCAGTGGTGTCATTCAAATGATTTAGGAACAGGAACTCACTTTTGACTGGCACTTGTCGGGAACCCGGAACCAGCCATGGAGCCCGTTAGGATCCGCAACGCCCGTTCTGGTCTGTTCCCCCTGAATGACATCACTGCCTTCGCCCCCCCCCCCCAGGAATCCAGAGTCGCTCCCTTTAACCCTCTGAGTGCCGGCCAACCAAGAAGAAAAGCTCTTTGCAGAGGAATTGGGAGGGGGAGGAGGGAGAGTGAAGTGGGTGGAGTCAGCCCTAATTTTAACTAGTGGAACTGAGTTCCCCCGTGTTCCCCCTGCATGACATCACTGCTTACAGGTAAAGCCCTCACTTGACTTTGCCAATTGACAATTGCTGATTTGGATCTGTGTTTCAAGTGCCAGGTGTCTTGCTCTTGTATTTCAGACCTGCCACACTTGAAAGCAACTCTAGTGATGTGCCCATCGTTGGAGCATATCATGGAGAAATGTGTGCCTTTAACAACATAGCCTCTCTACACCATCTGTTCCTCGCCATTGTAGGTTCTACGGTCATGGCTTGCAGATACTTACCATACTTGCTCGCAGAGGTCCTGGAAACAGTGGAATTATTGACTGCATTGTAGGCTGTAACTTGCTTGGATACAAGGGCTACCACAGATCCATCTGGCACCTAGAAAAGGAAAGAGACCGTGTCAGCAAGATACAGGCAAAGGAAAAATCAGCCACTTTTGAGAACCATTCAGTTGAACACCAGGGTAAAAATCTTCAAATAAATAAACGGGCAGCAGAGAAGTTAGTGGAGCTCAGGTTGTGCTTGTTTGTACCTTTAAAGTCCTCAATGAACGGGGACCCATCTCTTGGAAGAACCACATACACCAATACAAACCTGCCCAAGCATTTCAGTCAACAATTAAGGCCGTGCCATGCTTCCCCCACTCTCAAATTGCTGTCAGAGATATGGCAGGTGGGTATGATACATTCAGGGCCTTTACAGATGTGGTACCGTCAATTATGGATTACTCTCCTGAAACTGGCCTGCCTGGCCCTTTGTTTAATGAGCATACATATGATTCATTCATCAAACAAAGGCAGTGCACATAATACGAATAAGATAAACCAATATCATTACCAATTTAACAACAATAAAAGATAAAGCAATGGCAGTTGAAAAAGAAATTAAAAACTTGGAAGAAAACATCAACATCGCTTAAAACAGTCATAATTCCCAATCATTTATGGCTTTCCAGAAAGCTGCAAATTCATATTTGTTCTGGAAAGCATTTAGTCCTGTACAAACTGGCATTGTTTTACAATCAAAGTTGTTGTATTGCTAATTAAATTATTGTTTCGTTTATAACCTGCATTGGGTTACTGAAAGGCAAGATAGAAGCAATTTCAAAATATAAACAATCCCTTGGTCCAAGTGATCTGGAAACATCAGAACATTGTCACATGTGAAGCTGAAAATGCCTCTGAACCTCGCTTATGCTGCTTATGCAGAAGTGGGGAGGAAGCATTTGTAGCCCAAAGCAGCATTACATGATGAGCCCCATGGAAGCTTGCTCCACTTTAAACCTCCAGTTGGAAAGTGCTTTAAGGCTCCATTGCTGCATGTTGTAGCAAAGCTTGCCTCTGAGCACTGCCTTTCCTGAGGATGGAGGAGGAGCCATGAGCATGCATGTGTCAAGAAGGTGCATGCCAGCTTTTGAAAGAAAGAAAGAAAGAAAGGGGCCCTGGATAATAGAGATTCCATATCTGGTTCTGAACATGAGTCAGGGAAACTTTGACGTAGAACAGAGAACTGCAGTCTTGTTCAGGTTATACCTAGGGCACCCCATTGGATTATTCTTCACCCCTACTGCTAAGAATCAATGTCAGTGCCTGCTGGGACCATCAGCCACAAGAAGCCGTCTCAACAGAAGCCCAGATTGTTGAAGGCTCTCCAAAGGTGGGAAGCCTTCCAGCTCAGTGCAGATGCCCTGTCAGGGCTCCCTCTTCAGAAAGCAAGCGGAATAATACAGAATAATGAACCAAGGACAAGTGATGCCATATTAAGGAAATATTTGATGAATATGTAGTTTGGGAAAGAAGAAAAGGGAAAGGGGAGGTCCTAGGGATAGGAAGAGCCATCAGCTCTTCGATCGGCAATGATAATAATTAGCACTTAGCACAGAGTGCCTTCATCTTCAAAGCATCTCTGCAGTGCTAATTAATCAGTCCTCTTTGGAGCCTTGGAAAGGTGCTTTTTAACATCTGGGAGGTAGTTTTCTCATCTTCATATGAGTGGGGAGGAGGGTTAACGGTCCCACTGAGATTCTGGTCACTGAAGTGGTGATAAAAGGACCAGATGTGCAGATGAATGACTATCTGGTGCTGTAACTCCTGACTACAAAATCATAGCATGTATGGTAGTAGCTTTGGGCTCTGTGAGCCAACATTACCTTTTGGACCAGAGTTGCTTCCTATCCTTTCAAGATCTCAGCTGCTGTGACAGAAGCAGGGATTTGGATTGGAATGTAAAATATTTTTTTTATTCTGACTGTAAGGAAGAGATGCTGCAAGAGGCAAGGTGAAGGGTCCTGAGCTACAGGCGTGATAAACTCTGCTGAGAAATTTCACTTATGGAAATTTGGCTTCCCTTGAGTTTCTCTTGAGGTTTCTCCTTTCAAAGGACCCTAAAATTGGCTTAGAATTTCACTTAGTCTAAAATCTGAAAAACTAGTCTTGGAGCAGCTGTTGGAGACGACCCTTTGCAGCCTCAACCCCACGGCTCCATTATAGCTCCAGCATGAATTGATGCACAACTGCCTTGTGGTATGGTCTGAAATGCAGAATGTACAAAGCAGTGAAAGGGCCTCAGGTGCCCAGAATAATTGAGAAAAAACACCAGAAAATTCCCTGGGGCAACGGCACATTCGGGGCAAGGGCTTTCCCATGTGCTCCTTGCCGAGGACAGCAGCGCAGCTTGAACTGGCCAAGTCCCAACTCCACCCCCTCCCTGGGCCAGCATGTCTCCCAGCCCAGCCACCCTGCCTGGTTCCTCCCTCCCTCTCTCCCCCTGCACAGAACCACTCTTGCGCCAGTCGAGTTCGGCTGGTACATGAGCAGCGGAGTGCAGCCCTTGGGCCGACACTGCTGCTAGCATCGGCCCAACAGGACCAGCACCGATGCAAGGGGGCTGGTTGGCGCCCTCACATCAGCGCTGGTGCTGTTGGGCCAATGCAAGTGGCTAGCATGGGCCCAAGGGTGATAGATAGATAACTTTATTACGGTCAAAAGACCAGCCAAGGGTGTGTACAGGATTGGGCTCTTATTTTATATACATTTCACTTCTCTTGTCTCTACTCATCCACCTATTCTTCTGCCAACCTAACATTTGAGAAAACACATCTAAACCTAAAATAGCATCCTCCAGCCTCCACCCTTGCCCCTTTTCTCTTGTGGCTCCCTTCAGTCGAATGCTTAATCTCCCAGCATCTCTCTGGCTGCTTCCTTGATAGGGTTAAATTTTTGATAAAAAGTTCACTCTTTCTATAACTGTTACCCGGGGCTGGTCCGATACCTCCTGGCGCCTGAAGCATCAAGCCAAACTCTGATGATGAGGCAGCTTTTGCTCCCCACCATCCGCCAATGCCATAGCTCAGCACTCCCCTCCCCTCCATGTTTCTTCTTCTGGTCTGTCCCCCTCTTTCTTTTCCAATACAGGGCATGGAAGGAGAACGAGGGAGCAGGGGAGGCAAGGAAGAGGACAATCTGCTTCTTGATGCGGTAGCCTCAGTTGGCCTCATGGATGGGCCAGCCCTGCTGTTAGCACATACCCCTTTTCTTAGATCAGTGGCATTCAAACTGTGGGTCGGGACCCACTTGGTGGGTTGTGACCTGATGTCAGGTGGGTCGTGGAAAGCTGGGAGCAGCCATCTTGGAAACTGCAGGCCTGACTCTTGCTATATTCCTTTTGTGAGTTTGAATTTTCAAGTGAGGGTTTTTTTATTTTGTTCTTAGTTCAGTGCTTTTCCATCATATTTTGTCCTAATCTTGCTTTCTGTCGGGGATATTTCCTGGTTGGACTGTACAATTGCTGCAGTCCAAGAATGCCAATCTGCATTTCAGGAGTGTCATGGTATTATGTTACAATGACAGCACTTCCTTGCTTGATGATGTCACTTCTAGATGTGACATCACTTCCAGGTTAATGACATCACTTCTGGTGGGTCCCAACATGAGTGCCATTCTAAAAAGTGGGTCCCAGTCTAAAAAGTTTGAATACCACTGCCTTAGATTGTAATTGTAAAGCAAAGCTTAAACCAACTTGCTCCCACTTGCCTTTCCTGCTACTAGAAGCAAATACACTATCTTCCATGCCCTTCCCTGCCCCTAAGGCTACCCCTCCCCACCGTCTACTGTTAGAATGCAAGATTCTCTGGAGAGTCACAGCATTTCCCTTCAGGATAGAAAGCATCAATCTCCTCACCTGTCTGAATGGAATTAACTCCTGTCCTCCTCATTATCTCATATCCGCTCCCAATCTGTTTCTAATCTGTGGCTTGACATTTCATCCAAAGCTATTAGAGGGGAGGCAAGGGGGATAGGGGAACGGCTGGATAAAAAGAGAAGGGGGCTGTTTCTCTCCCATTCTGGATATCTGTGACCAATTTAAAGGTGTTTGTTTCTGGTAAGATAGGATTACAGCCTAAGGGTTCAATCCTGCATACCACCACTCAAAATCCTGCGTACCACCACTCAAAAATGTTGCAAACGTGCCATAAAGCACATCCGCGACACCTTACTGCCTGCACTGGGCTGGTGCTCAGTTAGCAGCAGGTCAGCAGACAGGGTATTTTGATAATGGCAAATCAGGGAAGTTTTGAAAGAAACTGATATCCTTAAAGAAAACCATCAATGCTGGGAAAACAAACAAACCCCAAAAGCCAGTCACTTACCTGATAGTGCGCCAGGGTATTGAGTCTCTTCCAGTCATTTTCAATTTTAGTTGTAAGGTCCTCATCTTGAAGGATCATTCTTGCCCCACTTCCCTGTCGCCATTCTGTAGTGCAAAGAAATGAGAGGTCACCTTTCATACCGGACACCCTGTGAAACTATTGTGGAGGGAAAAGTGGGAACAACGGCAAGAGACAGTGTATCCCAGTTTGTAAGTGCCAAGCTGCCCAAGGTTTCATTTCTCCAGGTCTTACATTACATGAACACAATCTAGAGTGCCTCTGAACATATGCAGAGTGTTTCCTGTTACCACTGAGCATCCCAAATAATCCCACGCTAAATTCAGGTTTAGGAGGCATTGCCTTGAGATAGCTTTCAGGCTGAACACCACCCTTTTAAAAATGAATGTGGAGACATCACCCGCAGACTGTGCAGCTCATGTAGAAATGTGAGAACTGCTGCCAGTTTGCTTTGGTCCCAGAACTCCCTCATTGCATAATTAAAACGTATTTGCAAAACCGATGCTTGGCTTTTGCTCTCCAATTCTGGAGCAGCCATCGGAAATCAAAGGGGAGAGCGCGAGGGAAGCATCACTGCTGAACGGAAGCAATGACAAAGAGTACAAGCAGGCGGCTCCGGAGCAGTGACCAAGAGCCCCCCCCCCCAAAAAAAAACATCATCACATTTCTCTCTGACAGACAACCTGCTGACCCATCAACCATTCCTAACCACACCAGAACTGAGCTTGTCAGCCTGGCTGGATCTCAAGTCTGCTGGCACAAGCATTCTATGCACTGTCTACAGTGTACAGCACAGGAAAATGTTCATATGCCGGCTTTCTCTGCTCAGGATACAGGGAGGGCAGCAAGGAACACTGTACAGTGGATGGTCTTCCCTGTCCTGGGATTCTTGGCGCATCCTAAACAAACATACTTGAGAGCACAATCTACAAACCATCTTCCCGCTAAAATTTTCCTCTCTACTTCTTCAGTTCCAAACGGCAACGACCCTGAAGCATTTTTTTTTCAGTTTTAAAACAATATTGTGACCTCATTATATGCATTTTCATATCGTTTGCCCCCTAACCATTTCAAAAGCTGATGAAACTTCAATGCAAAGGGGAGGAGGATGGGAGACACACACCTAGGAGGAAAGACAGCCAGTGGCCTATTCATTTACAGCACCAAGTGAAAATTGCCTGCTTTGTCACACCACTTGCTTCCTGTCCTCTCTCTTGTAGGTCAGTGAACCTCTGCGGACCCTTGCACAAAGGAGACACAAGCACTGATCCAATTTGCTGTGCTTCCACCTTCCAGAAAGAGGAAAAGGCTTGGAGTGGGGAAAAATTCCATTATCTTTATCTTGCCTTCCAATCGGAAACCACCGTCAATGCAAACTCAGGAGACAGCTGCTGCAGATTCTTTATATTTTGTTTAGGAGATAGCATGTCTTCTTAGCGCATGCAGCAATTACATACTTAGGGGGAAAAAGCCAAACAGCGTTTCCAAGAAAAGGGACATTCCAGGAGCGTCAGATGAAGAAGAATTTGTGTGACTTCATCCCAAAGCTTGTGTGGAGCAATAGCACATATGCTCACAACGGCACACTGGCCTGCTCACTATTGATCATGTGGCAGCCGTGGGGCATCTGCTGGAACAGCTGGTCCTTATTAACCTGTGATGGGTTGGATGTTTCCACAAGCAGGACTGGCATATCAGTCACATGCATGGGTTAGGTAGTTCCTAATCACCAGTGGAGAAGGAGCCACTAGTGTTCCAGCAGTGTAAAGTCCTTTATGGCTGTAAGAAAACGGGACATGCAGATTGGAGGAGCCAGGCTGCCACCACATGCAGTGAGGGTTGGCAAGAGAGGTCCACCTGCGCTCCTTGAACATACCCTGGTGCCAGGAAGTCAGCGTGGGCAGCAGGAGAGATGTGAGAGGAGAGGAGGAAAAATGGAGAGAAAATGGGGCAAAATGGGTGACAGAACAAGGACTGGAAGGGGGCGGTACTAGAGGCAGTGCCGCCGTCAATATCCTATCCCTGTTCTAGGTCTTGATCTGCCTTCCCAGGCCCACTTGGACTTGCACCAGTGAAGTTGCTGGCACAAGTCTGAGTAGACCCATTTCAGTGCTGGAGGCTCTCCTCCTGGGACTGTCCACCCTGTAGGATGCAGCGGGTGCTCCAGTGGTAAAGCTGCATTAGATAAGATTGGGTGGTAAGCAACTGATGTGTCAGAACAAGATAGAATTTTTTTCTATTATAGTTTATCCATTCCGTAACTAGTTCTCTTGTTGGCGGCAGGCTTGTGTTCACTGCTAGGACTATTTTGTTGTTTCAGGATGTCCGCTGAAGTCACTGCAAAATAAATCTTTGATTTGGGGCTGGAGGGACTGTCCTCTAATTTGGCTTTCCTTGGGATTAAAAATGCAGCTCCACAGTACATAAAACAGCAGCACTCCTCCATAAAACAGAGCCCTCCTGATGTGTCTGGGAAGAGCTGTGAGAAACATTATGACATTTGCAGCGGATAAGAGTCCTCTGCCCTGCTGTTAACCTGCACTTAGCAAAACGAAAATCGCTCATTACCTTCCTCTTGCTTTCCTCCCACCCTCCTGAGTAATCGGGTCTCTCTGTGGGCAGAGGATATAGAAAGGGCAGCAACCAGGACATCGAGTTTGCCCTCCTGCATGACATGAGCGCTCAAATTGCAGCCAACAACTCCTGGAAGTCATCTATGCTCACAGAAGACTCCTGCTGCCCCAGAATTCTTTGGGCTTGCTCTTTAGATTGACATCTCCGACCTTCCTGCACTATCTTTTTCCTCCAGGATGCCTCTTGGAATGATGCTTTGCGATAAGCTAGCATTGCTCAGAGTAGTATTCTGGGATGCAACCACTGGATTTCTGGGGGTAATAGTCCCCTGAAATTCCCCCATCACCAAAATGGCCCTATAGCTTTTATCGCTTGCAAATGGGGCACAGAATATTCGGGGGCTTAGCATTAATTTATTTACGTACAGCCAATCCTATCCCCTGCCAGCCCAGAGCATATAGCTCTGCTGATGGAGTATGTACTGCATGCTATGGATCCATCAGGAGACCAGACAGCCCAGGAGATGTATATAAAGAACAGTTTTTACTTATCTCTCCTTGGGCCACCTGGTCTCCAATGGGTCTCCTCAAATTTACACCGGCTCTTTAGGTGGTAGTATAAGTCTGGAGGTGGGTCTGAGCTGAGAAAGGGGTTAGGATCCAGCATGTGCAGCTGCCACCAAGGTCTTCCCCCATTTTGCTTCCAACCTGACCACTCCTCTCCCTGATCTGCCCCCACTGCCTACTGACAGCAGTGGTTCTGCAGGCTAATGTCACCTGCATGCAGCCTCCAAGGCTTTACACTGGAGGCAGCAGCCTGAAAAACAGAGGAGCGATTGCCATGCCAGTGGGGCAGCCCTAATGGTGGCAGATCGCAAGATGTGCCAGCTTAAAGCCTGGATCAGGTTGGGCCCTAAGTTACATACTTTGTGAACTTTTTTAATTGAAAAGTGGTATATAGAAATATGCTCAATTATATTAACGATGTCTATTCATTCATCACCAAAAAATGCTCAGCAATGACATTCTGACAGCATGCCAAAAGTTGAAAATTTGAAAAATGAGTATTAAAATCCATGCAGATGATGCTTGTTAAATCCACTGACAACCAATACAGGGAAGTCATCCATGTCATTCCTTGACATACATCTTACTCCACTGATCAAATAAGACACTAGCATACCTAGGTCCATGTCAGCAGCTTTGGGCCTATGGGAGCAAGGCACATTCTTGAAGATGGCATCAAGGATCTTCTCTTTGACCTGAGTGATAGTGTCACAATTCAAGATCTTCACTGGGATCTCAGGGCTGTTTACATTATCGGGGTTCACACAGCTCAGGACCTGTAGACGGTTGGGTTGTGGGGAATAAAATAAATGACAAGCTAGTTTAATCAGAGGTCAGTCCCAGAACATGTTAAGCAGGATAAGTAATAAGCTGGCCTTGATATCTTCTGATAACAAACATCATTCATCCGGTTTAGTACCATCTCATTCCTTGACTATTCCATCTTTCTCCTCCTAAGGCGGCTTATCGTAATTCAAAAAATACAAGAAAAATAAATACAATTTAAAAATTACAATATAGTAATAAAACATTAAAACAATCTAAAAACAAATTACAATAAAGACGCAAATATAATTAAAAACACAAAGGCGGCAATGAATATCTTTCATAATATCTGTTGCATAGTGAGCCAAGAAAACGTTTGATTTGTCTCATAATCTGGACAAGGGGAACTTCCATCTTTCCTGAAACCTTTGGGGATTTGCTGATGTAGCCCAATCACAGCGATGTCAAAATCTTGGATTTCTCCATTGCTTCCTGTAGACAGCTCTACTTCCCATTCTTCCCAGGGGACAAACAAAAATTAAACAAAGTTGGACAGGTTCTGTTGTGGAGAATGTGGAAGATTCCCCTAAGGAGATAGTGTCGGAAGTGGTTCCTCGTTTCGACAGGTCTGGGGAATTTATTTATTTGATTTATATACCACTTTCCTAAAATTCAAAGTGGTATACAAGGAATTACAAAAACCCATTAAAATATTATAATTAAAATTAAACAAATTAAAAACCATTAAAAAGACATAAACAGGGAGAAACAACCGTAAAAAGAGCGGAACAGCACCAAATATAAACCAGCATAAAAGTTAAAAGATTAAAAGAAGACAGGGTTAGAGCCTTTGCTTGCCATGGGTGTGGTTTACAGCTGTAACCTAGGAAGGATAATGAGGGCCTTGGATATAAAGGTGGAGGAATCAGGGTTAGATAGAGTGTGAGTGACTGGAAATGGTTGGAACAGAGATGAGTGTGTGGCTGTTTTGTCCCAGGAACTGCAGAGAAGTAATAGGACTTGCTGCTGTGGCTGGAGCAACTACTGACTGGAGTGGAGGAAGGAGGATCTCTGAGCTTGAGCTAATTGCTGATTGCCTGCACATGGGTGGTGGGGTTCAGCAGTGCCTTTTCTTCTATTTTTGGTGAAGAGGGAAGGCTAATTAGTCTAAAGTGGGCATTAGATTTAATAGAGGGAATTTGATGGGACAGGCTCTGCAGCTCTTTTAAGTTTATGCTTGAGAGCAACTGAACTCTGAGAACAGAAGGTTCAGGTGTTTGGATGAAGAAAGACCATGGAGGGCAGGAGAGAGCAAGGGAAAGGGAGAAAGTGACACACACACACACACACACACACACACACTCCTCTCTGGCCTTCCTTTCACTACTGGAAAGCCACTGTAACTTCTTGTTGCAGGACCCACTTGAAATATGTAATATGCCTAAGCAACCTGAAGGCCTCCTCTAGTGATCGTTGCTAGGCAACACAAAGTCTGAGGCACTCTGTCCCATGTTGCCAGCAGCCCTGGATGACACAGTCATCACTCCACCGCTGTCCTACTGACTTTGAGATTGGCTGTCCATCTCCCCTCTGAATGGCTGCTAAGTTACTCTGCCGGACTGCAGCTGTGTCACTTTTAGGCCCTAGAAGACTTCCAGCAGTCTTTCCTCCTCTAGTAGTGGTTTGTAGAATACTGGGAGATGAGGACACTGCATCTGCAATAACAGCCACTATATTATTCAGCACCTTTGCCTATATTTGGGTAGTTCGAAATGGCTAATGGGGAGTGTGAAGGCAGTCTCCTGTCCAGAAACTACCCAGGCTGGGGCCTGTTCCACTGCTGCCACATTATCCATCATGGATCCTTGTCCCAAAGCCCCAGCATTTTTGGTGAGGTTTCTCCCCGCCCCCATCCAGTGGTGTCATCTATTCTTGCGGAGACGGAACGCTGGGCGGGACTTACGTTTGATTGGCTGCCTGCCCGTTTGCTTCTGCCGTCCTTCCTGCTCGCCCAGGCACCCAGCGCGCCCCCTTCCCCCCGCGTCCATCACTGAGCTGGGCGAGCAGCGGTGGGGCGCGGCGACCGAGGGCAGCCCGCGTGGCGGGGGGAAGGCGGTGGAACCGCACAGACCAGGCTGCCAATCAAACGTACGTCCCGCCCAGTGTTCCGTCTCCGCGAGAGTAGATGACACCACTGCCCCCATCCCTTTATCTCACAACTGCTCAGTCAGACAGTTCAGCTCAAGACACTTGAAGGAAGCACTCTGGAGCAGTATAACTGCCCCACTTCTCAATGATTTCCCCACCTCACCCCTGGCAGCAGTGACTTCACACAAATCTGCAGATTGAGGAGACCGGTGAAAACAAATGTTGCAACTATTCACAAATGTTGCACGCATGCACAAGCATGCGCACACACAGCCTGGTGTTGAGGCTCTGCCCTAGTTCAGACCTCAGAAAACTGCAGCGTCCCTTGCAGCAGTCAAGAAGAAAGTTATTCCTGCCACTTTGTTTTGACTTTCTAAAGTGGGGTTGGCCAAGCCTCCAGTATTTTACTGGTTTAAGCAACGCATTCCTATGAACTCCACCACACCTATACAGTAAGTAGGGTAACCAGATACAAACTGGGACAGAGTGCCTATACCTTTAACCAATTTATAGAAGAGGAAATTTTGGCAGATGCAGCTTTTGAAACCCTTCCATGATGAGCTGCACCTGCCCAAATTCCCTCTTCTATACAATGGTTAAAGATATAGGCACTCTGTCCCAGTTTGTATCTGATAACCCTACTCATAAGCTTCTGGATTCTGCCTTAGCTGCACAGTTGAATGCCAGGATTCCCCAGAATGCCAACCCAGCAAATTCTGCCCCAGTTCTATGCTATAGCTGAAAAGACCTGTTCTGGCTCTGTCTGCTTTGGCTTTTGATAAGTTGGCAAGCCTTTTTCCAAGCCGCCAAGGTTTTCCCAACCTCTTCAAAATTTGGAAGGCAGACCCAGGCCTGAAGCCTGAGTCTCCCCTTTCACCCTAACTAATCACTTGATAATACTGCAGGGCTTTTCAGTGTTGCCTCTCACTCTGGCATCTGGCAAGTTAAAGGTTTCCTTAATGAGGTAGGCCTCTGGCTCCACACCAAAATCTGCCCCCACCCCCTGACAAATACAGGCCTCTGGTGATCACTAAACACAAAGCATGTGGTGGGATTTCTTGGACTCTTCTACACTGGTATGAGCACAATGGATACATAAGCTGCTAATTCACAGATATTTATTGGATACTCAGCCTTTCATTTTTCCATGGTTATTATTAACATGAATGATGAAAAATGACTCAGAAATAAATTAAATGTATACGCCTCAAATTTCACACACCTTGGAGAAGAGGTAAGATGGAGGTCAGCACACCTCATACTACTTCCTGGGATATTTTTTTTGTTTTAATTACAAGCTTTTAGATGTTGGGTTTTGTCTCCAATTAATATAGTCTGAGACTAAGCACTCTCAATGGTACTGTCTCAGCAGACGTTCACCAGAGTTCATGCACCCAGAGCCAATGGAAAGTAAACTGGATAGAATCAGACATGAGGGAAAATGATGGTAATTGTCTATACCAGTTAAGCAACAATATCTGCACTGGAAACTGAATTTGTCAGATTACTGTCAGCCCAATCCTATGCATGTCTACTTAGAACTAAGTCCCCTGTAGTCATTGGGGCTTACTCCCAGGTAGTGGTGAATAGGATTACAGCCTGTGGCATCCCTAATGTGCCATCTTCTCTACTGGGAAGACTGCATGTCTCATTGCAATGCCAAAGAGCCATTCACTGTACAAGAATTGATTTGTAAGTGTAGAATCATGCAAATGAATGCCTAGAAGAATGGGATGGGTCAAGACTCAATAAGTACAGAACATGCTTTGTGTGTAGATGGCCCCAAGTTCAAATTGTGGCAGCATTTCCAGGTATGAATGCAGAAGACCACTGTATGGAGAGTCATTACAAGTTAGTGGAGAGAATACTGAGCTAGATGGACCAATGATCTGACTCAGTATAATGCACCTTCATATAAGCTCATACTGTCAGCCCTTGGCATCTTGGGGGGGGGGTTCTGTTCTCAGAACCCCTGCAGATGCTGAAATCTGCAGATAACTGAATCTGCACATCTGGGCCTTCATCCGATCTCTGGATGCAACTAAAAACACCTTCCGGTCGGGTCTGGAGGTGTCAGAAAGCACTTCCAGGTTTTGGGAAAAAAGGAAGCACCTTGCCAATACCTCTGGGGGGCAGTGTTCTGAGGCCCTGAGAGATCACACATGCCCCCCTGGATCCTCAGAAAACATCCCAGGCATGACCGGAAGGTGTCATGCCTATTGTGTCAGATACGGCTTTCCACCACAGATTCAGAATCTGCAGTGAGTCAACTTGGGATAAAAAAGTCCACCTATTTGAGCCAGCCCTCATAGTTCCAGAGGACTGGAATGCGAGTACCAGAAGCACACACAACCACAGGATTGGGCTGTTCGTGTACCAGCCTCTGGGGAGCTACCACGGAAGGAATGGGCTGCAGGACCTACAAGTGGGTGCCTTATGGGGGCATCGAGTTGGCCATTGCAGAAGCAGGATACAGGACCTGATGGTCTGATCCAGCAGGGCTGGTGCTCCTATGTGAATCTATGCTCACTTCATGGTTGCTTTCCTTTCCTGATGGCAAATCTTGCATTTTTTTAAAGGCATGCATGCAATGTTGTGGGTGAAGACTAGCAAAATTCAGCAGCAAGTCTTGGCCTATATCCACAACATCAACTATCATAACATTATCAGGACCTGGCAATGATGGGCTGATGTTGCATATCTCCCTCTTTCCAACCATGCATTGCGGAGGGGAGGCAAGGGGACAGCAGCAGGCAGCCTGCATCTGTTTGGAGGTATGAAAGAGTGCCTGGGCTCAGCAGAAATCAATCCCTAAAGAAGGGACGTGTGGGACATCCCTTTTATGCCTCATTAGTGGCTTCACTGCCACCATTAAAAACTCCCTGTTGGGCTTTAACCAAAGAGATGCTCCGAGCACTTTCATCGAAGGGCAGTGAGGGAGCGTGTTTGTAGAGATGTGATGTCAACAGATATTAACAGATTAGGCTGTTAGTACCAGAGACACAG
>JAJKFI010000010.1:5516614-5527929 GCA_029204185.1 Lerista edwardsae
ATAATAATAATAATAATAATAATAATAATAATAATAATAATAATAATGCATGTATTTATATACCGCCTTTCTTAACCCATTTGCTACCATGGGTATTTTTGCGCAAAAGTCTTTTGCCTTTTGAAACATGTACAGCCACTGCCCTTCTCAGTGCAATTATGTTTTTGGAACATGTCAAAGTGTTCCCATATACCTGAACTGAAACTGGTGTTTTTGCCCGCCAATGGTACTGAAAGTTTAATGTTTACTGTCCAAAAATGGTGTGCTATCCAAGGTACTGCGTATCAATTTCTATGGACGTGTTGAAAAAAAGCTACCTTTATCCCTGAAAAACTCATTGTTCACTGAGCATACAGCTTGCTTACTTCAGGAATTTCCAGAAGGGGGCCCTAGAGTACAAATCCTGAAGTAAGAAGTTCATTCTTGCAAAGCTGAATTTTTTGCAGAGGTTTGAGTGCTACAATTTGGTTAATTAGGTCTTTTGCAGACTTCTGGTACTTGTTTTACACCCCCCTAATGAGCTGGAGACAGAAGTCTTCTAAACTTTCCTTGACCCTTCTCTGCCTTATAAACATGTTGGGAAAAACCCTATTTTTTCAGAGCTGGCTTCTGCAGCTTGCAGCTTCAGAACTGATATACTGATATAAGGTCAACCTTTCACCCACCCCAGCCCTAGAACAAGCTGTGGAGAAGAAAAAAAATCTTTCTCATTACATTGATTTGTCCTCTAGCAGCTACAGAGGCAAGAAATAACCCTTTAGTTGCTACAAGGATGATTCCTGTGTGAAACAAAGCAAAATCATCAGTCCCATCTCCCAGCATTGGACTGTGTCCAGGTGCTGATTTGGAGGAAGCGTATTTGAATCTTCTTCTGTGTTCTTGCACCATTGACAAGACTGATTGTACAACTAATATAATTTATTACCAGTATGTGTCACTGAGTGTCACTAGCCTGAGGAACTCTGAGGCCTCCTGAGGAACTCTGAGGCAGTGAAGCAACTAAGTGCCCAATCCTGTTCAATTTTTCAGTGCTGAGGCAGCCACAATGAAACCCCAAGGTAAGAGAATAGTTGTACCCTTACCTTGGGGAGACTTCTGTGACTGTCCCCACACTGCAGGATGCAGCACATGCCTCACTGGTACAGCTGGATCACCACTGGAAGGATTGGGCCCTAGGTACTCATGCCAGTGCCTGCAACCTGGGTCATGAGTGCACAGAAGCACCATCATGGTTTTTTTTCTTCCCTTCAGCCAGTAGGTAAATGGTAAAGCTACAGTTTATGACTGAAAGCAAAGATGCATCACAGATTGTGGGGAAGTATGGCACAGTAAAGCTATGGCACAGTAAAGTTTCCTGCCATGGTGCAAGAACAGGATGACCCTCACAGCATGAATCAGCTTTGTGAGAAATCAGCTTTGTGAGCTTTGTGTCTGCAGTGAGATATCTAGATCAATTGCTTTAGACCCAAATCTGCTCAGAGAAACCAGGTGAGCAGTAGACTGTGTGTATTTCTGTACCTTGATAAGGCAACAACAACCTATTTTTGTTTGTTTGTAACACAGAGGTCACCTATTTTCTAAATGCTTTGTGTAAATCTCAGTGATTAGTGACTATTCACTCTAAAATGCAGATTCTTTCTAAATTGCTCTGCAATTGTCAGTGATTGTTGTTGTTGTTGTTGTTGTTCAGTCGCTAAGTCGTGTCCCTGTCAGTGATTAGAGGACTCAATAGGTGTGATCAAGTTTCTTCTGTAGGAATGCATGTTGCAGCTTTCTGGTAATTGTCCTCATGAAGCCTGTCTTCATAGTGAGATGCTTTATTCTGGTAAACATGGTAGTAAATTGCCTACAGCCTTATGATATTTGATCTAGAGCTGCCTTCTACAGTTTTGTGGAGTATAAAAAACATTTTTTATTGCCAGATGCAATAATTCATTCACAGTCTCTGAAGACATCAGAACATTAAAAAATAACACAGGACAATTAGGAGATATGTGTCTATGTTTTCACCTAACTTGTCCCCCAAAGTAAAAAGATAGTTAGCCTCTACAAAGTTAGCCCATAGTTTGAATTGAAGTACGCGCGTTTCCTACCATCGGTGTATTTGCCCGCCAATTATTAAAAAAATTATTACAGGTGCTAATTGTACCTGAAAGCTTTAAAGTTGACTCAGTGAGAAAGGTTAGCCCCTGCCCTAACACAGGAAGCTAAAATGGCAACTTTCATTTCAGATTTGGGGGGCCCCAATCAGATTCAGAAACGGCACCCCATAAAACAAAAAAACCCAAAATTCTGCCCCTGTTTCTTAAATGATAACATGGGTGGACAGTCAAAACAACTGTACCTCTAAAAAGGTCTATCCTTACACTGTTTACAGAGCAAGTTTCAGGTAATTTGGTGCAGCCACTTTTTGAAAATCTCTAAAACATTAATTGAAATTAATTGGCGGGTGAATTCACCAATGGTAGTAACTAGTGACTGTAACTCAAGGCGGTTTACATGGGCAGACTTTATTCATAAACCTGAAGGTTTTTACAATTTACAGAATGTTCTATCTTTCAAGAACTACACACATTCAGATCTTCCTTTCTGGATTTAGCCTTCTTTCTTTAGCCACCCGTCTGTCTTCTGCTGGCTGATGCTTCCCTTCTCTCATCAGAGACGCAGCTGACTCTCAGCACACTCCTCCTCCCATGAGGCAGCTGGAGCTCAGCTTCTAATCAGCCGCAGTTGCAAGGTCTGCCGCTCACAGAGACTTCCGGCAGTCCCGAGCTCACGACCTTGAGATCTTCAGCTGTACCTTCGGGCAAACGGAGGCATTAACCCTCTCGGCTAAATCTTCTGCCCCCCTCTCGGCTAAATCTTCTGTGATTACACAGACAGAAACCAAAGTGTATCATTAGCAAGCCATGCACTGAACAGCTGCTCTTGGATACCCTAGAACTGAACCAAGGTCTCTCTCTCTCTCTCTCTCTCTCTCTCTCTGTGTGTGTGTGTGTGTGTGTGTGTGTGTGCGTGCGTGCGCGCGTGCGCTCGTGCGTGCGTGGGTGTGTGTATTCGTGCATCTCAAAAGACATTTTCTCCCCTGCAAAATGCGTGAGCTTCCTCCATTTTTGGTAATTGTTTGGTGGGATCAAAACGAGTTGGAAACATTCACCCACAGTGAGCGGGGGCAGGAAGCCCTGTTTGAGGGAGGGCAGGAAGCACCGTCAGGCCAAGAAAGAAGCTGCAGTGAACTCAGCTGGAGCAGAGGTGCAGGAGCTGCAAGTGGGGGCAGCCCAGATCCTGTGGGGGCTGAAGGTGGGCGGGAGTGAGCTGTCCCCTTTCACAGGAAGCTTCAGAAAAAAATAATCCATTGCTTAACCCCACTCACCAAACATCTTCCTAACTTTGATTTATGGGGCACAATCCAAAACTGGAGTTAGGCCGGCATAAACTAAGCCAGCAAAGTTTGGCCAGCACAAGGGACACTGTAAAGTATGTTTGGACCACTCACGGAGTCAGAGAGGACAGCACACGGATGTGAGCCACCCTCCCTGACTCCAAGAGTAGTCTAAAAACTACTTATGGTGGCTCTTGTGCTGGCCAAACTTTGCTGGCTTAGTTTATGGCAGCCTAACTCAGTTTAGGATTGCGCCCCATAAACCAAAGTTAGGAAGATGTTTGGTGAGTGGGGTTAAGTAATGGATTATTTTTTTCTGAAGCTTCCTGTGAAAGGGGACAGCTCATCCCTGCCCACCTTCGGGCCCCGCCCAATCAGTTCAGGGCCCCACTTTACATGACATTGGACCTCCATGACTGGAACTCAAAACGTATTTCTGCTCTTTGAAAAGCAGCCATGAACACCCCAACCTGAACTGGGGTTCCGGCACAGGTAAGGGGTGAGGTCCCTTTCCTCCCATGTATATCCCCTGACATAAAGTGTAAGCCACCAAAAGGAACACTTATAGGCACAATATAACAGCAGCTTGGAGGGTGGGATGATTTAGTCCACGAAATAGCTGCGGAAGAAAGGATAGGACCACCCCTCCATACCACAGTCCCAATCCAAGTTGGATCCACCGTCGCTCTGTCGTTTGGCTTTCAGCATTTGATATTGTATGTCCCCAACGGAAGAAGCATCCAAAGCTGGGGATCAGCCCCCAAGAATGCCTCTCTGTGTGCTCCCACTAACTGGTCCTTAATTACTAACTGGTAATTAAGACTCTGGTCCTGGGGGATGACGGACAGTTTCTGAGGACGGAAGAAATCATGGCGTTCATCTCATACCCATGTGCCTAGTGGGACACGGGGCTAATATAAAAGGACACCTCCAATGGCTGGGTTATTATCATCCATTAAGTGAACGTAACAAACCTTTAAAGGGTAGATTCTTCAGCAGCAATCCTGGCCCCATTAAAATCCACTTAGAAGCTTAAAAATGAGGTGACTCGTTCTCTCCCAAAAGCAGAAGTTTTTCTTGCCCAGTAAAGGCACCCAGCTTATATTTGTGCCAGCGAATGTAGCCCAGCAGGTGTATGAAGGCCAACACCTGTAGAAAACAGGTAGTATGAACACAGGTCTTGCACTGCTGGTTTGTCTGAGCACTGGGGCTTGGTCTGTAAGTGAAGTCGAACAAGGTGGTAGCAGGCTTTTGCCTTCAAGCCCTGCCTGCGGACTTCCCAGAGGCATCTGAATGGCTAGACTGGGAAGGAGGATGCTGGGCTAAACAGACCCTTGGGCTGACCCAGCCGTGCTTCTCATGTTCCTAGCCAGAAGTCAAATCTGCAGGTGACACTAAGCTCTCTCCTGCAGAAAACAGCAGCAGCATTCAGGAGGGCTGAAATAAAACAAAGTTCAACAGGGACAAATGCAAAGTTCTGCATTTAGATGGGGAGTGGGCTGGCCCAGGGAGGGGGTGGTGTGAGGATGTGGCCGTTAGGCTGCCTCCAAACGCCTGTCCCAGGGCTGCGCAGTTCCGATTCGGGCCACGCAGTGTGCTCGGACATGTGCCTGCTAAACAGCAGGTACAGATCTGAGCAAGTCCATCGGGGCAGCTGGTGCCTACCCTGGGGGAAGGGGACAATTGCCCCCTTGCTCCATGGAGGCTCCAGCACACTCCAAACTTGTGTTGGATATGGGGCAGGCCAGTAGGTTCCAGCGCTTGCTCCAGCGCAGGTTAGGATTGCGCCTTAGTCTTGAAAAGAGAAGGCTAAGGGGGACTTGATAGTGCTCTTCAAATACCTGTCACATAGTAGAGGGCAAATATTTGTTCTCTGCTGTTCAGAGAGGAGAACGAGATCTGATGGGCTTAAGTTGCAGGAGAGGAGGTTTCAGGTGGATATTAGGAAGAAGTTCTTAAGAATGGAACTGGTCGCTTCTCCATCAATTGGAAGATCTTCAAGCAGAGGCTTGACAGGCTCCTTTGGAGATACTCTGAAGAGGATTTTCCTGCTTCAGGATAGGGGCTTAACTAGACAACCTTGAAGGGTTCCTCCAACTCTACGATTCTCTGATAGCTAAATAGAGTTTCGACATTCTAAGGCATTATATGATTAGTCTGGGGCCAAAGCAGAAGTGGGCCTCACTTGTGAGCTTCCTGAGGGCATCTGGTTGGCTACTGCGCTAGACTGTGCAACCTCTTGGAAAATAAGAAGGGCCGGGCTCCTCTTATTTTCTTAGGATAGACACATATTGCTTCTTCTATATGATGAAGTTGTCCTAAGAAAGGCAGAGTCCAGAAAAAAAAAATACTGCAAGCCTGGGAGGAAATCTATGTAGAGAAAGAAGCACTCCTTGTTCCCCTGCAATTTGCAGGCAGATATCCCCGATTGCACAAGATACCTGTTCTTGAACAATACGGTCCTTCCTTGCTACAAGCCAATATCTCATTAGCTTTTGCTGCTTCTGCTTCTTGCTGAGAGAGAATTTTAAATGCTGGGTCTCCAGAGGCCTACAGGAGGATGTAGCGCTAGCAGCCTGTGTGTGTGACAGGAACTTTCATTCTTGGATAAAATGCCAGTGGGAAATCACAATCAGGCGCTTGTACATGCCAGTCTTAACCATATACAAAACGAGCTCAGGCAAATGCCAGAAAGGATGGAAAATGGAGAGTGGACCTCCAGGAATGTTCTGGAAAGGGAAGCCTTCAAGATGGGTGCTAACAAATTGGACACTATTCTTTTGAGGCTAGGTGCAGGAAGACGTCTGAGACGTACGTGGACAGGGCCTAGTCAAGAGTTCAGGTCCACGGCAGGTGAGCACCTTGGGTAGCAGGCAGGCAAGCAGGTGGTAGCAGGCAGGCAAGCAGGTGGCCAGTATTGGGATTACAGGCAGATACACAGGTGAATCAGTGCTCAGTGTGTGCTATCTTTTTAATGGCTCCTTTGCAGCACAGTCCTATGCATCTCTATGAAGAAGCCAGTCTCAGGGCGCAATCCGAACCAACTTTCTAGCAATGACATAGCTGTGCCAATGGGGCATGTCCTGCATCCTGCAGTAGAGCAGTAGTCCTAGAGGCCTCTTCAAGGTCAGGGAATGTTTGTTTCCTTATCTCAGATCTGCATTGCCCTTACCCCGGTGCTAGAAAGTTGGTTAAGATTGCACCCTCAATTAATGCAATAGGATTTACTCCCAGGAAAGTATGTGCAAGATTGTATCCTCAGTTACCATTTTCAGATAGCTACAGTGGGGGGGGGCTGATTTGGCTAAAATGGGGGGGTTAGTGCTTGTGGATTTTATGATGCATCGTGCAAGGCTGCAGCCTCTTACCCCATAATTTGAGTATGGCCCACAGCTGTTGTTTTCCTTGGGACATAACAGTAATCAGAGGGGATCCAATCTAGATTGGAACTGTGATGGGAGCAATAAGTAAAAGCCGTCCCGTTCCCACAAAACAGTCCCTACCGGGATCACGCTTCTTCACAGCTGCTGTTTAGAAAAGTTAAGCATGCAGGGCTAATGCCACACTGAACACAAAAAGTCTTTTGCCCCTTAGCTGGCTCCTTCTGCGCCTTCCCCAATTCCAAGATAACCCCTTGGCGCAAGACACTGCCAGACCCAACTGACATCTTCGCATCTACTGAGTCAGGTGTTCATGGCAAACCTATACAATGGGGGTTGGGTGAGTGCAACACTCTTGGCAGACCGGCCATTGCTCAGTGATCACGCACATAGATTGCATGCAGAAGGTGCCATGTTCAGTCCCTGGCATCTCCCGTTAAAAGGACCCCTGCCTGAGACCCTGGAGAGCCATTGTTAGTCAAGGTTGACTGCAGTGGGCTACACGGCCTGACTTCATATTAAGCAGCTGCTTGCACTATTGCCAGTGGTGGCCAAACTTCGGGGAAAGTATATCAGAAATTGAAACCAAAACATGAGAGGCGCTCCTGCGGTATGCATGTGCCCTTGCATCCATGTGGTTTTTTCCCTAGCTTACAGATACCCAGAGCAACCAGCAGCACAACATGGGAGAAGCGGATGTAGTACGTAGACTAGATCCAAAAGTTCTCAAAATAACTTTTCCGGCTCCTTGGTGGTGGCGAGGGAAACCAGTGATCACCCCCTCAGCTGCTGGGGGCTGCTGCTTTTCAATGCTCAGTCCAGTGTGACTCTGTGGCAGAGCCAAACCATGATCTCCTCTCCCCAGTTCACACGTGCCCCAAAACCCAACACGTGCGCCACTCGTGACACTTCTGCTGCAGATTGGTCACCTACAACCCATCTCTTATGACGCTCCAGGAGGACGCTCAGCCTATTGTTTTTCGGTGTTGCAAAGATGTTGCCTTAATAACGCCAGAGAATCCCAGCTTTTGTGCAATACCAGGAAAATCATGCCGAATCAGGCCATATGGCAGCCGGTTCCAATACACACTAGAGAAATCTGATTCACGTGGGAGAACTGGATTAAAAGCCGAGCGACTAGTGGGAGGACAACCCATGCGCGTTGGTTGACTCGATTAAACACAACCCAGGGAAATGACTTCCCTAATAAAAGTCTGCAAAAGCGGTGAGACGCCCACAGACCCGTCCTGCCTCCAGTCTGCTCCATTTTACTTTCTGCGGTGCACAACAGCCCTCCCATTACGTGTCCAGGAAAATAATGTTGCTCACCAGCGACTGCGTTCCCCTTAATAAGAGATCTGTCACTCTAAAGCAGGAATGCCCAAGTATAGGGAAAGGGGACACTCAGTTCTCCAGACAGGGATAAAGGGGGTGGAACAGAAGGTGGTTAGGACAGAGGGGATGGAACAGAAGGGGATGGAACAGAAGGTGGTGGAACAGCTAGTCATGGAGCCACACTGATTCAAGGGCGCATGGGTACTGCAGAAGAGTCATCAAAATTGAATGGGCTGGGGCACTTCCCTTCCAAGGAAAGGCTACAACACTTGGGGTTCCTTAGTCTAGAAAGAAGATGACTGAGGGGTACATTTTAACCAGTGGTGTTATCCTGGCGGAACGGCCCAGTACGTCGTTCCGCCAGTTCTGCGGACGGGCCCGGGCCGCACCGCCTCCCCTGAGGACGGGCGAGCTGCTCTTGGGCCCGCCCTCCCTCCCTCACGTCCCGAATCGCTCTGAAATGGAGCGATTCAGGCGCTGTGAGGCGCAGGGAGGCGTGGCTGCCCTCCGCCATAGGGGTGGAGGGCTGTCAATCATCCGGGTGTTCCGGTTCCTGGTGCATCCGGATGACGTCTCTGATTTTAACTAGCACCACACAGCATACAGCAAATGACTGTAACAGAAACATTCCCTTAACCTTGAGGAGGCCTCCATGATTGCCCTCCAGCTGCAGGATGTAGCACACACCCCATCAGCACGGCTAAGTCACTGCTGGAAAGTTGGTTAGGATTGTGCCCTAAGACATAAAATTATGCTTGGAGTGTAAAGAGGGGATAAAGGGAAGTTCTTTTCCCTTTCACACAGCACCTAAACCAGGGGACATCCACTAAAATTGAGTGGCTGAAAAGTCAGGAAATATTTCTTTACCTGCCGCATAATTAACCTGCGGTACTCCTTGCTCCAGGACATTGTGATGGCCCCTGGCCTATATGTCTTTAAAAGAGGATTGGACAGATTTGTGGAAGAAAAGTCTATCCCAGGTTACAAGTCATGATGACTGTATGTAAAATCTGGCTTTTGAAAGCAGCCTCTCTCTGAATGCCAGGTGCAAGAAAGCGGCTACAGGATACAGGTGTCTTGTGTCTTGAGTGCTCCCTTGGGCATCTGGTGAGCCACTTCGAGATACAGGACTCTGAACTAGATGGGTCCTTGGCCTGATGCAGCAGGACTCTTCTTATGTAAGAGGTCAGCTTCACAAAAGGGTTGGTGCCATTTAGTGAAAAGGGCTTTGGAGTGAGGGAGCACACATGCTCAGCCATGTGTTCCATATAAACATTTACATTTAATATACCCAACCCAACAGGGAGATGTCATGGAGGCAAGCTCAGCATGCTCAAAAACCTTCTTTCTGTAAAGCTATGAGGAGGTCTCACAATTGCCCTATGAGCATCTTAAAAACCACCAGCTGGAATCCCTCCTCTAAGGATCTGGGAAAGAGAAAGACCTAGAAACAAGAACCTCTTGTCAGCCCTTTTTGTGACTATGGGCACAGTCCTAACCTGGAGTTAGGCTGGCACAGTCAGGCCAGCACAAGGGACACCGTAGCGTGTGTTTGGACCACTCTTGGAGTCAGGAAGGACAGTGCACGTCTGTGTGCTGGCCTCTCTGACTCCAAGAGTGGCACTTTACGGTGTCCCTTGTGCTGGCCATACTTTTCTGGCCTAACTATACGAGTAGCATTGGCTTCAGAGCGCCAACGGGGAGCCTTCCTTGTGCCAACCCAAAACATGAGGGAGGAACCGTTCCGTTGCGGGACGGGGATTGATGAGCGGGAGGGAGGTTGGGGGTGGGACATGGGCGGGCTTGGGAGGTAGCCATACAGCTGATTCCTAAGCCTGTTCGGGAGACTGCGCGGCCCCGATTCGGGCTGCATGGTCTCCTCGGATCTGCGCCTGCTATTTAGCGGAATACATGGGGAAGCTGGAGCCTCCCCTACGGTAAGGGAGCAAATGCTCCCTTGCCACGGGGAGGCTCCAGCCTCTCCTATACTGCACTGGATATGGCGCTGGCCGGCCGGCCTCGCCATTCCAGCACAGTATAGGATTGCGCCCTAAAGCATCTGTCTAAGCTGTTAGAACTACCCTTAACAAACTAGAGTCTCCAGAATGCATTGGGGGAATAGACCTGCCTTTAAAGGGGATTAAAACTGCAGTGGAAATGCAGCCGTGTATAGGCTAAGATTTAGGTACCCAAATTTATTTGATACAGGTTAATTATCCCTTATCTGGACTGCTTGGGACTGGAAGGTGTCCAGATTTTGGATTTTTCTGGATTTCAGTTCTATGTTCTTATTATGCAGTCATTATTTTTATATTTGTTATATTTCTAGATTGAGGTGTATATTTTTTTAATGTATCTTTTCTCCTTATTTTTGGAAAATAATGCTTAAGAATAGCAGTTATCCCTGCTAACTGGGCCAGAGGCACTTTTCAAGTGGTGTTCCTCGTATATTTAGCAGGGGGAGAGTAATTGTCCCTCTTCACCCCAGCGCAGTGTCTTTTCTAGTGACTGTTGCTGGTGGTTTCCTGCATTTTTTTAGATTGCGAGCCCTTTTGGGACAAGGAGCCATTTAACTTCATTATTTATTATTATTTGTCTGTAAACCGCTTTGTGAACTTGTTGAAAAACGGTATATAAATACTGTTTGATTGATTAATAAAGTTCACGTCTGAAGCCAACGAAGTACTGCAATTACACTTGGAGCCTGCCAACGTTGCTGCTTTGAAAGCAAAGCCTCTGATCAGAAGTCAGAGCAGGCACTTTAGTAGGCACTGCAGTTTCTGATGGGCCGGGGAAGGTCTGGCACAAGGCAGCTAATGCCTACCAGGCAGTCCAAATGGCGCCCTCGTGTGGTCAAGAAAATGAACTAACCAACCCGTTTTTGCCAAATCAGCCCTGCCACCTGAGCAGCCCTGCCACCAGTGGTGTCATTCAAATGATTTAGGAACAGGAACTCACTTTTGATTGGCACTTATCAGGAACCCGGAACCAGCCACGGAGCCCGTTAGGATCCGGAACGCCCGTTCTGGTCCGTTCCCCCTGAATGACATCACTGCCTGCCACCCCTCTCCCGTCATACCAACGCAGGCCCTCACGTAAGGGAACACCTTTGAAGAAGGAGCTAGGCCAGTGTGGCGAGACAGCTCTTCCACAATCTCACTCAACAAATGCTTGCAAAAGTTGTACAGTAGGCCAGCACAACCTGTAATTCCCCCCCC
>JAJKFI010000010.1:5527939-5620602 GCA_029204185.1 Lerista edwardsae
CCAATGCAGCCATGCCAACAGTTCATACACTGCACCATATGGTGGGGAAGGTCTTCACAGAGATCCCCTCACGGTAAGAGAACATTCATTTCCTTAAACTGGGGCAAGCCTCCACTGCCTGAATGGGTCTCCTCAGATCTGCGCCAGCCATTTTACTGGCTGGGAAGGGGAAGAGGATAAGGGATGAGAATAGGACTCTGGTACATAAGAACATAAGAGGAGCCCTGCTGGATCAGGCCAAAGGCCCATCTAGTCCAGCTTCCTGTATCTCACAGCAGCCCACCAGGTGCCCCAGGGAGGCATGAGACAACAAGATGCTTGCATCCTGTTGCCACTCCCTTGTACCCGGTACTCTGAAGTAGCCCACCACCTTTGTAAGGCGGTTGCACAATCCATCATGGCCTATAGCCCACAATGGACCTTTCCTCCAGAAATCCGTCCAATCCCCTCTTAAAGGCATCAAGACCAGATGCCATCACCACCTCCTGTGGCAAAGAGTTCCACAGATTAACTACCCGCTGGGTAAAAAAGTACTTCCTTTTATCTGTTTTAACTCTCCCAACCCTCAGTTTTAGCGGATGCCCCCTAGTTCTGGTGTTTTGAGAGAGGGAAAAGAACATCCCTCTATCGACTCTATCCCTTCCATGCATAATTTTGTATGTCTCAATCAAGTCCAATACATGCTTGTGCTGCTGTGAACCCCCCCCCTTCCCCCTTCCATTTCGCCTCCCCCACTCAGACACTCTCCCATTTCTCCCACTACCTGCACCTCATGCCAGCTTGCCTGTGCTCCCAACAGGTGCCCAGGAGCAGCAGCAGGCCACAAACACGGCCACCATTTGCAGATCCGGTGGTGTGCTGTGTGTACCGCCATGTGATCGTATAAAATACAGAACCTCTGTTCTGCTGTCATAACTGCCAGTTAAAATGGGGCTGTCACTCAGATAAATCTGGGGAGGACATTTTTGTAGCCGGCACTCACAAATATCCACACACAAACATCTGGAGGACATGTACAGTACAATTTCAACAAGAAAACCAGTGCAGTGGTTTTATGCGCAATGGAGAAAGACCAGAACTGGAGCAGGCTCTGATTGCACCTGGGCCGGGGCAGTGACGAAAGACCTTTGCACCCTTCGCGCAGCCTCGCCACGCCCCCTGGTGCCGGGATTGCTCCATTTCGGAGCGTAACAGAGGCAAGGGCAGGCGGGCAGACCCAGCTCCATGCTGCTTTCTTCCGTGGCACACCCAGCTCCCTCGCTGGCGCCCATGGCAGATGCTACACTGAGCCCTATGGACGCAATGCTTCTGAACTAGACCCATGGTAGTCACTTCCGTTGCCCAATCTGCAGTGAACTCATAAAACTAGAACTCAGGATCATCCAATGAATGAGACTGGCAGGAAATTCAACTCAGATGAAAGGGAGTACTTTCTGACCCAATGCCTAATTAATACAGCATATAGAATTTCTGTCACAAGAAATGTAATGGCCCCTGGCTTAGATGGGTTTAAAAAGGGATTAGACAAATTCATGCCATAGAGATCGGTCCGTAGAGACGTGTGCACCTTCCATATTCAGAAGCAGAATGTCTCTGAATGCCCAAGCAAGAGAAGGGAATTGCTTTTATGCTTTGCTTGTGGGCTTCCTGGAAGTATCTGGTGGCTACTGTGGGAAACAGAAAGCTTGTCAAGATGGACTAATTCAGCAGGGCTCTTCTCATGTTCAATTCTTAAACATTTTTATGTCTTTTTCCAATAAAAAGCAGAAGCTTGAGAGTTTTGAAAAGGATGCACAACTTCATAAAAGCACGTTCTTTGGGTGAAGGTGTCACAAACGGAGCCCCTGTGGAAATGGGGCTGACTCCTAACTCTGGAATTCAATGGGAACATGTGGATCAGTGCTAAATCTTGTTCCTGAGACACTGTCAGCAGACATCGCTCACTGAATAGAGGTTAACCGAGAGTAATCTTTAAAAAGCAATATGTTGAGTTCATCGGACATCCTGCATCGCTTTTCAGTGGTGTTGGAAGGAAGCCCAGACATAAGAATGGCAGACATTCCCCCCCCCCCGATGATCTACTATCCTTAATGAACTAAGGTCTGTGTAGTAGCTGCACCAGCCTCCAGAGCAGCCAGCCACTGTTTAGCACAGTGGTTTGGAGCACATCAAACAGGGGAGGAGAAATTAACTAACATATGGGGCTTGGATATCCTCTCAAAGCTGGTCTCTGGGGGGATCCTCTGGGGGATCCTGTGTTTCGGCTGGGAAGACACACAGGAAAACAAGCCTGCCCAAAGTCTCACACCTCAGAGATTTCACAGGAAAGCTTAAAATCCATGATGAGAATTGAAATTGACGGATGGGTGCTGGACATGCACCAAAGGCTAAAATCCAGGCTGGAGGGAAAATCAAAACTTTGTTCTCATAGGGAGAAAAGTGTGCACATCTCTCTCTGTGTGTGCGCATATGCGCATGCGGTGTGTGTTGTGAGTGTGTGTGTGCACACACACTCCTCGCTCGTATAACAGGCATCCGAAATTACACTGATAATCACAGACAAATGTTATAAAGACCTGAAGATTCATAGATATAGCAGTGCAGCTAAACTAACTGTACAGTTGATAAATATGCATTGGGGGGGGGTTGGTGTTTGGTTTAACTGTTCTGATTTTATGTATTGTTCTGAACGCAAAAATCCTACTAAAATATAAATTAAGAACAAATCCACTGATGAATGTTGACAGTCCCCTAAACTTGATTGTCAGCATCCACAGGTGTTAAATCCAGAAAGTAAATGGATTGTGTGTGTGGATCTGAATATTAAAAAAAAAAAACTAGAATCACCAGCATTCACATATGAATCTTGACACTCATCAAATATTGGACATTCACTTGGAAGTGAAGACATGCACACACGCACACACATGGGGGCAGAGGTGGGTAATAACTATCATGGCTAAGCCAATACCCCCAAATAATTAAAAAAAACTTTTAAAACACTGTTCTTTTACCAATTTTGAGATATACTGTACCATAACTTGAGAAGGTTATATACCTTATAACTCCTCATATTAACCACTTTTAGAACGGAGAACTCCTAGTGATTGACATACGTTCGGCACCAATTTCATGAGATGAAGACAGGAGGGTTTTCAAGCCCTTTGTGGACAGCAGTGATATTTATTTTATTATTTTGTTTGAAGTATTTATATCCTGCTGTTCCCATGCCGAAGCAAACGCCCAAGGTGGCTTACAGAGCACCATAATAAAAGTACAATGTAACACAACAAGAAGTAAAAAAAATCAAAAACAAAACCATTAAAACATTCACACACACACACACACACACACACACACACACACACACACACACACACACACACACACACACACACACACACACACCATGGCCATGGGATGGGGAAGAAAATTGTCCAGGAGAGCAGTCAAACTGCAGCACTATTCCAGAGGCATAGAGGGCAAACAGTCACCCATCATCCAAATGCCAGATGAAACAGGTATGTTTTGAGCCCTCTCCAAAAAGCCACAAGGGAGGGGAAAGTTCTTTATCCCTCTGGAAGAAAATTCCATATTTGTGACACCACTACAGAGAAGGCTGGTCCTGAGCCACCATCCCACTAACCTGGAATAAAGGCAGCACCTGAAGGAAAGCTCCTTCAGATTACCTAAGAGGGTGGACTGGAACATATGGGAGAAGGTGCCTTGGGTGCCTTCGGGCACAATAAGGCGGGGTAAAAATCTAATAATAAATAAATAAAAAATAAGGTGGTCCTAAGAGGGGAGGGCTTTAAAGGTCAACACCATCATCTTGAATCGAGACCAGAACCGAAAGGAACCAAATTACAACTGGGGAGATCAGCATTTGGTGTGATAGGTCATGAGTTGTACCATTTTATATGAAAGCCGAAAGATTGAAGGCAAAAGGAGAAGGGGGTGGCAGAGGATGAGATGGTTAGATAGCGTCACCAAAGCAATGAACATGAAATTGGGCAAACTCCGGAAGCTAGTCCATGGGGTCGCGAAGAGTCGGACACGACTTAGCAACTAAACAACAACGAATATGAAAGCTACTTTGGACCAATTGGGAAATGAGGTCTTGGAACCTCTCTGTGGACTATGGTCTTGTACTGCATGACTGTCCCCGAATCTCACAGGAAATCTCAAGCAGGTTTTCTGGCAAAGAAAAGGCTTTCGGTTGAAAGGAGGGGTGGGATACAGTTGCACTGTACTTAGTTGAAAAGGACAGAGCTAAGCAATGCAATCTAGGGGCCGGAACCTGGGCCTTCAGAGAATGCACCAGAATGTTAAGTCCTCCTTCCCCTAGAATCTAGCAGAACCAGCAGGATTCCCTACCCCCTATCACTCCACACCTGAAACAAAGGACCCAGCCCTCCCCCTCCTCTCCCCCTCCCTCCTTGCTTTTTTTCTATCCTTTCCAAGCCTATAGTTTCTGCCAAGAGGGAAGGCAGAACTGTTTTGCTTACGCTCCCAAAATTAATACAGTGTCAGACCTACAGGGGATTTGCGATTCACTGATTTTATTTCCCCCTCAACTCAGATATGGTAATTTTTATTGGACTTTGGATAAAGTCAGCAGGCCTCAAAGCAAGAAGGAATTCATCCTTTGGTGCGTGGATTTTCTTTCTGGAGAGATAGCTGGGAGCGTTTTACAGTAAGAGGCAGGGAATGAGGCAGGCTCTGTGGGTACAGATTAATAGATTTAGCCAGAACCGTTATCATAATTGGAACTGAATCTCCTTTGTAACAATAGACAGGGAATTTCACCCAGCTACTGTATGCATGTTCAGAATCCTCACAGAAGTGGGCTGGGAGGGAAAGGGCAAAATGCCATCAAAAAGCCGGGCGTCACTTAAAATCAGTACGTGCTTTCATCAGTCTCATAGATTGGTCCTCATGCAGAAAGCACTTCCTACAGAGTGGGGGAAATCAGTGGCATAGCTTCACCATCTGGCACCTGGAGGCACAAAATTTTTAACACCCTCCCCCCAGGCCTTTCTAAGCTTTCTAAAGCCTCCTGAAGGCCTTCTGAGGCCCGGGCTTCAGAAGGCCACTTTTTCGCCTTGGGTCCGCCGTTGAAGTTTTGGGTTGGCGTCCCCTCAAGGTATGGTACCTGGGGCAATGTACCCACCTCACCCTCCCTTAGCTATGCCACTGGGGGGGGACCCTCTTGGGCTAAAACAGGAAAGCAGGAAATAGCCCTTGATTGAGCCAAGCTCTTGGTCACCGACGTCAGTACTGTTCAGAGCATTTCAGACAGGAGTTTCTCTCTGCTCTTCTTGGAGATGCTGCAGGGATCAGACCTGAGAGTGCCACAGAACGACAGTCATGCCCCTTAACCTCAGCTAATGTGGAACGTGTAGATTGGACTGCCTCTCTCACCCTCTCCTCTCAAGGTTCTGAAAAGCTTTACGTTGTTAAAAGGTTCTGAGCCTGCTGGCAAAAAAATCTGAACTTGAAAATGTTCAAGGGCCTGAAAGGCACCAGCGATCAATTCAAACTATTGATGCCATTAAGCATATTGACAAATCTCATTCTTTCTGTTTCATGCTTTTCAGAGGCTCTGAGTTCAGAGACATTTTCTACGTTAGCCTTTGTTGGGGCTGCGGCAACATTTCTTGTTAAAACCTTTTGGTAAAAACTGGGAAAATAAAGGGGGCAAACTGAAATTATCTCTTTCCTCTGTCTCACCTTTTTCACTTCTCCATATTCCACAACAGCTGTGCTCCTACCCATAGCTGTTGGCAGGCACCATTTTTCCCAGAAGTCTCTTCATCAAGACACAACATCATCATGAAACATTATGATGAGGGGACTTCTGTGTAAACGACATGGCAGCTTCGTGCAGAGGCCAGAAGGTGCACATCTTACATGACTGCTTGCCCATTTTCTGCCTCCAAAATGCCCCCCCATGTTGCCATCTACAAACAGGGCAGTGCATGGAGGGTGTTTTAGCTCAGCCCTACATGTTACCGCTATAAAACATAAAGACAGAGTCAGCCCTGAATACAACCCTGCACAGGATGTTCTGTCCAGGAGGACCAATTTAGGAGGGCTCCATTAGCTCAAGGTGATTGATCTGTTAGCAATGTGATAATCTCATCGCACGAGAGCTGTCTCCTCCACTAGTGCTGATAAAAGTTTAAAGCAATAGGCGATCATGTGACAACGGCAAGGATGGAGCACATCCATCTTCTCCTCTAGCATGAATAAGCATGAATGTGTTATGTCCATTGATCCTGGAACCTAAATTCCCTGCAGCGTTAAGAACATCTTAAGCTCTCAGGCAAAAATAAGAAGGAAAAATCCATGAAAGTTTGGAAGGTTCTCCAGGAGTAGATTCCCAGAGGCTTCTGGGAATCTGTGTTTTCTTCACTTTACGAAGGCACATCAATACATGTCCTTAATTTCATGTCATTACCTCTTTCAAAGCCTATGTACATATCAATGGAATTGGCTTCCCTGCCTTCCCTTAAGGGAAGGGAATATCCTACTGATTATGTTATCTTTTATGTGAGAAACAAAACATGGGCTTTGGAAGCCCGCTGAATTCCTTTGGTCCTCAGTGTTAGCACTAAGGATTTGGGTCCATGTAATATTCAGAAGGTAAATTCCAATGGGAGCATAACATGGTCTTAATGAATAATAGTCAGTGTGCTGGAATAAGTCCGAGGAGTCAGGGGGCAGGTCCAGACTGGGAAAGGGGGATAAGATCCAGTGCATGCTGCTGAGCTCTACTCCCTCCCACCCCTGACCTATGGTCCCCAGTTCCACCCCTGACCTACAAAATTCAAGACTCATATATTGTGAACGTGTTCATCTTTAAAATGTTACATATTCTGCCTGGTAATTTTTCATTCAAAAAACTGAATGGCAAAATTATATATCAAATTTCAAACAGCTGAGGGTACTCATTTTGGTTCCTGTTGCCACCCCCAATCTTGTTGCATGAAATGGGTGGCGTTAAGGTCAGTACCGGCAAATGCATTGCAAGATGCCATGTTTATGCACAAGGGTTTTTGCTCATACCGTTACAACACAAACTTCTTCCTACCAGTTCAGACTATTAATTCTATATCAGTTCAGACCAGTTCAGACTATAGAGCTCAGTATCGTCTTTCCTGATTGGCTGTGGCCCTGCAGGGCTACATACATGAAGACACTGCCTGGTTTTGAACCCGAGACCTTCTGCATGTCAAACAGGTACTGTGCCATTGAGCAGCAAACCTGCCTCGTTCCTCTGGCTCCTTTCTTAAAGAAAGTATGTAATGCATATTTTCCTCAAGGACAAGCAACACTGTTTGAAGTCATTTCACTAACTTCATGGAAACATTCCCTGACAAGCAAAATTCCCTTGTCCCAAGAAGGCCTGCAGAAGCCTTCGCAAGATACAGCAGATGCCACATTGGTGCCACTGAACCACTGTGTGTGGAGTTAGGACTGGGCTGTTAACAGAAGATGCACAATGAGTAAAGCAGATCTTAATCAGTGTAGCTGGAACTGAATGTGCTGTACCGTGGCACTGAAATATGGCTGCTGTCATTTGTGTATTTTTGAAAAACCTGACAGTGCTTTTGAGACATGTGACGAGAAAGTTGTCAGATCTTCAATGTCATGAATGATGTGCTTCATCACCTACGCAGAATGGTTCACATTTGTAAAAACATAAGAACATAAGGTGAGCCCTGCTGAATCAGGCCAAGAGCCCACCTAGTCCAGCATCCTGTATCTCACAGTGGCCCACTAGATGTCTCAGGGAGCACTCAAGACAACAAAATAACTGTGTCAACAGGATACCTGTAACCTGTTGCAACTCCCCTGCATCTGGCTTTCAAAGACAGATTACCTTTAAAACCCGGAGTTGCATATAGTCATCATGGCTTATAATCTGTGATGGACTTTTCCTCCTAAATATGTCCAGTTCCCTTTAAAAGTACAGAAAAAGATCCTAGCAACTTGGAAGTCTACCAGATGACTCCACGGGGCTCACTTAGTTGACTCTGCAGAACCAGCTAAAAGGGAATGGTCAATACTGCAGAGACAAGAAGAGACTTAGATGGAGAGGTAGCAAATGAAATGTCTGTCCTGATAACAGACTGAAATGGATACACAGATGGATGATGGATAGATACACTGAAGTGATGATGAATGGGCACTCACAATGGACGTGGTTGATGATAGTCAGGTACAGGAGATGAATGGGCTACTCATAGCTACTTGTAGCGTCGGCTTCAGAGCGCCGACAGGGAGCCTTCCTTGCGCTGACCGAAGCTGGTCGCGGGATGGGAATTGGTGGGGAGGAGGGAGGTTGGGGGCGAGACATGGGCAGGCTTGGGAGGTGGCCATACGGCCACATCCTAAGCCTGTCTTGCCATGGGGAGGCTCCAGCCTCTCCTAAGCAGCGTCGGCTATGGCGCTGGCCCGTCGGCCTCACCAGTCCGGCGCTGCTTAGGATTGTGCCCTGAGAAAATGGGGGGGCATCACCCAAAAGTGTTGACTGAATCCCAAGAATGCAGGGATGCAGAGGGCAAGAATGCAGAGGGCATTGAGCTTCCCTCTCCCATGAAGAACTTTTCCTTCTTTGCTCTCTCTCTCTCTCTCTCTCTCTCTCTCTCTCTCTCTCTCTCCTTTCCTCTGGTCTAAGCCTGGGTTACTCTCAACCTGGCAAGACCTCACAGCTCCCCTATCCATTAAAGATCAGCCCAGAACCTGACCAATTAATCTTTTGCAGGTAAGGTGGCAGAGGGGATGGTTTGGGGTGGGAGGGGAAGGAACTCAGCCGTACCATTGCACACCAAGAGCCTCCCTCCCCAGCCTGGATCTACCCCAAGGACTCAGACTTATACCAGTAAAAGAGCTGGTGTAGATCCAAGCAGATCCACTGATGGCCAGGCAGCCTACAGAAAGGCCCACTTTTTGGAATGGAACAAGTATCAGGACTCACTGGAAGTGATGTCATCAACCTGGAAGTGATGTCATGGCCAAAAGTTACATCATCAAGCAGGAAGTGCCATCATTCTGATGCATTCAAATGACACTCCTGGAATACAAGCTGGCATTCTTGCACAACAATGAAACATTCCTGACAGAAAGCTAGAATAAGACAAAATACTATGTAAAAACACTTAACTAAAAAAAAAATTAAGAAAAAACCCTTCACTTGAAAATTCATACTGTTCATACTATTGACACTCACAAAAAGAAGAGAGCAAGAGTAAGGTTTACAGCTTCCAAGATGGCTGCTCCCAGCTTTCCACAACCCACCTGACATCAGGTTGCAGCCCACCAAGTGGGTCCCAATCCACAGTTTGAGAAACACTGGCATAGCATTTAATTGTTTAAAAGTGTGTCACGTAGGTGATATAGATGGTTGATGGTGATATATAGGTGATATTGTTGGCAGATGCAGCTACGTGCATGTAGAGATCTTAGAGAACAGCGTTATGTTGTCCTCACATTTCACAGTTTTTGGGTGCTCTTTTTTTGCAAAAATGAGAAGTGCAGAAAGTGGCATTAGGTGTTTTCACAGTATGTTGTTATTATTGGAAAAAAAACTACCTCTAGTAATAAATTATACCTTATAGGGTATAATCTGAAAATTTGGAGGAAATGGTAGATAACACACATTGTAAAAAATGCACAGGCCTCAGGGCTCACAGCTGTTTTTAGATATTTTATTTTATTCCCTATTGTAACAGGGGAGAAAGCTCATAAGAACCAAACGCACACACACACACGCCCCCCAAAAAATCCAAGCAGTCTGTTAACTTTTATTACATTTTCCCACACCAACTAAAATCAGCCTTCCCCGATTAATCCACACAGTCTTGTGTTCCAATTTGAAGTTGGCTGCCTTAAAAAAAATGTAATCTTTGCTGTGGGTTTCTGGATGGATTCATGGTCAAAAACTCTGACCAGTCGTATCTAATATCAGTCTCTTGAGCTGGGCCAGGGTGATTTCTCTTTGCTTTATCTAGCAAGCAGTTATGATTGCTAGATATGTTGTCTGTAGAATGGGCCCAAACAGTCACTGATGGACGGCTAATGGGCAGTTGATATGCTCCAGAGATAGAAAGATGAGAACCACCGGAGGAAAGAGACCAAAGGAGTCTCAAAACACGATCTTGGAGCAATCCCAGTCTGCTTCCTCCATCCTAATCCTTTACAGTCTCTATTGCAAATGATTCCAGTTACTTGGTTATTACCCTCTTTCTGTTTGTCTCTAGAATTATTGTCTCGGCCTGGATCAAAGACTCACAGTGGGTTTTTAATGTGGCGTGCACATTTTAAAAGCCGGTGAATTAACAGCAGCTTCCCTGCTCCCTCCCCTTCCAGACCCAGCCTCCTGCTCCCCTACAACCCCTCTTACATGCAAGTCTCCTGCTGCAAAAACAAAACAGAGGATCTTTAAGTTCTAATTAGTGTGTCACAGGATCTGTCCAAACATCGCTATAATGTCTCCGCTGGTAAACACAAACAGATGAGCTCTCCAGGAGTGGGGGAGGAAGATGGGGACAGACGATGGAGAAGCCAGATCTACCCCTAAGGCAGTGTCTGTGCAGGCACAAATCTGCAAATCAATTTAATACCGGCTGCATGTCCTGTTTCAACCAGCCAATGCAACCCGCACCATGCTGCTGGCTGTGTTCTGATACAGAACCGAGCCACGGGGCATATACTGCAGAGCGGTGTGATTACACCAGGATAAAGCATCCACCCTCTTCTGCCATCTGTCCATTTCCAGGAGGGGTATGTATATCACACAGTCACTTGATTGTCAGGTGTCACCCATTTTTTTCAGATGGCTTTGCCTGGAAGCCCTACTGCCTACAACCCCAGATCTGAGGAAGGAACTGCAAGTGATATGTTATCACCCTCTTGAGGCCACATGGGGAATTGTGATCACTTCACCTCAGTCACAGTCTTCTGCACCATCACCAGGAGGGGCTTCCAACTGGCTAGATTGCAGATAGCCATTTTGTACAGCACCATAAACATTTTTCCCCTTCCTCCTTAATTCATTCCCTGAGCAACATCAGAGGCCCCCAAACCTCAAGTGTAGCACACATGCACTGCACGCATCTCTAGGGAAACAATCCAAGGCAACAGGGCTGAGAAAGACCTTGCACTGCCTGAGACCCCACAGAACAGTTGCCAGCCATGCAGACCACCATGGGTTAAATGAATCCATTCTGGGTTAATATAAGGCCGTTTTCTATATTCACTGGTGTTAGTTGGGCTTGCTTAATCGGCTGGTTTTCCAAGACTGCTCATAATCAGCCTTAAAAAAGGGTAAAAGTTTCCCCACAACCTAATGGTCTAGTCATGAATGACTGTAGTGGGCAGAGCTCATCTCTGTTTCTAAGCCTGCAGAGCCGGCATTTGTCCAAGGACAAGCTTCTGGAGTCATGTGGTCAGCATGACTATACGCTAAGGCGCACAGAACGCCGTTACCTTCCCACCAAAGTGGTACCTATTTATCTACTTGCATTTTTACATGCTTTTCAGACTGCTAGATTGGCAGGAGCTGGGACAAGCGACAGGAGCTCACTCCGTCACGTGGTCTTGAACTGCCAACCTTCCGGTCAGCAAGCTCAACAGCTCAGTGGTTTAACCCACAGCACCACCACGTCCCTTGCACACCACCAAAGTCTTTTCACCCTCACTGAGAAGTCCCAATTTGAATTTAATTGCAGATATAGCTTGATCTCTGTTTGGCTGGGCTGCAGAAATGCACTTTGTCCCTCCTATACCCCTTTCTTTTTTGAATGAAAGAGAGAGGAGACATCCAAGGGGGAACTGAGGACAAAATGTTAAGGCCCCCTGCATGCCGATCCACAAGGCACTCTTCCAGAGGCAACCGATTAAGCCTTTTCAAGGGATGACGAAACCACTTGCGTTCTGTGACAAGAGTAACACAAACTATTCTGTCAGCTAGAACACAAGATTGATGTAGCTGTCCCTTGAAGAGATCAAGTCACTTGCCCCAGAGAAGCACCTTTCGACTTGAAACAACATTTTTCATCAGGCACAGAGGGACAGGCTCACGCTTGATAGACATCCCATGCAAGGAGAAGCTGCTGGGTTGAGCAAGAAGCACTTTTTTCATTTAAACGATGAGGTCACTTAACAGCTGGAATTAATTCTGGTCCCATAAGAAGGCTCTTGTGCAATTGCAAAACCTGGTAATGCTCTTCTAGCTAGTTCTGAGCCTCTTTGGAACAAAGCAACTTTCCTAAGGTCACAATGGCTCCAGTAGCATCCCCAGGGAGGGCACTAGTATAGGTTTTGCAAGGAGCTTACCTTGCTGTGTAAACGGCTCCTCCCCCTCGCAGCCAGTCCTCAAGGCCTACTGGCAACAACAGTGGAGTTGAGGAGCAGTTTACACAACAAGGTAAGGCTCCTTGCAAAACATAGAGCCCCACTTCCCCAGGGCTGCTACTGAACAGTACTTTCATCAAACTACTCAACCTGCCTTAAAATGCAACCCCAAACATCACTTATTTGGGGGTTAAATTGTTCCTTTTTGTGTAACAAACTTACGTTTTACAACAGCAAGTTCAGCTGCTAGGTTTTACACTTGTTTTCAGGCAGAATTTGCTTTGCCAACATCATAATTCTTTTCAGCACAAGGTTTGGCTCCACAAGACCCGGGTGAACGCAGTCTCAGCTGTACGTTTGAAGTCAGTTGGAGCCCTTAGAATACGCCCTCCCTTACCATCACAACGGAAAAATGCAACTATTGTCATTACATGTTTAATTGAGAACACCATAAAGCGCCTTTTGCAGATCAAACATTTTGCCAAATGTTTGGCTTTAAATCGCAGCTGCTGTGGAACGAAGGGCAGGCTATAAAAAGAGGAGGCAGCCATCCCACTGTTTTCTGAAGCAAGCAAACGCTCAAAATGATGCTACGGGGACAAAGAACAGAAGAACCTTGTGGGTAATGGAGAGAAGTTCCCATGAAGCTCCAAAGTGTACCTCAATCAATCAATGGTATTGAAGCCGACACTCCCAGGTGGCAGAACTACAGCAAGCTACAGGGACAGCACATCTGTCCAGCTACACAGGTGCCTTTAGAATCGCCCCATGGTGAACCAGAGTTTAATGACCAAGTTAAAGTGGCAACCCTGGGATGTGTTTCAAAGGAAGACGAGCCCAAAGAAAACAGGATCCTTTGCACTTGGGTGGAGAGGGTTATCTCTGAGCTAACTTGGTTGGGCATGTAAGCAGGGGCGGATCTATTTGAAAGGGCGCCCATGGCGCCCAATGAAAATGCGCCCCTAGCCTAGGGGCACATCGTGTCGTCATGACATAGCGCCCTGCCCCTTCTAAGAGGTGCGTTCTGTTCACTGCCGCCGGCCCTTTAAGGCCAGCGGCAGCAAACAGAATGCGGCCAGGGTGCCGCGTTCTGTTCGCTCCTGCCGGCTCTTTAAGGCTGGCACGAGCGAACAGAAAGAACAGGGGGCGTGCGGCGGCGTGCAATGTTGTGGGGGCGGGGCCCAGGGGCGCCAAATGGTGCCCTCCCTGAAGAATGGCGCCCATGGCTCGTGCCATGGGCTGCCATAGGTTATTTTCGCCTCTGCATGTAAGACTTAAAGGATAGAAAATATTGCTAATGTGGTGACACAGATGCAAATTTTGTATGACGCCGTCTTCTACCGAGTGAAGACCTTGGTCCAACTAACGAGCTCCCTAATGTGAGTAGCAGTGGTTCTCCAAGGTCTCAGACCTTCTCCAAGGTCTTTCCCAGGCCTTGCGATACTAGGGATTGAACCTGGAACCTTCCACATGAAATGCATGTGAGTATCTACCACTAATGGCCCCTCCAAACAGGCACCACTGAAATAGCTCTTGAATACCATAGGAATGAGAGCATCTACAGCCAAAGCTTCAAACAGTCACGCTGCTCCTCCTTCGGGTGCAATAAGAAAAAAAAAAAAGCATTATGCCTTAATACTTCTACAGGGAGACAAAGTCGATCCTACATTTTAGGCACAAGCTTGCTGGGAGAACTACCAGTGCCAGAAAACAAAGGTGGTCTCTGGGTACAGACACATACTAATGATAGGCCTTTAAGAAATACCTCTATTATTACAGACGATCAATTTGATGTCAGGGCTATGAACAGGAAGAGTTAAACACACACACAGCTTCCAGGAGACAGGCTAGAGCCCTGCTGCTGTAGCTGCTCTAGCTTTTTCCCAATCTATAGAGGCCTCCTTTGAGACTCTAACACAAACAGACCCCCTCCTTTCAAACAACATTTTTACTGGACAGGAAGTAGGCCAGGCCAAAGAGAAATACCATTTTAAGAACTCATGGAGATGAGGTCGACATCCATGTTGCCCTGTTGCATTTTATCCAATATCCTATGCTGTCTATCCTACATAATCCCCCTCATAACCCAAAGGTCTAAGGAGAGCCATTCAGCTCTGTTAAATGCACACACTGGGCAATAAAGTAATCATCCCCTGCACTTAAGAGAGTCATTTTCCATTGGAAGATCCATAAAACATGCTGGAAATGTCGATGAGCTAAGCTTTGCGATTTACAGGGAAGGCAAATACCCACCTTGAGTTTACAACTGACTTGCAGCATTTCCCTCATTGGTGGGGATAAGGACAGAAGAAGAGGTGCATTGTAAAGCCCAGGCCTTCTCTACCTGGTCAATATAGTCCATGGCATCTCCAAACTGAGCCACAGAGAGACGGAGGAGGGTGGAAGGGCCCAAGTGGCAACCTACCTGGCGTGGGCTCATGACCCGCCAGTGGGCCATGACCCACAGTTTGGGAAACCCTGTGTTAGAGGCATGAGGCTACAAATATTACTGAACAGGAGGGAGGAGAAACACAGTTGCTAGGGTTACTAGAGTAAGAATCCATAAAAAAGGATCCATCTACAAAAAAGATGTAAATGCAAGAACAGAGAAGCAGCTACTGTCAGTGGGTAATTAGTAATTTTTTTCAGAAGTATCTTGCATCTAGCTAGTAAAAAATGTTCTTTTGTTAAGGATGACCCTTCCTCTTCATCCCAACCCTTCTATTCTTTTAACCTGTGACTCACTTTCATTTGTTCTATGATCAAATGCTGTTCTCAAAACCCTGTGCTGCCGTCTTTTTTTTTTTTTTTTTTGGGGGGGGGGGGGTACTTTGCCAAGCCGCAACATGTTCATTGCTTGGGCTCTCTCCTTAAAGCCAGTTTAAGCTTGAATAAATTCTGCCACAGAGTATCTTTCATATCCAATTTTCCCTCCACAGGTCACAACATGATGCATGCATTTCAGCCCAACTCTGTAACATGCTCACAAACCACCACACTCAGTTGTGGCTTACTTGAAATCAGAACAGTGTGTGCCTTGCAACCAACAAGAAATGAATATCTTACCCAAGTGTATTTCTCCTAAAGTTGACTTGGCACATTGCAAGTGCTTGGACCACTTCCCATACACTATCTCAGGAATTCTCACAACAGTACTGTGAAGTAGATCAATTTTATCACCACGTTACTGCTGGGGAGCGGGCCTCGTCTCCAGTAGTGTCAGCCTACCGGTACGCTGGGCGTGTCTTCCGGGTGAGCGGCAGCGCGATCGCTGCGGGCGGGCGGGCTTTCGCCGTTACGCAACAGAACGCAGCAATCGCGCTGCCGCTCACCCGGAAGACACGCCCAGCGTACCGGCAGGCTGACACTACTGCTCGTCTCCCCAATTTGTGCCTGAGATGAAAAGTTGAAATGGGACCTTCCCAGCTCACTCCGGCACACCAGGTTAGTGCAAGTAGTCACACACCATTGGGGCCCAACTGGGTTAAAATCAGCCTAAACATATAATGTCAAATTTGATTTGTATACGTGGTTAAGTGTTGAACTAGGATCAGGGAGATCCAGGTTCAAGTCCTTGCTCTCCCATGAAACCCTCTGGATGCATCTGTAGGCCTATCTTACGAGATTTCTGAGACTAAAAGGAGGAACCATGAACACCACCCTAAGCTCCTTGAAGGAAGGCAAGACAAAAATGGGATAATAAGCACACTTTTAAATGAAGCTGAACTTCCACGCTTGAAGCAAAGCTCTGTGTTGCTCATTTCTACCACTCTGAACATGAGTTGGCCCAGTTAAAAAAACAAAACATTGCTTTGCTTTTCTCTGTTTCTGTTACTTCCGGAGGACCACCCACGATGCACTGGACGGTCACATGAAAACATGTGAAGATACAAGCTCACCCCAACTGCCCTGATCAGTGTCTTGGGGCACAATCCTAACCTGGAGTTAGGCCCGCACAGTTAGGCCAACGAAGTGTGGCTGGCACAAGGGACACCATAAAGCACATTTGGACCACTCCTGGAGTCAGGGAGGATGATGCATGTCAGTGTGCTTTATGTGCCATTCTGACTTCTAGAGTGGTTCAAACATACTTAATGGTGTCCCTTGTGCCGGCCAAACTTTGCTGGCCTAACTGTGCCAGCCTAGCTCCAGGTTAGGATTGCGCCCTTAACGAGATGGGCTGAACAGCAGCCGCACAGCTAATATGCCATGTAAGCAGCCCCTCCCACCCATGTCCAGGCACGTTGCTGTCGTTGCCCTGAATGGTTCTGATGGCGGGTGGGAGGGGCTGCTTACAATGTGTGTTGCGGCACCTGCTGTACTTACTGCACTTCTCCCTTTCTGACTATGCTGCTGCTAAAGAGCCTGTACCTGCATGGACCTCATTTCACCAGGACAGGGTTGGGGTTGACTGCATGTTAATTGCAGGGATTGCTGCAAGGCCGGCTCCAGCTGCTTGGCTTTAACAAGCAGGCTGCAGAGCTTCCTTTTTATCTTGGCCTGGGGAGAAGGCATCATAGGGAAAACCAAACAATGGGGAGTGGCGGGGTACCAGCCTCACCGCAGCAGGCTGACAAATAAATACGTAACAATTAGTGAGGGCAACATCCAATGAATAATTAACTGCCATCAATAATTGAAGGAGGCGTTTGATGTGGCAGCCGACCCAGCCATGGTGCATGGGAAATTCAGACTAGAGGAAGAACTTTCCAAACTAATATGGAGGAGGTTTTGCAAGAGCCTGCTGCAAGCACACAACAAATTCTAACATGTATGCATGTGTATGCTTTTGTGGGTGCAATCTTAACCTGGAGTTAGGCCGCCACAGTTAGGCCAGCAAAGTTTGGCCAGCAGAAGGGCCACCGTAAAATGCATTTGGACCACTCTCGGAGTCAGGGAGGATGGCGCACATCTGTGTGCTTGCCTCTCTGACTCTGAGAGTGGTCTAATATAAACATATTTGACAGTGTCCCTAGTACCGATTAAACTTTGCTGGCTTATGTGCCACCCTAACTCCAAGTTAGGATTGCACTCTGAATCATTTATTTATTTAGATCCAGGAGCCATAATGTTTGGTCAAACCAAAGACTACAGAGGTGGCGAAGCTGCCCGTAAGACACTTACCTGGTATGTTATCTAGGATCTATGGCTGAAATTGTGTCTGGGTCATTCAGAGATTTGTCCCCAACACTCCCAACCACCCTTGGATGGCCTGGACACAACCCAGGCCAGCCAGAGGGAATAACTATGAAAAGACTAATGAGACTATGTGCTGAAATGCTTCTCCCATTGGGTTAAGAGCCCTTATCTGGATCCCCACATGCGTTGCAAGATGCATGCACTGAGCTCCTGTGCATTCCCTGAAGGCAAAAAGAGCTCCGTTTTGAGTGCAAACGCGCACTTCTGGTTTTGCACATAAAATCTGATTTGTGCATGAAATCGTCCCTTCAGGATTGGTCCCACGGATGGGGCTGCAGGCTTCCCCAGTCCTCCGGAAGGCCCCCCGACCCACCAGATACGTTGAAAGAGCACTGGGTACTTACAGTGCTGTGATTGCTGCAGGGCAGTCGGCGCACCCAAAACTGGGCCACTCCCCTTAAGGGAGAACGGCCCAGTTTTGCTTCCCAATAATGAATCGCAACCCACAGATTGGGAAGCACTGCCTTAAACTAATTATGTGTTTGGGGAAGGTCTGGCGGGATGCAGCATCCAGTAATCTGACTCCAAAGCAATCCCAAATGCCGTGTGTGTTATTGAAAATGTTTCTACAAAGGCCAAGGAGTCATTCACACACTTTAAATGTCTGCAAAACTGGGCACTGCTCTTCTTTACAGAGCCAAGAGCTTCCTCCTCCAGCTTGTAAATGGCTCAAAGATATAAAAGCTGTCTGATAAGGAAGGAAGTGAAAAACTGAAAGATTCTTGATCGTATCTGGATACTCTTTTATGCCTCCCCCCCCCCACCGCCTTTGTCAAGACAAGGAGAGCTCAAGTCTCCATGTATTCTTCTGGAAACATTTAATGATACTTCACGCCAGATCGCTTCCGTTGAACTCAGAGAAACATGCATTCCAGCACTGGAAGGAACGGACAGCAGAGGTGAACGTGAGTCTGTTCAGACCAAGGGAAAGATGACGGGATCAATAACAGGAGGCTTGGCGTGTGCGTGTGGGTGAGTCAGAAGGCAACACTTTTCAGAGCAGTGGTTCCCAAACTGTGGGTCGCAAGCCAATTTCAGATGGGTCACGAAGCACCTGGAGCACCCATATTGAATATATGGGAAGATGGGGTGCTGGAAAGGCTGAGTGATTGTTTTGCTTGTGTCAAGGCTGTAAATAGGCTTTTTTTCTCCTTTCTGTTTCATTTTGCTGTTGGAAAATGGCTGAGAAATAACCCGACTTGTTGCTGTGTTCTCAAGAAAGCAGCAGTCTCTGGCGTCACCATGATGGCACTTCTGGCCATGACATCACTTCCGGTGGGTCCCAGATTGTCATTTTAAAAAGTGGGTCCTCGTGCTAAAAGGTTTGAGAACCACTGGTCCAGATAATGAAGTGGGTCACTTCTGTGGGACTCACATGCCAAAGGGGGTGAAGAGCAGGAACACTGTGGGTTAGGAACCAGTGCCCTTGTGTCTCCTCTGATCAGAGGAGAAAATCAAAGGCTGTTCATGGTGAGATGCTAACTGGACAAAGTGTCTGGGTCTTATAGAATAGTTTCTGGTATATAGTTCCACAGCCTGCTGTTCTCCCCTAATCGGAGCAACTCAACACTGATGAAAGCTATTCGTCTGTCTCTCTGCACTTGCCCCTTCTGCCCCATGAGTTTCCATCTCCCTAGCCATGGTGGGCCAGACCTTGCCAGAACTCAGACTGCAGGATCTAGATGTGTACAGATGTGTACAGCTACAGCAGGGCACATCTAGGGGCCCAAATTCTACCAGTGCCTGTTCCACCTGAGAAAAAAGGTGCCCCACAGTTAAGGCTACCACTGATCAATTCTAGTACGTACTTGTCAACTAATAAGCCTAATTTTAAACTTTTTATCATATCTTTTATCCCCTTTTAATTACCATCTGCTCCCACTTTCCTTCAACACACTTCTTGCAATTTCAAGTTCTCTATAAAAGTTTGTCCCCAATAAAGACTGTGGATTCTTTTTTTAGATTTTTTTTAAACTTCCAGCACTTTTTTTCAGACTCTCATACACAAGATAAAGAGATAATCAAATGATCAGAAAATCCTGAATGAGTGGGGGGGGGAGAAGATTGGAAGGGGTGGAATAAGGAAAAATGAAGAGAGGGGGAAGAAACGGAAGGGAACCACAGCAGATGATCTTCAACAAAGCGTTATTTGACTGCTTTGCATATCTGAGCAAAATGTTCTCTATATTCCTTTATGACTCTCAGTGATGACTTGATTGTTATTTCCTACTTCTTTCTTAGCCAAGAGGTCCACTGACAGCCCAATACTATGCACATTCTACAGGCAAAAGTGCAAACATTCTGGTGGAAGTGCCCTTCTGCTCGCGAGCACAATGAGGCCGTCAGGGCAATGGCTGGTGGCCATGCACATGGGCTGGCAGAAAGGCCACCATCTGCTGGCACTGGTGAGTTGTCAGTGGAGGTGGGCAATGGGAGGAGTGGTTGGAATGTCAGATTGTGGAGAGAGGGAGGCGGGATGGGGATGATACCAGCAGCACTCAGTATCTGCACCTTCCCTCTCCCTTACTCCACTTGGGGTGCAGTCCTAGCCTGGAGTTTGGCTGGCACAAGGGCCACTGTAAAGCAAATTTGGACCACTCTTAGAGTCAGGGAGGATGGAGCACATCTTTGGGGCTGGTTGCTCCACCTGTTCAGTTCAGATGCATCAAACCTCATTTGGCCCTTCCAAGCCCACACCGCCTGTCACCACTGCAAGTATGGTATGTGGTGTGTTAATAGGAATGACAATCCCGCTGCCGCCTATGCACATGCTGGGGAACGGATGAGAAATAAACGCGTGCTCGTGAGTGGTAAGCAGATGTGCAAATCCTCCTTCTGTCTGAACCGCTGTTATGCCCTTGGTGCTACTTGAGTCGGAAAACGCCACTGAACTGTGTGCAACAATAATATCTGTGGGAACAGAGGACACTGGAGGGGAAGAAGAAAATAGAAACAAAAGCTTGTTTAAGAAAGGAAGGGAAGGGGAAAAGTAGTTATCTTCCCATCCAGAAGCCACTTACGACGCAACCTTGGGTGTTTTAATTGGGGCAATCTTCTGTGAAAGGTAATGCTGTTATTAAGGTTTCTTGCACGCAGGCTGCCGCCTGCTTAATATAATAAGATCTTCTTTGGAAGAGATTATATGGTGCTGATAACTATCTGATGACACATTGAGCTTTAGCAGATGGATTTATTTCTGTTTACATTATGTTATTAGCAGCCTGAGAGGGGTGCATCCTTTTGAGCTTAATACCTAAAAAGCTTGTCATGTTTTATTCCTACAGTGGCAACCACTGGGGAGGAAAAAGGCTTTCAGAGAGGACACTCTCTGCTGAGCACGACAGATCATGCAGCACAACTCCAAACAAAAACCAAAATGAGCTCCAGTGGTGTTGCGTAGCCTTGAAAATGCCACTGTGCCGAGGCTGCCTTCCCACTGCAGAGGTGAGCTGGGCTGGGGCTCAAACCTGCAAAGGCCTTTGTGAGAATGAGTTGTAAGAGGGGGTTTGGGAGTTGCTTGGTCTGGGCACTGCCACTGAAAGTAACTGACTAGCACAGCCATGCCCTTAACGGCAGCACGGCCTTCGGCACCCACAACAGTGAGGGAAAGGCAGGGTACAAAGGTATTGAATGAATGAATGAATGAATGAATGAATGAATGAATGAATGAATTGTGGCACTTAAAAACAGCCAAGTAAAATGTCAAAGCATAATCCCCAACCTTTACAAACTGGCTGAAACAAAGAGGGAATCGGATGAATCTCCTATGGCAGTGGTTCCCAAACTGAGTTGGAACCCACCAGTGGGTCATGAGCCAATTTCAGGTGCAGAAACACCTAGAGCAGCCATATTGAAAATATGGGAAGATGGGATGCTGGAAAGGGGGAGGGCTGTGTGGTTGTTTTGCTTGTGTCAAGGTTGCAAACAGGCTTTTTTCTTCCTGATTCACTTTGCTATTGGAAAGTAGCTGAGAAATAACCCAATTGATAGTTGCATTCTCATTCTGGTGTCACAATGATATCCCTTTCAGCCATAACATCACTTCCGGTGGGTCCTGGACAGACTGTCATTCTAAAAAGTGGATCCTAGTGCCAAAAAATTTGAGAACCACTATCCTGTGGCAAGAGCTCCACATACAGGGTACCATCACAGAAAAAACCTTTTTCTGTGTTGCATCACCACACTGAATGATAGAATAGAAGAGCATACTAACCTTATGCCAAATACAATCTCTGCCTGCTTTTGTATCTTTCTTAGGGCGCAATCCTAAACTGAGTTAGGACGGCATAAGCTAAGCCAGCAAAGTTTGGCCAGCACAAGGGACACCGTAAAGTATGTTGGAGTCAGAGGGGCCAGCACACAGACGTGAGCCATCCTCCCTGACTTCCAAACATGCTTTATGGTGGCCCTTGCGCTGGCCAAACTGTTATCTTATGCCGGCCTAACTCCAGTTTAGGACTGCATTGTTTTACAGCCCAATCCTGAAGGCATGTTGTGCCGATGCAGTGCTATAAAGCACACTTGCACCGATTCAAGAGTTGGCATTACTGGCACAAGGACATGCATTGACATGCCTGCACCAGATCCTGCAGCTGTGACGGTCAACTGAAGTAGGATTGTGCCAAGTGGCACAGGGGATGGGAGAGGGCGAGGGGAGGGCATTATGGGGGATGGGGGAATGGGGAGAGGATTGAACCTGGGAGGGGAGGGGATCAGCGGCGGCGGCAGCATACGCCAAATCCTAACTCCCGCTCCTGGGCGGGGCAGCCCTACATGGACTGCTCAGATTTGTGACAATTAAATAGCTGGCACGGATCTGAATATCCCCATAGCACAGGCTGTAGTGTTACGCAGGGAGAGCACTGCTGGATCAGTCCAAAGTTGCATCTTGTCCATCATCCTGATTCCCACAGAGACAAATCAAATGCCAGGGAAGATCAGGAGTAGTTGTGAGGCTGTCTCTGAGGAAAGCCGCTTTGCTGTGATGACTCTTCTCGTTGAAGAACTCCAGGATGCACTAGAACACAGTTTTGAAACAGAATAAAAACCACTGGGATGGGGGGCATGCAGTGTTTTGGGTGAAAAATTGTCTTAAGGTGCATTGGAATCTGGTTTCTTTCCTTTTTTCTAAGAAAGATAATTCCTTTAGGCACCTTACACTATAATGACCTCTTCCAAAAGAACACAGATGAGCCAAGAGAATACAGAGAAGGTTGAAGCTGCCACATGATCTGCCAAATGAGCCCACAGGAGAGGCAGGACTTGCACTTAAGCCCCTCAGACAAAACTCCAACTACTATCCCATATAAGACCCAATCACGCATTAGGTTCAATGCATATACAACCTGCATATATAGCATGGTTTTTCATCATGTTGCTCATGTGCATATAAAATAATGCACAACAAACCCCATGAGAATTGTGCTCTACATTTCAAGGGGTAAAGTCCCCTGTTGACTTTTTGAACAAATGAATGTACCCACAGAGACATGCACATGCATCCAGACACTTGCAAGTGCACCCAACATTGCACATGAATCACCCTATAGTTTCTACAGCCTCTTTCAAAGGATAAGAGGAAGGACTAATGAAGTGACTAATCATGATCTACTGATTGACCTTTTTAATGGAAACGTTCAGCCCAAACAGCTCTTATCTCATATTCATTCGAGAAATGGAGAAAACAATACATCACTTTCAATTAAGACTGTCAAGTGATTAAAGCTATTTTAGTCCATTAATGATGCTGCTGGTAATTGATTAATTGATCAATTCATCAACATTTTAAAAATCATTACTACAGAATTTTAATACACCTCTGGAGTGTTTATTACATAAGCCCCTATACACTAGGGAGCCCCACTTAACAGAAACACAGTTTTCAATCTTTGGACACTTTAAAATCAGGGAGGGAACATCTGGAATAGAAGGACACAATGAGGGATATTAAACTTTGTATAAAAAAATGAAATTGTCTTCAAGCCTCAGGGGGAAGAAAGTACTTACTAGTATCACTTAAGGCTATCACCTAATTACAGAAATTTTAATAGTTGAATTGTATGAGTTTTACAGCCTTTTTCATTCTTCAAACACTCCTCCCTCCCACACAATATAGAAGCTCCAAAATGTTGATTGCTGCATCCTGGGGAGGGGGATGTCCAGAAGGTCTTCTCTGGGTAAGAGAAAGAGAATATTCTTTTGCAGGGGTTTTACATCAGTCAGTGCTTGTGTAGGAGGCACACCGCCATCAGGCGGTGAGCACAGAATTGGGTTCTTCTTCATCATCATTATCATCATCATCAATCAGAATTTGTATACTGCTTTTCAACATAAAGTTCACAAAGCAGTTTACAAGTAAATGATAATAATGTTAAATGGCTCCCTGTCCCAAAAGGGCTCACAATAAAAAAAAAAAATGCAGAACACCACCAGCAACAGCCACTAGAAAAGACACTATGCTGGGGTGAAGAGGGACAATTGCTCTCCCCCTGCTAAATATAAGAGGATAACCACTTGAAAAAGTGCGTCTAGCCCAGTTCATCAATCAATTGATTACATCTAAATCTTTGTACTGTATATTTATATAGTTGGAAAAAATAGCTCTCTAGGGACTACATTACAGAACTGAAGAGACATACTGTGGCCTTGTCCATTGGCCAGAAAACTAAGAGGTCAGACGTTCTTCCTCCTTGTATATGGTCAATATGTGGGGGAGGGAATGAGAGTGTGCCAGCTAGCCACACATCCAGTGGTGGCATCCGGGCGGAACGGGCCGGTACAGCGTTCCGCTTCTTCTGCGGACGGGCCTGGGCCATGCCACCTCTCCCAAGGACGGGCGAGCTGTTCTTGGGCCCGCCCGCCCACCCTCCCGTGCGTCCGAATCGCTCTGAAATGGAGCTATTCCAGGCGCAGGGAGGCATGGCTGGCCTCCGCCATAGGGGCGGAGGGCTGCCAATCATCCGGGCGTTCCGGTTCCTGGTGCACCCGGATGACATCACTGCACACATCCCACTGTTGACATGCCTGCTGCCACACCCCAACCACACATTTGGCATTTGTCTGCACAGGGCAAAGCAGAATGCAAACCTTCCATGCCCTGTGCAAACCAATGTTGGAATGCATAATTGCCAACAGGCCTACCTAGCAAGACATAAGAGGTGTGGCCAGCAGGCAAGTCCTTATTTCCTATTCATATATTAGCTGGACACAGGGGGGAAGAGTGTCTGAAAAGGACTTGTGCGAACAGACCGGAAGAACATCACAGCATTAGCTACACCTCTGACGAAAAGAAAAAGGGTCGCAAGTTTGGATGCATGCAGACATTGGGTTTTGTTTCTTCTTTGCAGTTGTGCAATCCGTTGTCGTCATCCTTGACTGAAAGGTGAGGCATAAATCTTCAGAATTGATTGTTTTAAAGGAAAAACGCAAATATGCTTTGTGTTTAGATTGTGCACCCTTGTCTCAGATGCAGGCAGACCTTGGAAGAGGCCTTCCCTGTTTTCCCTCAAGTAGGAAGGAAGGCATCTTCTAAGATGGCACAAACCACCTGCACTTTGACATGCACATATGAGTTAAGGATAATTAAAAATCCATTGCTTGATCAGGGGCGCCCTTTTGAAAATCAAATTGGTCCAAGGCATGTAATGGGGGCAGTAAGGGAGATAGACAGGGTTAGAATCTCAGTGCACTCGGGTTCCACCAATATCGCCTTTGTTCCACCTCCATCCTCGTCCTCCACCCCATCCAGGATGATCCCTGTTCCTCCTCCTCCCCACCCCGTTCCGCCCCCGCTACCACTGCACTTGCTTGTTCTGGTTTGGCAGAGGGCCTCCCAAGCTGTGCACTCCAAATAACCAAAGGCAGCATGCTGTACATGCCACCCTTAACCATTTTACAACAGCAGAACTGCCCTGCTGGTGTAAACTCCCATGCACACTGGTCCAAACCCAGACAGGTCCATCAGCGAAAGTTAGTCATATGCGCCTCCACCTATAGTCCAACAGGGCAAGCCACATGTTTACCACCTCAGTGAGAAGTAGGTCTACATTCCCAACTCAAGGGAGAAAACGTTGCATTCACATACCAAGAAACTCACCAGGGAGCTTCTGCTGTAGTCTCTTAATAACATTGATCCTGAAACAGACAAACCCAGAGAACCTCCCAACTGTGACTCACTGGGCACTGGCCCACAACTCCCACATGAATAATGGCTTTCTTCATTGCAAATTCTCTTTTCATTTTGCTTCAATTAAGTCACTGGGCAAAATCAATCACACCCCTTCTGCGATCGCTAAATCTTCCCAAGGAAAAATATTTATCACCATGCCCCAAAGCTGGAAGCCCTACTCCTTTGGAGGTCTGAACAAAAGACCAGAGCAAGGCAGGGGGTGGAAGTGTACATCTGAGACGTCCAGCGAGAGAAGGCAGTGGGAGATTTCAGAGCTGTGATCAAACATTCTTTATGGGGGAAACAAATGTCAACCTCCATGGGAGAAAATTACAAAGAATAAACGTAACACTGCAAAAGCCTCAAGACTATCTGTGTATCAGAAACCTCTATGAATATGAAAGGGAATTCCAGGGGAATTCCTCTATCTGGGGTTGTGTGAATGCCCTGATTCTATGGGAACACAGAAATGTCAGAGGAGATGCTGCTGTATGCAGATTGCAGTTTCCTGAGAACCTTAGCCCTTGTTCTTTAACAAGCAAGTTAGAGAGCAAGGTTTGTTCTAGCCCTTATGGTGCAGTGTGATGGTTGTACATGGAAGCTGCAGCTTCCTAAACTTCTCAGCTTTCATGGTTTTTGCTTTTTGAAGCAGGTTTCTGACCCTCATGGGTTGAAAGGTATGTATGAAAATTGATGGGTGCGCAGTGAAAAGCAGACAGGTGGCATGTCTAGAGCATCACAGAGAGGAAGGAGCAGGTGCTTAGCCAGACAGCATCCTCACTCTAGAGACATCTTTCTCAAACCAAGGAGCAAGTCCTGAGTTTATGGCCCTAAGGGCCTGGTGACCAGGACTTGGTCTGCTGAATCAGCTGAAAGGATGCTCAAACTGGCTGGTTGCTCAGCCTAGGTGGGGCCCTTGAAGCACAGAGCTCAGTCGAGTGCAGTGAAAACAAAGCACTGATGGCGCAAGAAGTGAGGCCCCAGAGATGGCTTCCTGGTGCCATACACCTTTATGGGATAGTCTGGAAGTTCATGCTAATGCACACCTCTGACTTTAGGGTGGGAGATTTACTGTCCCCCTTTTTCCTCCCTGTTTTTGTTTTTTTTGTTTTGTTTTGGCCCCCTCAGTCAGCTCCTCTCCAGGGACTGGAACACCAGCCAGGGTGTCTTCTCCTCAGCATCCTCCCTTGCAGGGGAGTCCTATGCACTCTGCACATGGTGATCACCTTCCTCCTTTTGCAAAAGGGGTGGAACTCAGGCCAGAGAATGCAAACCCTGCTATTAGACAATACTGCTGCTTCTGTACCCACTAATATCTCTCTCTCTCTCTCTCTCTCTCTCTCTCTCTCCCCCTCCCTCCCTGTATTTTTGCATAAGGGGAGCATCAGCTTGACCCTATCCAGGGCAGGTGCCTGGCAGACAGAGAATGCATTCGAAAGCAGAACAGAGTATACAGACGTGCACATTAGGCTAAGCTAAAATGGCCTGTACTTTTCAAGCCTTTCCATGGAAGGGATTTCCATACCTTGATTGCTTTTCTGCATCTGTGTGGTGCAGTCTCACTGCAACACAGCCAGGCACACAGGGATGGCTGCTGGATATCACCTCCTCCAGATTTTAGACCGCCTTATTGTTCTAGACAGCATTGCATCCCAAAGGAGCAGCTTTTTGCCAGCAGCAAGAGTTTTTCCTTCTGCCATTGCTGTAAACACCACTCCAGAGCAGCTGCAGGACACTGTATCAGTGCAAACATCTCCACACAAGGGAAGATCTGTCTACACTGCAGGCTGGGGCTGATTCCCACAGTTTATAATGTTTCTGTGTCTTCTTGGCTTGTTTCAGGCTAGACTCCTACACACACTTATTTGAGAGCATCAAGAGAACCAAGTGGGGCTTACTTCTGTGCAGAGTTCAGCTGAAACCACGTAACTGAAACCTGTTTCTCCATGACCATTTTCGGCAGTGTCAAAAAACACCCCCTTTTTCCTGACCGCTTTTCCTTGAATTCTCTGAAGATTCTCATTCACTCTCATTGATATCATCATGCAGTCAAATCTGACTGGCTGCATTGTGCGATGTCATTGCATTCACTATATGAGCCCCGATTGGCTGGGGTCACCCACATGACTAATTCAGGAAGGAGAAAGAAGAAGCAGTAGGAGGAGGGGGGAAAAGGATGAGGTTAAGCAGTACAACCGGGGTGGGGGGTTTAATGGCACAAAACAGAATAGGAAAAAAAATGAGAATAGTCACACTCACATTAAACAGGCTTGGGAAAATATTTCTACCCTATTGAAGCTGCTGTTTTGGACTTGGAAAATGTAAACTGAACACTTGGCAGAGCCCCAACTCCTGTGTCAACATGCACTGCGCTAGATGGTTAATTGCAGAAAGTGCTTTACAATCCTAAACCTTTTTCTTTTACTTGGCCCACAAGCTGATGTTAGCATGACAACATCTACTCAATATATATTCAGTTCATCCACAACAATACAGCAATGGGATTCAATTACTCAGCAGGGACTTCTTTTAAGTCTGTTTTGTTTCCTGGAACTGCCCAGAAGCCACATCAAGTGGCAACGTGCCTTGCTCCCTACCTCCCTCCCATCCCCTCTCCCTTGGACCCTGCAACCGCCACACCGCCCTCCTTGCTGTGGCTGCCAGACACTCTCATTCCCCTTCCCTGGGATGAAGAGCCACTGCTTGTGCCGCTTCTTAAATTATTAAGCACACCAACTTGGGCCAGACATGAATATTTCATTCACAGTTTAGATGCCTGATCAGAGTTGCCAGCAGCAGAGACGGCCAGGAAATGAAAAGCCAAGCAGAATCGCATGCAGGGATGAAAAAGAATCTGGCTGGGGTATTTTACGTTCTGTGTGTGCGCGTGCATTCGTGTGTGTGTGTGTGTGTGTGTGTGTGTGTGTGTGGTCTTGAAGTCAAACTGAGGATTCCCCGACACCGCTGATGTCATGGGATCCCTGCTTTGGTACTACACTTCACAATATGCCAATTAAATTAAGCAATCTATCAATTACTCAATGGGCAGCCCAATCCTACCCCGCCACCAACCTACACCATGCAGCAGTGCCAACAGAGTGGGGGTGGGGGGCAACCAGACAGCCACAGAGAGGCAAGGACACATTTTAACTTATCTTCCCATAAGCCTATCGATCTCCACAGATCTATGCCAGCTCTTTCATACGTCCAGAGAGAGTCGTGTGTGTGTGTGTGTGTGTGTGTGTGTGAGAGAGAGAGAGAGAGAGAGAGAGAGACACACACACACACAGAGAGAGAGAGAGAGAGAGAGAGAGAGAAGCTGGGGAAAGTGGGATAGGATCTTGATGTATGCAACTGCCACCAGGCTCCACCCCTCCCACTCTTGAGCTGCCCCTGGTCAGTCCTGCTCCCCACCCTCATCCTCCCCCGGACACCCTCCCACTGCCACCTTACCTGCTCCAGAGTGGCCTGGGTGAGCTGTTGGCATGCACGTGGGCCTTCGGCTGTTTGCGCCAATGGTTCCAAAGCACAACAGCAATGGGCCTTTTGTGGCACCACAGCAGGACTGGCCCCATCACACACCAGCCCTGTCTGGAGCATTCAGGGTGGGGGTAGGGAATGGTGGCCAGAGGCGGATCTACAGGGAGGGCAAAGCTCTAAGTGTTGCAAGAAGCCTTACCCTGTCATGTAAATCCCTCCTCTCCCTTGCTGCTGTAGCCAGTAAGCAACGCCAAGATGTTGCTTTTCCCTGTGAGGGTTGGCTAAAACAGTACAGGAGAGGAGTGATTTCCACTGCAAGGTAAGGCTTCTTGCAAGACTTAGAGCTTTGCCCTCCCTTAGATCTGCCTCTGATGGTGGCTGGTGAGAGGCAGCTGCACTGTTGCTGCTGCCAGTGTTTTCCAAGACAGAAAACACCTGCCTCCACCACTGCCACCACCCCAACAGATGAGCATCACGAGCATCTTGAGAAAATGTCTCCCTTCACTTGATGAAATTTCAAAATTTCCATTTTGAGACCCCCTGAAATCGACCCATTTTCAAGTTCGAGCCAAAATGAGAACTTTTGGCTTACCCCCCTGGGCAGCATCCTAGCCCAAATTTAAAACCTGCTACATCTGACGAAGATTGCTCATGTCGAGCAAAAGCATTTCCGAAGAGCAGGAAGATTCACTTGGTGTCAGGGCAAGGTCATCTCCTGACGGAGTCAGCAACTTTCGCAGAACTCCATCCACATTGCAAGAGATAACCATCTGTTTCAAATCTCTTATTGGGCTCCCTCCCTGTCATTTCCATCCTCTGTAGTCAGTTATGTGGCTCCTCGTCGATTGTTATTGGCGTTTTTCAATTATTTTTGTGACACTCTCTGAAATACATTTGTATATTAAAAGGCGTTCAATAAAGCTCGGTTCCACTTCACCCAACACTGCTTTCCTCTCATCACTGGTAGGCTGTTCCTTCAGAGTGCAGCATCCAAAAGGACAGAAACCCACAAAGGGGGACTAGAATCCCAGGCTCAACATGCTCAGGCTTTGAACCTGGACCTTCAAAATTCAGTGAAAATTTTCATCTATCCAGAGTGAAGGCAAGTAGCCCTGTCCTTGCTCTGCATTGGCTTTCTGATATAAGCAAGCAATCAGATCTGATTGGCTATGTGATATCATTGACATTTACTAAAAATGAAGGTCATGCTTCCTGCCCTTACTCTTATTTGGTTTACTGATGTCATGACACTGCCTACATGACCTCAGATTGAGAGCACAATCCTAACCTGGAGTTAAAGGTAATATAAAGGTTTCCCCATGACTGAAAGGTCTAGTCATGACCGACTATAGGGGGCAGTGCTCATCTCTGTTTCTAAGCCTGTAGAGCCGGCATTTGTCCGAGGACAAGCTTCCATGGTCATGTGGCTGGTGTGACTATACGCCGTAGTGCACGGAACGCCGTTACTTTCCCACCGAAGTGGTTCCTATTTATCTACTCGCATTTTTACGTGCTTTCGAACTACTAGGTTGGCAGGAGCTGGGACAAGCAATGGGAGCACACTCGGTTGCATGGTCTTGAACGCCCAACCTTCTGGTCAGATAGCCCAACAGCAGCAGTTTAACCCGCAGCGCACATCCCTGTAACCTGGAGTTAAGCCGACACAATTAGGCCAGCAAAGTTTGGCCAGCACAAGGGACGCGGTAAAGTATGTTTGAACCAGTCTTAGAGTCAGAGAAGCCAGCACACAGACATGCGCCCTCTTCCCTGACTCCGAGAGTAGTCCAAACGTGCTTTACGGTGTCCCTTGTGCCAGCCAAACTTTGCTGGCCTAACTGCGCCAGCCTAACTCCAGTTTAGGATTGCGCCCTGATTGTCACGTGGTTCTTATGTTTGCCACCATGTGTTGCGGAGCTCCTATTCATTCCAACAGAGTTGATACAGGAGAACTTTCTAGTCAAGGGCACAAGTCTTGTTGTTTGCTTGGGGGCTCATTCAGTTGATGGCTGAGCTGCCCTGTTCTAGTGAATAGCACTTTTAGTGTTTATCCCTCTGAAAGAAAACCATTAGGACTTTTTACAAGTGTGCAAGCATTTGCAATCATTTTAAAATAAGTGAACAGAGGAAAGCATCAAAAAGAGCCAACGCAGAATGAAGAGAGATGGAATGTTGCTTTTGTTTGAAAAGATGTCCAGCGTCGCAGGCCTGGCTCATCAGAGTGTTCTTAATTAACAGGACATCAGAGGAACTGGTAATAAGATCTGCGAGGCATGTTGGCAGCCTATACAAAGGAGCATTATTACTGGGCAATGTGGAAGTAGCAAGGTAGCAGAGTTGAAAGCAAGAATCAATTAACTGATGCTGTTATTCAAAACAGGCATATAAGAATAAATTGTATTTTTCATATTTTCATCCATTTACAGTCCAATCGTACTGAACCCCCCTCCCCAAAAAAAGGACTGCTTACGCAGCCACACCAATGGAGGTGCACTGAATCATGGGGTGGAGCAGTCCTGAACATCTCCTCCGTGGTTAAGCTCTTACTGCCCCAAGGGTCTCCTCAGAACTGTACCAGCTACAGAGCTTATGCAAATCCAAGTGGACCTAGGAAGGGGCATCAAGGTCAAGAAGGGGGACAGGTTATCAGTGGTGCTGCAGGTATCAATAGTGCCCCCTTTCCTGCCTCAATCCACTTCTTCTCCACCATAGCCTCATTCCCATCTCTTCCCTTCCAGCCCTGATAGGCGTATTTTTGGGGATCATCAGGTTGGATACGGGATGCTGCAAATGGGCAGAGGAAGGGATGGTGGTAGTTCTACAGCAGGACATTACAGCCAAAGGAGGGTGAGGTGAGTGTGTGCTCTCCCCTCTTCTGACTCTTCTCCCCATCTTGATGGTCCTGGCTCTATTAGCAATAACTTTCCTGTCTTAAACCTTCCTGTCCTGCAGTTGATTAACGCCAGGTGGGTCAATAATAAGGCCTATGTTATCCATCAACCCTGCAAAACCACCTCGGCTTATATAACAGACTGGTTGGGTGAAAAAGGAGGAGTAAATCTCCCCCAACTTTACTCACCAGGTTTCCAAGTGCTGCTGCAGCAGGCATGGCCTTGTCTTATTAAAACCTTTAACTTCCCTCAAAATTCCTCAGATGCCTTGCCAGGGCAGAAAAGTCAATTGAGAGTGAATTTTGCTTTAGGTGACATATGCTGACAACAACACACGGATGTGCAATTACACAACTACCCAATTAACTTGAGAAGTCTGGGAGCAGCAGTATATGATACAATTGAAGCTGAAGCTCCAATACTTTGGCCACCTCATGAGAAGAGAGGACTCTTTAGAGAAGACCCTCATGCTGGGAAAGATTGAAGGCAAAAGGAGAAGGGGGCGGCAGAGGATGAGATGGTTAGATAGTGTCACCGAAGCAATGAACATGAAATTGGGCAAACTCCGGAAGCTAGTGGAGGACAGGGAGGCCTGGCGTGCTGTGGTCCATGGGGTCGTGAAGAGTCGGACACGACTTAGCGACTGAAAAACAAATATGATACAATAAGTTTGGCACTGAAATTGTTAAAACATGAAATCCTAAGTGAATGTCAGAGTTCCTCCAAAGGAGAAACATTTAAGACTTTTCAAGGAAAGGGGATATGTCCAGTCTGAGATTAGCTAGTTGCTCATCATGAGGGCCGGGTAGGAATTTTTTTTTTCTGTCATCCAAATTGGGCATGGATGGCAGTTTTTTTAACTACCCTAGACTGGTGAGGGAGGGACAAGTGATCAGTAGGTTTCATGACTTAAAAACTGGTCACTTGTGCTTAATAAAGTTAAACCCCAACCTCAGTCTGGAATCTTCCTTGGCGGTGGTGCAAGGGTAATAGGCTACCTTAGAATGCCAGATGCCAGGGAGCAGCAGCGAGATACAAGTATCTGGTTGTCATGTGTGCTCCCTGAGGCATCTGGTGGGCCACTGTGAGATACAGGAAGCTGGACTGATCCAGTGGAGCTATTCTTATGTTCCTATGAGTACATGTCTGAAGAGGAGCATCTGATTCTGGTGACTGTCAAGGAGAAATGCTGTGGAGAATCTTCACTGGCCACCAGTGTTTACTTCAGAATTTACCTCAGAATGCCGGATGCAGGGGAGTGGCAGCAAGATACAAGTATCTCGTTGTCTTGAGTGCTCCCTGAGGCATCTGGTAGGCCACTGTGAGATACAGGAAGCTGGACTAGGTGGGCCCTTGGCCTGATCTAGCAAGGCTTTTCTTATATTCTTATGAAACCCTAATGGGTTTCTAAAAGAAAATTTCTTAGGAGATTTCTGCTCATCCCCAATACTGCTGGGAGGAACAGTGGTGATTCCTGTGGCAAACAAATGAAGAACTGAGTAATATATGCATGCATCTTTTGACAGATGCACATATATGCCTGTGAAACTTGGACCACTCGGGTACCAATGGATGTATAACTTCCACACACAGTGTGTTTGCTGTTGGAAGCCTGACTGCAGCGCAACTGTTGCTCACAGCAACTGACTCATGACAAGCAGTTGCTTGTCCCCAGCGCATCTCGATCAGCTCCTTAGATGCTCTGCCCAAGCAAGAGCCTGCAACCTCCTCTCAACATCATTTCACTGAGGCAAAATCTGATGGCACCTCTAAGCAGGCATGAGAGACAGTGCTCAGCCAGCAATCGTTTTTCTGATGAAAAATAAAAATGAACTGCATTAATGAAAACATAGGGCCAAACCATATGTTATGACAAACACCAAATGTAATCCCCTGATGTTTGTGCAAGTAGTGTGTGAAGTAGTGTGTGACAAAATGGGTCAAAACGGGTGGGGTGGGGGCTTCAACGCTTCCCTCTCACAATTGCAGCCCCTTCCTTCACATGTTATTTTTTATTGAAAATAAGGCTTCCATTGAAAGCCCATGATGCCACAACAGCAAAGCCCACAAAAGCTGGGCTGAATTAAAAGCCCTCAGTGTATGATCAAGTCTGTCCACCTCAACCCCCCCTGACCACACAAAGGCCAGGCAGATAGGAAGATCTCTATCTTCCAACTTCTTGGAAGCTGTCAAGGTGGAGATTTGTGTCTTCAGCTCTCAGCCCCTCCGCAACAGAACAAAAGCCAAGCCAAGCCAAAGAAACTGGAGTGGGAACTTTAATCTTTTATGTACTGGCGCAGAGACCCCATTCGTCTTCCAAAGAGCTCAGAGCAGCTCACATCTGATTCACAGATGGTTTCCCATCCAAGACCAGATCTGCATAGCTTCAGCAGTAGAAGCACATGTCAAACTACACACTCCACATAACAATCAGCCCTGTTTTGCACTAGTAGCTGCTTCAGAAGGAGGCTATGGGGGAATGTGAAAAAGCAGTGTAGGGAAGGGCACTTAACCCTTTCGTGCCTTTCATTTCCCTTCTCCAAGGTCTAACCGCTTGTCTCTTCTGTGCATATATTTAAGACTTGCCCCATAATGTTACCTAGTGTTACCTAAAGTGAAACCTGTTATCACAATTGCAAGGCCCACAAAAGCTGAGCTCAATTATGCCAGTTTCTCTTAATTGGCACTTCAATAACAATAGCTAGGGGTGGGGTTTTCGGGTGATATTTTTTAAAAAATTTCTTGATTAAAATAGCAAATTATGGTGTTATGTGTTTTTATCCAAATTTTAATTGCAAATTGTATGAACAGCGCAATAAATAAGCATCAAGAAACTCCTCCATACTACTTCCACATTCTATTAGTTGCCCTAGCATGCACTGTGAACGATAAACATGCATGTTCGTGCAAGTTTAAGTAAGCTTCCTCCTGTTTCTGCCACTCCTCCTCCTGATCCCTTACTGAAAGCAAGCAAAAGTGGTGTTATTTTTGTGAAATTAATTTAAATTTGTGTCAAACTCTCAAAATAAGCAAAAGCAGTTTTTTTGCGTTTTGACCTAAATTTTGTTTTATGTAGTGTTGTCAGTAGAAATTTCTCATTATTTAGCATTCTGTTGATAACAGAAAAAAACCATCCCTAACAATAGCAATGAAATGGGGGCAAAAGATTACCATATGTAAACCTGGGAGCTAAACATCCAGCCTGAGTAACATTCAATGGGATGGACCTAGTCATTGAAATACAAGGGAATCCAAAGAAGTTGATCCAGGAGGCAGAATTTTCAATGGGATATTTCAGCGGCTAAAAAAGGGATAACAACAAATTCCTCAAGCAGGTCCTGCGCATGCCTACTTCAAACCAGCCTCTGGGTATTTGCATTCAGATCACATTGCCAAATGTGTGCTAAAGTTCATGGTAGATTTAAGTACTATTCTACTCCGTAAATTCTAATCTGGGCATATCCTGCTTAGCCTGCTTGCAAAGGATCTATTTAAAGGGACTAATAAAGGGACAAGAGACTTTACTTTCCAATAACTGCTGTTATGTTTTGCTATGCCTGGGCTGCTTTGTTTATTTTCAGCACATGGTCCTTTCTAAATGCAGCTGTGACCCACCCAATTGGGAGGGAAAGGAAGGAATAAATACTTTAAAATAAATTTTAAAAAATAACTATACTAGAGTTGTTCATAAGACCTAAGGTCTGATGCCTGGCAGGTCAAACTGAGCAGAGTTTCTTTGAATCAACCAGTAGATACATTGAATTCTTGCCAAATTTGGAGAATTAGTATGGGGAGACCAGAGACAGTTGCTGAGGAATGTGCTCTCTCTAGCTACTAGGGACAATCCCTACTTTCTGGTATCTGACTTGTTAGGAATGTTAGGGTGATTTTCTCAGCTGTCAATCCTCAGAGTTCAGCTCTCTCCCCAACATCTCTAGAGGTGGGATGGGACCCACTTTTTAAAATGACAATCTGTCCAGGACCCACCGGAAATAATGTCATGGCTGGAAGTGCCTTCATTGTGACACCAGAACCTCCTGAGAATTCAGCAATGTGTTAATCCTCAGCCATTTTCCAATAGCAAAGTGAATCAGAAAGGGAAAAAAAGCCTATTTCCAACCTTGACACAAGCAAAACAATCACACAGCCCTCCCTCTTTCCAGCATCCCATCTTCCCATATTTTCAATATGGCTACTCTAGGTGCTTCACAACCCGCCTGAAATTGGCTTGCGACCCACTGGTGGGTCCTGACCCACAGTTTGGGACCCACTGTGCTAGAGGGTCAGTTTGGGGACCGGCTATCAGTCCTAAACTCACTGGATAAAGGCCTGGCAGGAGAGCTCCTTCTAATACACTGCAACAGTTTATTGCAATTCCTACTTGTTTACCTTAGAATTCCAATCCTTCAGCCTGCTGTAGCCCTCCCCAGCATTGAAGCTGCCTGCATCTTTGATATCACAACAGCTACGTTAATAGCACTTTGATTTTAACTGAGATTTCAAAGCCTGAACGTTATATATCAAAGTAAAAGTAGAATGATTGGGTTATGGAGGCAACAGGTCTAGGCTAAAGAAAGGGATTATTATGACAAAATAACAGTCCTGATGAATCACTAGTCATTTATCATGGAAAAAGGAAGGAAGATATACAATGGGATTAGATGAGAAAATTAACTTAACATTTAAAAGACTATTAACATTTTCAATTTTAGTTAGCAAGTCAATGCTCAAGCAAACAGGAATTAAGACTTTAAATTCCTAATATAGGAGTTCCTCACTGAAATGAAGAGATTTAAGAAAGATTCTTGTCCAGTGGCCAAGAATCTTGCCTGATTGTTGATCAGAACTCAGGTCAAGCATTGTTAGTGGCTCCAGTAGACAGCTGTCTTCTCTGACCTGGGCCACTAGCTCACTGAAGTGATGTCTAAACTACTGGCCTGGTCACCCTTTACAGGCCCAATGTCAAATATCAGACTAAGCTACCAAAACTACCCAACATAAGGACATTCTCTCTCTTAGACTCTTAAACTCACATCTCTGGGATCTTCAAATAATGTCTGAAAGTAGAGATAAGTCAGTTCCCCCAGTTCTGCTCTGTTATCCATTGTTCCCCATTACATTTTCATTTTTGGATTTTGGAATGTCACTGACAGGGTTGTACACAAGTCTTGATATGCAAGTCGAGTCAATTCAGAAGTCTCTGCCCCCTCGTGATTTAACTCCTGCACCAGTCCTAGTGCGTACCTGCAGCAACTCACCAGTGGCATTTCACAAGTCAGTTTGTTTCACGACTCATGAGCCCTTTCATGGCAAGCTGTGGGGCGGGTCAGGCGCGCATGCACGTGACTACAAACAGTCTAAATGGGAGGTGCGTGGGGTGCAGTCGGAGTTGTTGTTTCACACTTAGCATTAATATTCCAGGGGACCAGCGATGTGCTCTGACAGCACTTCACTTCTAACCAGCCTCCACAGTGAAACCTTCCCCCCTTCGCCATTCACATCTCAACTGAAAGAAGAACAAAAGAGAGACCAATTGTCCCGGCCGCGGCACATCGTTCATTTAGTGAGATCTGTTTTCCACCCACCAAAGCCAAGCTGACCTGCAGTTGTTACACGAGCGAGCGAGCAAGCACATGAGGCTGCAGGGAACCTTTGGCTCCCTACAAAACTGGCCGCCAGGATGAAAACCCCTCCCTCCCCCATTCACATGGCACCTTAGAAGAACGGAAGGGAGAAAAATAGTCCTGGCCAGCTGGTCATTCATTGAGACTTTTGGTTATTTTTCCCTCCCCAGAGGCGTTTCTACAGGGATGGCAAAGCTCTAAGTTTTGCAAGAAGCCTTACCCTGTCATGTCAATCCCTCCTCTCCCTTGCTGCTGTAGCCAGTAAGCAACGCCAAGATTGGCTAAAACGGTGCAGGAGAGGAGTGATTTCCACTGCAAGGTAAGGCTTCTTGCAAAACTTAGAGCTTTGCCATCCCTGTAGAAACGCCGCTGTCCCTCCCTCCTGTGGAGAGGATCAGGATCGGAAGGGGGGTATGTGTAGGCATGCCCCACAGGTAGGAGGAAGAAGAACTGTTATTGGCCAGGCAGACAGTGCCAAGAAGGATTGCTCCTGCCTTCTCTGCTACTCAGGCGTGGCGATGTGACATTGATGGACAGGCAGACCACGGCTCCAGGAGCTGAGATAGCAAAAGCATAGCACACCAAGTCCCATGGCAAGAGAACGAGCAGCCTCGGCAGCCCAGCAGAAGGTGCCTCTCCTCCTCTCCCCTCCCTCACCCAGAGCCAGAACATATCCAATCAGGGTCCAAATCTTTGGAGGTGGACAAACAAATTTGCTCCCGCCTCCCTCCCCCTTCAGCTGACTGGACCATGCATCCCCCCCACTACACCCAGATCCCGTGTTCCTCCTCGAGCTCGTTGCAGCCAGTGACCCAAAATCTCTTAGCTTCCCACTTCCCCTCACCCCTCTCCCACTGGTTCTTCTGGCTGGAAGGAACAAAAAACTACCATTGGACGTGGCAACTTTGTGACCACATGCCTCTGTGGGATAATCTCATTGACTGGAATAAAACTATGCCATAGTCATGGGCAAGAGGTATATGGGCCAGAAATTAGGGTCCACATAGTGGAACAAAGAGGTGAACAGACAGGTGAAACTTATCCCCTTGTAACTTGCAATTACATCGCCACTGTATCTTTGATAGCAGACAGCTGCTTTCTTCCTCTTAAACTTTCTTCCACACCCACAAGAGCTAGGAACCAAAGGCAAAACCTTGGAATTTGAATAGATGCCATCTTTTCTGTACTGGAGGCCAACTTCCATACGTTCAGGCTTGGACGATCTTGCACATGATCAGGCCTCAGTTCCTTGGCTCATGTTTAGTTTAGGGAGAAGGTTGTAATCCTAAGCAGGCCTGCTTGTGAGTCATTTTAGTTTCTTTTTATTTTCAGACCAGCAAGGACCATCCATGCGTTCAAAGAGCTGAGTGCCTGCCAGAAGAGCATGCTCAGGCCAGGAACATGATGCAGTTCCAAGACCAATGGCAAGAGGCCACAAATCCACAGGCCAAAAGGATGTCCAAACTTGTAATTCTCAGAGCCATCTCTGCCCCTCCCCCACCACACCATTTAATTGGCTTGGCTTAGATGGAACCTTGCCTGCTCCCAAAATTCCATGAGCAACCACACCTAGCCGGTGCAGCAAGTTTAACCCTGTCACAAAAACCATCTCCTAGGAGCTTCCTGACTCAGGAACAAACAAAAGAAGAATCCCCAACCCCAGCTGTCTTCACCACTTCCATGGCTGCTCTCAAAGAGACATGTTAGTGAAGTGAGGCACATCCTAGTTTAGCTACCACACCTCAGCTAGTGCAACAAAAGAAGTTGTAGAAGAACAACAGTTGCACCAGAGATCAACTAGCATCAATGAACAAAGAAAGATCCTTTGATAGGTTCCCACCCCTAAAGATCTCACAGGGTCCTACAGATGAAAACCATATAAAAACCCAAGTAACGATTCTTGTGTCTTCATTCCTTGTGTCTTTGTCATGCCTTGCTTTGGGTCTTGTCAAATGACCCACTGGTGAAACATTAAGGTCCCCATCCTATCCCTCACCACCAGCACTGAAGCAGCTGCACCAAAAAGGCACATGCTGCATCTCGGGGGGGGGGGGGGAAGCATTAAAAAGCATTTTCTGCAAGGGTCCTGAATCCAATACCAAATCCCTGCATGTGATGCACCAAAGTCAACGGAGTCAGATTATTATTATTTCTTTAAATTGCGCTCTACACTGCAAACTGGCAGTACAATACAAAGCAAGAAATTAAAACCTAGACTCCATTAAACTACTGAGAAGGAGGAAAAATGATGGCCTCTGGAACCTTGAAGGCTGCCAATTTTCTGCCAGTCAGAAAGCCTTTATTCTAGTCCAGAAAAGAAAAGGAGAGGAGGGAGAGAGGATATGCCAAGGTGAGGAGAACTCTAACCAGTATGCCGAACATCCTGCAATCACAAGCGTGGCTGTAAGTGTATTTCCCAGCAACAAGTCCTTGACATATATTTCGAGGGAGGAGGGCAAGTGCAATGCAAAATGCATAATAGAAGCAAAGGCAACCATACGACGAGAGGGTGGAGAGAAAGAAAATAATGGCAGAGACATGGAAAGAGGAAACATTTCACCATCTGAAACAGAGGAATTGCCGACAAGGCAGTGCGCTCGCTTACAAAGAGAAAGGGGAATTCTATTACTAAATATTTATTCAAAAGTTTTAGTTTCTACCCATGTTCTGAATGGTAAATGACTGAAAGGTCTTTTATTACAATGCCCTTTTCATATACAAAGTTTAAATCATCATTGTTCACCCTGGAAGGGAGGACTCTATGACAGAAGCGGAAATCACCTTGAGAAAGACAGTCACCCATTAACGTAAGCTGTAAGCCGAGCTAATGTGGGAAAAGCAGAGCACAAACCAAGCGCATTTGTTCCCTTGCCCCTGCCAGCCCTGTGGGTCTACTTCAGCCTGCACCAGCTATATCGCTGGCATGTACCCATGTGGATCCATGAAGGTGGATCGAGCCCAGGAAGGGGTGAGGATTCAGCAGACATTGCTGCTGTCGAACATGCACTCTTCCCATGTAATGCCCGATCCATCCTCCTCCCCCAATTGCCTCTCCGTTCCACTTCCTCCCCATCTCCCTCCTGCCCTCTGCATGGTCCTAGCTGAGGCAGTGGGCGTCCAATGTCCATCACCACACAGAGGTGGCCACTCACTGCTTCCGGCAATGGCCAGCCTGCATGCTCTGGAATGCCTTTCCCAATACCCAGAAAGCCGGCAAGGCATAATGCACTTTCAGGATTGGGTCAATAGTAGATTCCACAATCATAGAATCATAGAGTTGGAAGGGACCTACAAGGTCATCTAGTCCAACCCCGTCTGTAGCAGGTAATTCTCCTAGAGCATCTCCAGCAGGTGCCTGTTAAGCCTCTGCTTGAAGCTCTCCAGTGAGGGAGAATCTACAACCTCCCTTGGCAATCTATTCCACTATCGAACCTCCCTTATCACCAAGAAATTCTTCCTGATGTCCTGCTAGAATCTCCTCTCTTGCAGTTTGTACCTATTGGACCTAGTTCTACTGTCAAAAGCAGATGAGAACAAATGTGTCCCTTCAATCCCAAAGTCTGCCTACCCCTTCACTAGAACAACTACGATTTGGCATTCTAGGTTGCAATTTTACCCTCAGTTGAGCATGTATGAAACACTGTCAGCAAGTGTGAAAGGGTGTCTATGGACTATAGCCCTTTGGCCTGCAAAGCAAGTCCTCTGATGCCCAGTGCCACAGAGGCACCAGGGGAATTCTCATAGATCTTTCTTATTGGCCAAGAGCTTCCGACAGAACACCTGCGATGCAGCAGTCCCTGCGTCCTCGACCAACCTGTGACACAGCCCAGGCAATTATGTCTGCCAGAATGAGATGCTCATGGCAGCGTTAAGCAAATCTGCATGCCTGTGGGGTATTCTTTGTGATGTAACTCCATGCTGCACAGCCCTGATTCAGGGCTTCGAGAGAGAACGGAACATTCCTGCCAGACTGCCTTTGCCTTTCCAATCTTCACACCTCGGGCAAACATTAATACGCCAGCCTTGAGACTCTTGCTGCACATGAAACAAAATTACCGCTGTCAAGTTTCATGGGCAAGCTCACCATGCTGCAGCCACATAGCAACTGCCATGCAGACCAAAAGCTGAAATCAACCTGGATCAATCTCTAGAAATAGTGGCCCATCTGCATTTTTCCCAAACTAAGATTGAATGCAATGACTGCACATATTTCCCCCAGTCACCCCTGCCCATCTCATGCCTGGGACTGCAACACAGAGGAAAGGGAAATTCATGTACCTGGTGCACTACAGTAAAAGACTGGTGAACAGTTACTCCGAATAGGTAAAGGTTTCCCCATGACTCAATGGTCTAGTCGTGACCAACTGTAGAGGGCGGTGCTCATTTCCATTTCTAAGCCTGTAGAGCCGGCGTTTGTCCAATGACAAGCTTCCATGGTCATGTGGCCAGCATGACTAAATGCCAAAGCACATGGAATGCCGTTACCTTCCCACCAAAGTGGTACCTATTTATCTACTTGCATTTTTAGGTGCTTTCAAACTGCTAGGTTGGCAGATGCTGGGACAAGCAAAGGGAGCTCACTCCATTGCGCAGTCTTGAACTCCCAGCCTTCTGTTCAGAAAGCTCAGTAGCAGCGGTTTAACCCACCTCACCACCAGCCTCTGAATAGACCAGGTGCTGAATCCTATCCAGTTTTCCAGCACCGGTGCAGCCATGCCAATAGGGCCCACTGCATCCAGCAGTAGGATGGGCAGTCATGGAGACTTATTCCAGGTAAAGGAATGTTTGTTCCCTTTCCGCAGGGCTTAATTGTGGCTGCACCAGCACAGGAATGCTGGACAGGATTGGGGCTCCCAGGTGTTTCAAACATAAGGCCTGTGGGCCATAAATGTCCCCCAGAAGCTCTTATCTGTCCCTTAGATTCTCCCAGCACCACTATCGGTTGCTCTCAGTTGCTGAGTTGTATACTGAGGTGTCACTGCTAAAGGGGCAGCTCACATGATAATTGGGCTCTCCCATATCTTGAAAATAAATTCATGTTTTGCGCATTTTCTTTTCTATCATTTACAGCTAATGAGTTCCTAAGGGAAAAAAACGTGTGTATTTCTGGACATAATCTATTTAATGACATCACTTCCTGCTTAGTGACATCACTTCTGGCCCTCAGTAGGCATCATGAATGCTATTTAGCCCACCATGAAATGAGTTTGACACCCTAGGAATAGACATTCCTAGGCTGCATGGACTGAGAGCGCAATCCTAAATTGTGCTGGATTGGTGAGGCAGGCGGGCCTGCGCCAAATTCAGCGCACCTTAGGTGTGCTAGGAAGCCTCCCCTTGCCCCAGGGGAGGCTCCGGCCTCCTCATAGAGTTCCTCAGATCTGCACCAGGCAGCCTCCTGACAGGACCTTGGATGCGGCCTAAAACAGCTGCCCTCCCCCTCCTCGGGCCGGCGGATTCTTTCTGGAATCTCCGACAAGCTTCCAGTGTTCCCAAGAACACAAACATCAAAGAATGATTGCAGGGACAGATTATGTTTGATGCCCCTGACAAGTCTAGGGAATGCACAAGCAGCAACAAGAGCAACCAGGGTTTAGAATCATCCTGAAAAACAAACCTCCTGAGTTTCTTGAATCTGCATGAATCTGCAAACTACGAAAATGAGAGAGGAGCAACAACATACAGAGTCAGGCCATTGGTTCACCTAGCTCAGTAATGCCAACACTGATTCTCCAAGGTTTGACAAAAAATTTTATTCTGCCCTGCAGGGAGACTGAGCCTGGGTCCTTCTGTATGCAAGGCAGGTGCTGCTCCACAGAGCTATGGTCCCTCTAGCTTCGTGTTGGTCCTTCTCTGATGGATCTGTGCTAACAAGCAGTTGCAGCTTCTACAGTGAGCCAGAGAGGGGCTGGCTGATGGGAGGCCATCAGCATCAGTTTCCTGCAGGGGGTTGATTTTAATTCCTCCTTATCCTGCTGATGATATGGCATACATTGCTAACCAGCAAGGACAGAGTTTATATCCAGGAGGAAGCGGAGAGAAGAGGGCAGTTTGGGGTTCAGAGGTCAGGCAGCCAGGACATGCCAGAGACAGCAATTAAAACTGAACAAGAGAGAGATAGGGATGAGATGGCTGGAAAGGAAACCGGAGAAAAAGAAAAAGAAATACAGTACAAGAGGAGACAGAAGCTGGTAGGGAGTTTGAAGCCTGATCTCTGCTACATTTTTCTTATCTAGAGCTGGGGACAGATAATAGTTCGGAAAATCAGTCCATGCTTAACAGAAGCATCACTTTTGTGTGTGAACTCCAATTCTTTTTTCACCTTTCTGATTGTACTCCGGCTTGAACGTAGGAGTACTCGGGCTTTTGAGTAGTTTACATTTTACAGAACATGTACTGTTCTCCCACTATCATCTTCGATAACCAGGTTTGACAGGAGAACAAATGAAATGCATGTGTATGGGAAACAATCGATCTCAGACTGCATCCTAACCTGGAATTAAGCCTGCACAGTTAGGCCAGCAAAATTTGGCTGGCACATCATAGAGTATGATTGGACCACGGAGTGAGAGAGGCCAGCATACAGACAGGCACCATCCTCCCTGAGTCTGAGAATGGTCTAAATGCACTTTAGGGTGTCCCTTGTGCTGGCCAAACTTAGCTGGCCAAATTGTGCCAGCCTAACTCCAGATTATGGGATGTGGTGGCGCTGCGGGTTAAACCGCTAAGCCGTTGACCAGAAGATTGGCAGTTCAAGACCATGCAACAGAGTGAGCTCCCGTTGCTTGTCCCAGCTCCTGCCAACCTAGCAGTTTGAAAGCACCTAAAAATGCAAGTAGATAAATAGGTACCACTTTGGTGGGAAGGTAACAGTGTTCCGTGCACCTTGCTGGCCACATGACCACGGAAGCTTGTCCTAGGACAAACATTGGCTCTTCGGCTTAGAAACGGAGATGAGCACTGCTCCATACAGTCGGTCATGACTAGACTTTCGGTTATGGGGAAACTTTTACCTTTTTAACTCCAGATTAGGATTGAACTCTCAGTTCAGCTCTCTCAAAAACTCACTGGCCTGAATGAGTTTCCCCTTGGAGGCTTGCAGATTCACATGTGATAGAGCACTAGAGAACCCTGTACTGCAGGCTGCAATGCTCCACAACCTCAAGGCTGGAGAGAGACCCAAGTTTCAAGGGTGCCAAGTGGATGCTTCATATGGCCCCCTGCAAGCCACAGTCTTTGTGCTCCCCTTTTGTGTAATTATTTTGCAACAGTAGTCTTAAACAGCAATTAGAGGAAGCAGCTGTGAAAGATGCGGAGATTTGAAAGAAACCTGGAAAGAAGATGTTAAGGAAATGCCCTGTTGGAAGCAAATATAATGTTAGGTTCAAGGAAAGCTGCAAGTGGAGAATGGTTTCAGCCAAGAAGATTCTTTGCTGCAAGGATAAAAATGGGTGGTGACCTGACTCCATCCTATTGGGACAGGCAGCCTGGAGTATCAGAAGCAGAATCCTGCTTCCTGGAGCAAGCTTTGATTGGAATCATTTGCAACTTCATCACTGTTGCCAGGCTGCCGGCTGACTCTTCTCTTAGCCCATGACCAGTGCTTTCGACAGCTCTCAAGAGGATGCATCCAACTACATGGTAGTCACAAAAATTGTGAGGATTTAGGATTGAAACATGCACAAGGACTTAGTGGCCACCCTGTACACAGTAGGTGGAATTAGATGACCACTTATCCGGGGGTACTTTAGCATGGTGTGCAAGGAAGCACATGATTTATACCATCGTGCAAAGTGGAAAAAGAATGTGAGGATTTCTTCTCTGCTGCCTGATCAGATTCAAAGGTGTGGTAAGATTCTCTTCATTGTTTGACAGGAACAATATAAATGACCAGCTGTGAGGCACTCCAGTGGCTGGAACAGGAAATTCAAAGATCTTTAAGCCTTAAATCATCAGTCTATGTCTGGATGCTTCGAGACTTTTTTGGCTCCATTTTGACTTGTCCTGAGCTCCAAAAAGTAGCTGAAAGCACACCAATCTCACATCTGGTGACCTGACCCACTAACTGTGGGGTTCAGTATCAAAAATATTAGAAGCAGAATCCTGCTTCCTGGAGCAAGCTTTGTTGGGCATCATCTGCAACTTCATCACTGTTGCCAGGCTGTCGGCAGACTCTTCTCTTAACCCGTGGTCGGTGCCATTGATATTTTTGTGCTTTTAGAAGTCCCATGCTTACCATTTCCTAATGGAGAAGCCATAGATACCCCAAGGAGCAAAGCTTGGATGTTGTGCTTTAGTAGGGAGGAAATAAAACAACAACAGGTGCTTTCAGTACAATTCCAAAACACCTTGAAGAACACCTTAACAGCATAGGGACAACAGAAATTACCGTCGATCAATTACGAAAAGAAGCTTTACTGGGAACAGTTTACATTATAACATGATTTAAAAAGTCAGGCATCCCAGGTTCTTGGGAAGGACTCAGGATGCAATCCTAACCTGGAGTTAGGCCAGCAAAGTTTGGCTGGCACAAGCGATACCGTAAAGCACGTTTGGAGTCTTGGAGTCAGGGAGGATGGTGCACGCACGTCTGTGTGCTGGCTAAACGTCTGGATAAAACAAACCAGTCGATAACAACTGCCTGAATGTGTGAAAATCCATAACAACAATAACAATAACAATAACTGAGCCCAAGGCCTGCACACAACAATGATTAAGAGCCCTCACCAACTATTCTTCACAAACTGTGGAGAGAAAGAAGGATTAGACACTTGGCATAGTAAACAGCTGAATGGCCAATACACCAAGAAAATTGAAAACAAGGGTTGCAACTGGAATGCAGCATGGAAGACTGAAGAAAGAAATTGGGAGACTGGTAATTGCTGCACAAAACCAATGTTATGAAGGTAAAAGTGGAAAGGATCTCGAATGATGCCAAGCGTAGGCTTTTTTTAAAGAAAAAAGATAAAACGGTTCATTAAAAAAAAGAGATGAAACCATTTCGATTGGGTGCAGCAAAATCACCCAGAGTGATTACAAAAAATGCCATTATAAAGTTACTGCTCTGCCCCACTGGAACTTGCGCAAGGAATATGGAATAATATCAGCAAGAAATGGTGGCAGTGCATGCCTGAAAAGGTGGTAGAAAATGAGCAGGTCAAAATCTTGTAGGCCTTCAAGGTCTAGACAGATTTAAAAAATGGAACACCAGATACCTGTGGTTGAAAAGAAAGGAAGGAAGCTTATTGATGTGGCCATTCCAGGAGACAATCGAATCAAGGAGAAACAATTGGAAGAAATCACAAAATATAAAGACCTGGAAATTGAAATACAGTGCCTCTGGGGACAGAAAACCACCAACCATACCTATTGTCATTGGTTCACAAGGCGCAATCCCCACAAGAATTATCTGGCCAATATAGCTAAAGACAAGATAACAGTTGAACAACTGCAATGAACTGCAATACTAGGAGCATAGAATATTATACAGTGATATACCACCAGTTCTTAAACTCTTGGGTAGAGTTTGAATAGTGAGAACCCAAAAGCGCCAGATCAAATATCTGGTTGGCTGTGACACCACTGATAATATTTATTTTTATATATTTTCTGTATTTGTACCAGAAAGGGCACTTTGGGGAAATACTGTAAATAATAATGGGTAATAATAGGTAAAAGTTGGGAATTGAGAATGAGATTTTTTTTTTTAACCCACAGAGCTTCATGGAAACAGAAAAAAGGGTCATTTGCATTGAATAATGATATTTGTAGGAACTGTCCTTTTAATTTGAAGGGATAGAGTCAATAGAGGGATGTTCTTTTCCCTCTCTCAAAGCACCAGAACCAGGGGGCATCCACTAAAACTGAGGGTTGGGAGAGTTAAAACAGATAAAAAGGAAGTACTTTTTTACCCAGCGAGTAGTTAATCTGTGGAACTCTTTGCCACAGGAGGTGGTGATGGGATTTGGCCTAGATGCCTTTAAGAGGGAATTGGACAGATTTCTGGAAGAAAAGTCCATCGTGGGCTATAGGCAATGATGGATTGTGCAACCTCCTTACTTTAGTAGTAGGCTACTTCAGAGTGCAAGGGAGTGGCAACAGGATGCAAGCATCTTGTTGTCTCATGCCTCCCTGGGGCATCTGGTGAGCCGCTGTGAGATTCAGGAAGCTGGACTAGATGGGCCTTTGGCCTGATCCAGCGGGGCTCTTCTTATGTTCTTATGGCTGTTTCCCACATGACATGTCTCCTCAAACATATTCAAAAATAATTTAACAAACATTTGTGAAAGCATCTGGAGCAGCAGAAGGTGAGCTGAGTGTCATTACTAATGATGGGCAGACACATACTCTGGTCTACTGTGAAAGAAATGGGAAAAATAAGAAAATTATTTTGCCTAATGTCTGCTGGGTGTTTGAAAAAAGCAGGAATTTAAACTCAAAATTGGATCCAGAGCTGCCAGGGCTAAGGATCCTCAAGCCATATCACAGCAGTTCCCAGAGTCCCTCTGCTAGTCTCTCTGCAATTTCTCAATTATAGCAAGGTGAGAGATCTCAATCATTGCTGTGTGCAGGCTCACAAGCTTGGGGAAGCATCAAAAAATCCTGAGAAAGCCATGGAAAATGTAGATCCCATGGCTCTCAGCATTCCTAAATGCTGCAGTGAGCATGCATGACAGTATCCCCTGAAGCAGTTCCCTGGAACCAGTGTGAGCCTATGCAAGTTTACTCAAAAGTAAGCCCTATCACATCCTATAAGACTCAGGGCGCAATCCTAAAGTGGAGTTAGGCCAGCAGAGTTAGGCCAGCGAAGTTTGGCAGGCACAAGGGACACCATAAAACGCTTTCGCTTTGAGCTCAGGGAGGATGGCTCACATCTGTGTGCTGGCCTCTGACTCCAAGAATGGTCCAAATATACTTTACGGTGTCCCTTGTGATAGCCAAACTTTGCTGGCCTAACTGTGCTGGCCTAATTCCAGGTTAGGATTGCGCCCTCACTCCTATCATATCTTATGTCAGTGTGTTTAGGACTGCAGCTTTAGAGAGCAGGGGAGGCTCCCACACACCTCTGCCAGTGGAAATGGATCCAATGTTTCTCAAGGTCAGATTTGTAGGCAGTGGGGTTCACTCCAATCCAAAATGAATCTGGGAAAAACTCCAGAAATGCAGTTTCTGAGGAGCCACATTTCAGGAGTTCACCCTGGTCTCCATCAATGATTGCTGTGGAGTGGCCAATTGAGGGGAGCTCTTACTTCCTGCGTCAACTACTGTATGGCTTTCCCATTCTCTTGGCTTTTCCTACTGGCTTTTCCCATTCTCTTGCCATCACCTGATGGATCTCTACCCGCTTTCCAGTTCTCTCTCTCCAAATAGACCTCGTGCAAATTCTCCAATTTTGTTTGCCTGGCTTGCAACACAATTGGGGGGTTACTCGGCAAGGTACACGGCCATCTCCCGAAACCCTCTCCCAAATGGCACATGTTGCCAAAACAACTAGAAGCCCTGGCACACAGGGAGAAGCCCAGGCACTGCTCAGTAACTGCTCAGTCTGGAGGAAAAGCTGGTGCCTGTGTGGACCAAGACAACGATGACGGCAACAACAGCAAGCTCTGTGGTCATGCAACCTTGCTCTGCCGTCAGCCGATTGTCACAATTCCGCATTTAAGAAGAGTCACAAGTTTCTCCCTTCCCAGCACCAAGTCCCCAGTCTCCTCCCAAACCTCCATCTGATTTTTTTTTTAAAGAACTCTACTAATGAGCCCGTCCTCCGCTTGGCAAGCAAACAAACAACTCAATGCCAAGGAGACAAGGCTGAGATGTCCCCAGGCAGTGGGGCAAAGACCCCCAGTGGAGGCTCAATCCACGTCATCAGGGGACGGGAGAGGAGGAGGAAAACAGCGAGAGGCCTGGGGGAAAGAGGGGGGAGACCCAGCTCCTCGAAGCACTGGAGGTCACAGAAGATGTGAATGAGTCCTCCCAGCCCCGCTCCCTCCCCTCCGGGTGATGAGTCAGGTGCTGCCTTTGATTCACGCTTTCTGGCAGCCCACTCCCTACGGAGCACTTCTCTTCGCTGGGAAGCCAGCCTTCTCCCTGGCAGCCTGCCACACTTGCTGCTCCCTCCTACACCATCCCCATCTGCCATTGTTTCCCATCATTTTAGGAAACAGTGCGGAGAACAATTAGAAAAGATAACGAGGGAGAATTACATAATTACAGGCCACTGAATTCAAAGCTCAGCGTTTTTTTCCCCCCTTCTTCTTCTCTCTCTCTCTCTCCCTGCAGCAGCAGCCGCTTGGACCAAGTGTTCCAAGGACAAGGTAATTAACAGTGAGCTCAGGACATGCCCTCCTCGTGTTCTGAGTGCCCCTGGCGACCTCCAAGATCTGCACAGCATTCACGGTGTGAAGCACCAGGCAAGGTCCATTGGGGATGTGTGCAAGGGGTAAACTGTACCCAGGTTCATGGTACAAAAAGAGGGCCCAGGAACCAAAGGGAGGGGGCCCAAACATTTCCTGAGATCTTACATTTTCCTGTCTCACCAGGGAAGGGGTGCAAGGGGTACGACATTGTATCTGAACCTGGGGTCAAAAAGGGGGCCAAGGAGCCAAAGGAAGGGGCTCGGACATTTTCTGGGATTTCAGAAAACGTTTGCATATATTGCGTGATCTAGCATCCACATTGTGTGTAAGCCTGCATCATTTTATACATCATCATGCGTAGAAATTATGATCCAATGATTGTATGAAATTATGATCCCATGGAGATGGGAAGGGGTCAGAGAAATTTTGTACACCCGATAAAATTCTTCTCAGAGGCCCTGGCACTGACTTCTCCCCAGTTTTCTACCCCTTGTCCTTCCCCCGCTCTCCAATTTGCTTTCTTTCCCTCACTTCCTCTTTCCCTACCAGCTCCCAAATTTACTGGCATTGAGGTGACCAGTTGGGAGGGCAACATCTTCATTGACTCATAGGGATTAATAGAAGGAGGAACTGCCCACATGAAGCACACATGAATGTTTTCCCCTTCCCCTCATTCTTATCAGCCCATGAGGAGAGAACATCCAGCCAGTGGCGTTTCTACAGGGATGGCAAAGCTCTAAGTTTTGCAAGAAGCCTTACCTTGCAGTGGAAATCACTCCTCTCCTGCACTGTTTTAGCCAGTCCTCATAGGGAACAGCAACATCTTGGCGTTGCTTACTGGCTACAGCAGCAAAGGAGAGGAGGGATTTCCATGACAGGGTAAGGCTTCTTGCAAAACTTAGAGCTTTGCCATCCCTGTAGAAATGCCTCTGCATCCAGCAGTGGTCCAGTAGGCCTACCTGCTACAACTATCCCACGTGCAGCACTTTTCAGACTCATTAGAAGGTGGAATAAGTTCAGGTGGGCAAAGGCTGGTTAATAGTCATAACAAACCAGTCTCTAGAGGGAGACAATTTTTGTATTGATCCAGTGCCTTTAACAGCTGCATGACAGGCAGGAATGGCTTTCTCCATAACTGAAGCTGGGGGCAGGGGGAAAATCACTGCTTAACTTCCTGCCTATCAATAGTAATGAGAGGATTCCTTCCTTTTCCTTTATTGCTTCATGGGTTGACTCTGATTTATGTTCCAACTCCTCCTAATTTCCAGTTTAACCATGAGAATTTCTAAAAAATAGTTTCAGAATTGCAGCAGCTACAGTTCAATTTGTATCTTTCCCCTATTCTGATGTGCAAATGTGCACGGCTCATAGAAAAGCACACAAAATGAATCCGGGCGCAATCATGTGCGTTTTCACATCAAGTTCACCGTTTTTTGTGGTGTTTTATCCATGCACACAAATTCACATGAGCTGGGTTAAAGGGTAGTTCCTGTAAAAAGGCCAGCAAGTTCTGTCCTCTCAGGTTTAGTGACTTGCCTCACAGAATTGTTGTGAGGATTCGTATGATGAATTTGAGGGGGGGGGAGTTAAAATGTGACATACATTGAGGGTGCAACCCTAACCTGGAGTTAGACCGGCACAGTTAGGCCAGCAAAGTTTGGCCGGCACAAGGACCATCGTAAAGCACGTTTGGAACACCCTTGGAGTCAGGGGGGATGGCGCACATTTGTGTGCTGGCCTCTCTGACTTCGAGAGTGGTCCAAACATACTTTACGGTGGCCCTTGTGCCAGCCAAACTTTGCTGGCCTCACTGTGCCAAGCTACAATCATGTTAGGATTGCGCTCTCAAAAAACAAAATCTTGTTTATTGGCATACAGTCATGGTCCAGATGCAATAAATATAGGCTCCATGAGCAAAAATCACATACCTGTATTTGCAGGTAAAGATAGTTGCCCCAAATAGAGCAATAGTTTTCTACAGTTATTACGGTACTTGATAAAAGCAAAAATGCACTCCCTTGTTGCATAAAACGTTTTGCAATAGACTGGCCTGTGGAGGAATAGCATCCTGGCTGGCATCCTGAATCAGAGGAAACTGGGTAGTGCTTTGATTGGGAACCAAGAATGAGCAAGGCAAGGCAAGCTGGGACTTAGAATGGGCAATGGGCTGGGCGAGAGGCGGCAAACTGGGCTTTTGAAGTGGGAACAAGATGAACAATTAATCCACTTCTGCTCTCATCCAGAACAGTATAATTGTGCATGCGTTTTTCACAAGGGGGAGCATGGGTATGCAAGCATTTAAAAAAAAAAAAAAAGTTCTGTGTGCATGAATGCAAGAATGTGACCTAACAAAGCAAAAAATTCTATCTGTGCACACACACACACAAATGGTATATACGCATCAGAAAAATTACACAAGGGAGGGGGCACAGAAGGGACAAAGTGAATTGCAGAGGAGCCAACTCTGTCCCACATATTAATCTGAAATCTAATGCTCCAATCTTCAGCATATATCCTCTGCATTCGGTCCTATTGCTTCTGACAGAGTTAAAAGTTTGTTTCCCTATCCCAGTTCTGTCCCTGACAGATGGAAGTGAGTCCGTGGGGAGTTGCTCTTTATATAAATATTAACTGAGGATAATAAAGAAAATCACTCTATGTGACAAGTGCTTTCCCTTCAAGTAACCGTGGGGGCCCAGCAGTGGGAGCTGAGTATTTGCCTGCAGGATGCTTGCCCCCCACTGCCCCCCCCACCGTGCCATCTATGTGCCCTTGCAGATGGAGTGTGACATCACTTTGGGGCAATAGGAAATATCTGCCAGGATAAAAGGTTCCACACACTCCGCAGCCACAACGTACCTGATCTGCACGGCAGTGTGGGACACGTGTGCTGTTGCAACCCAGCTCAAGCTGGCATTTCAAGTTCAGTCCATCTGGCTCCAGCAGCAGAAACAAGGCAGCCTTTGAATTGGCTCTGCAAGCCCCCAGGGAGGGCTTATGCAATAGTACCTGACTGGGAGGATAAGGGCTGCTGTGTGCCAACCACAGGCAACCCAGCTGTCAGGCATCAGCCGAGTGGCTTTCAAAAGGATTTGATAGCAGCCTTACATGCTGTAACAAATCTAGGGCAACCTCAGGACTTCACGGCGGCTGTCACTGCCTGCTCCAGGCTTCCCGGTGACAGCAGCAGGCTGGCTCTGAATTCCTTGCCGCTAAAGCCAGCACAAAGACCCCAACAGCTCAGGCAACAAGGGGAAGCCCAAGCACATGGGTGTGCAGGGACCACGTCAACTTCCTGGCGGTGAAGCCAGATTAGGAAGTTCTTCAGAACTTTTGATAGGGTTGGTTCAAGGCGGACAAAAGAAAGGCATTCAAGCTGGGTTGAAAGATCTCTAATGATAGAGGGGGGAAGTTAAAAGAGGGTGTTTTTTCGGGGGGGGGGAGTTAAAAGGCTAGTTTTGCCTTTCCGCTTTCAAAAATTTCATGAGTGGAGGAAATTTTGGAGGATGAATTCACCCAGTTGTTCTGGGCTGATAGCCACCTTCCTCCCTGCTCCCTGGATGCCCACACTACAGCACAGTAAAGTTCCATGGGAGGAGGGAAATGACACCCACCAGCTAGGAGTGCTTGGGGGTGTCATCACCTCACATCAGCCCCCCAAAATTGCTGAAATCTCTGCCTCACAGAGATCTGAGGCCTGTGATCACAATATTTGGGGGGGGGGGAGTGTTAGTCATTGCCCATACTTATGTGCCCCATGGAGCTCCAAAGCCCCATAGAGCATAAAAATCAACACTGGGCACCACTGGGGGAGTGACCAGCTGTTAGAAGGGCTATATAACCTGCTAACCCCTGCTAACTGGGCAAGAGGCACTTTTTCAAGTGGTGTCCTCTTATATTTAGCAGGGGGAGAGCAATTGTCCCTCTTCACCCCAGCACAGTGTCTTTCTCGTGGCTGTTGCTGGTGGTGTTCTCCATTCTTTTAGATTGTGAGCCCTTTTGGGACAGGGAGCCATTTAGCTTTATTATTACTATTTACCTGTAAACCGCTTTGTGAACTTTGTGTTGAAAAGCGGTATATAAATACTAGTGATTGATTGATTGATTGATTGATTGATTGATTGATTGATTGATTGATTGATTGATTGATTGATTGATATATGGAGAGGCCGGGGAGGTGGGAGAGAGTGCAGCCATCTGCACCCCCCAGACCTGGATTGGAGGTGGGGACACAGAGCAAAGGGAATGCCTGGGAATGCCCCATCACAAAAGAAGGTCACAGATACGTTGCCATGCGGCTGCATCCAAGACCAGCCCCTTCTCCTCCAGTGGACAGATCCTGCCTTTGCTGATCCAGGAGACTCACAGCCCAAACTTGGTAGAGTTAGAAAGATTTAGCAGATTCCAGGTATAAAAATTACATTGCCCAACTCACCCACCCCCAAATTGTTCTGGTGCTTCTGAAGTTGGACCTATTCTTAGGTATATTTGGGGTGCTGATTTAAAAAATGGCGCTGGTTTGTCTTTATCAGCTCTAGTTATGCACATAAAATAAGGTGGCTATGCTATATCTCCAAAACTAGAGCCAATAGAGCAAAAACGATGCAATTTTTGGAATTAGCATCCCAAATATATCCAAGAATAGGTTTAACAACCTTTAAGGCACCAAAATATGTGTTGGGTGGTGTTATCAATCAGATACTTGGAATAAGCTTAGAATGTGCTTCAATTACTTTGATTAAGACATTCAATAACTCATGCAGTTTGAGATACAAAATCTTTTAGGGCGCAATCCTACCCCGCCGGCCAGCCAGCACCCTATCCAGCGCTGGGTAGGTGGAGGCTGGAGCCTCCCTGCGGCAAGGGAGCGTGCGCTCCCTTACCGTAGGGGAGGCTCCAGCCCCCCCCCATGTGCTCCTCAAATCTGCGCCCGCTAAAAAGCAGGCGCAGATCCGAGGAGACCGCGCGGCCCAAATCGGGGCCACGCAGCCTCCCTGACAGGCTTAGGATGTGGCCGTATGGCCACCTCCCAAGCCCGCCCATGTCATGCCCAAGTCCCGCCCTGCCTCCCTCCCTCCCTCCCTCCCTCCCTCCAATCCCAGTGCTGCCTCGGCATGGAGCTTCCCTCGCGCTGACTGGCTTCGGTTGACGCAAGAGAGGCTCAGCGCGGGCCCAGCAGGTCTGGCGCTGCCTGCAGCGCCATCCTGTTGCCTTAGCGCCAATGCGGGGGTGCCAATCAGCACTCCCGTGTTGGCGCTAAGGGCGCAGCAGTGGCACAACCCCGTTGCACTGACGCTGCACAGGGTTTAGGATTGCGCTGTCAGTGACAGCCAAAAATGTATTGGTGTGATATGTGAAATCAGCCTGCTCCCACCAGCTGGGAAATTATTCTTAAAGGACTGGAAACAGCTGAAACATAAATTAACATATAAAGTATGACAAAGGAAGGGTCTTTTTGTTTCTGTGAATCTAATTGAAAAAATGGGACCCTTTCATTTTGGGTGGGTATTCATATTGTAATAATACTAGATTGGAATGATATCTTTTGTAATAATTATTCCCATTTAATAAATATCAGTGTGCAGCTCTTTCTCCACTAGAACTGGCCGGCAAAACCTGTGACCCACCACAATGAAAGGAGCCCATCAGTTACATATTGTGGCCTTAAAAGAATACAACATGGCTCCCCACACTGCCCGTAGGTTTTGTGGTTCCAGGTAGGCAGCAAATCCAGGAAACTTACAGAGCCCTTGGTTCCCTATATGTCGTGACATCTTAGGGTAGTGTGGGCACACTCACAGGAGTGCCATAGGATTTTCCCTGGTCACCTGTGCACCTCTAGGCATTACCATCTTAGATCTCACAAAATCTCACAAGATCCAAGATGGTGGCACCCAAATCTCATGAGGAGCGTTTCCACTCTTCCTCCGAAGAGCTCCAAGTGGCTTACAGGCGGTCCTCAGGAGGCCCCTTCCAAGGCTCACCACATAGCCTGCATCACAACTGCATCCAAAGTCTTCCTCCAATTAAAAGTTAATGTTGACTGTAATTATTTTTCTCAAATCATTACCCTTCCCAAACAAAGAAAGGAACTAACCATACAAAAGCCAGTGTTTTGTTCCTTTTTTTCATCCGGAATAGAACATTCCAGAACATTCCGGAATAGAACATTCCGGGTTAAAAACCCTCTCATAACTTGCATGAGATATGAAATGCCCTTTCAGAAAAGACGGTTTCTGGCCCCATCAGGCTTCTGCTTTCCGCGGGGCCTGTCAAATCAAACAGGCTCAAAGAGATGCAGGAGAATAACATTATGACAGGCAAGCACTGTCTCTAAACTACCACTGTACCCCCCCCTGCACACACCTCCCCTTCCCAAAACCAAGCCAGTCAGCCTTCTCCTTGTGCTCCTGTCTCTGAACTAACCAGCTTGAAACTACCTAAAAGACTCTGACAGGTAATTTATACCACGCAAGGCGATGGCAATTTCACTGTCCAGAGGAAAGGTATCCAACTGGATCAGAAAATACTTACACCCACGAAACAGGAGTTTAATATGATAACAATTCCAAAACACTCAAGTGGGTAATTTTCTCCATACCACTCTTCTTCCCTTGGCTGTGAGCTGCCAGCAAATGTTTACATACTAAGCTTTGTTTTTTTTTAAAGAGAAAAGAAACCCACATAAATTTTTAAAAAGCCCCATGGAATCCCAGAGGAATAAATCACCCATGAAGGGTGTTTGGGTGCCTCTTAACTTGTGCACAGGGCTGCCAGCCATTCTCTCAGCTCTCACGCTTGCTTGTGAATTATGGCCTTTTCCATGCCCACTCATGAACAAATCACCCTGTTGACTTCGACAGATGAAATATGATTTTTTAAATACAACTTGGGGATGGAGTGGGAGCAAAAGACTAATGACAGAAGGTGAGCAGAACTCATCTAGACCTTGTAAGAGACCCATGAAATCATGCAGCTCAGCGTGGATCATCTGAAAGAAGCTGGAATGGGAATAAAATGCAGGAGGTGTGGACTGATGGTTGAGCTACTGGTTCTGCCTGAAGCTAAGCAGGATAATCTATTTTTGGATGGGAGACAGAATGCCAGGATGTGACAAACTATAGTACCTGTTGTGGCAGAACAGAGTCACTGTGGAGCTGATTAGCCAGTGCAGGAATGTTGTGAGAATGCCAGCCAGCAAAAGAACAGAGTCCAACCTTGAGGACTTGTCCAGACTGGACTTACGATCACCTGCTGAAGCTCGAGGTCACACGGCCAGAGGAAAGAACCACACTGTGAAGGCTACATCTGGGACTGAGGATTTGGTGAATCACAGAATACTGGATATTTGTAAAAAAACAAAAACAAAAAAAAACCATTGAAAAATGGTGATTTGGACTAGCCTGCCCATGGGCATTTGCTTGGGCATTTGCTTGGGTAATGAATCCCAGGGATGAGAACTTGAGTCATGTAACTCAAGTCAGAATCGCAAAAACACACGTTTTCTACTCCAAAAACATTTTTCCCCCCCCAAGCATCTTCCAGTTTTTCCATGGAGTTGTACCTGACCTAATGCCATGGCTCTCTTCAAAAAAGATTCAAACTCAAGTCAAAAATGACTCTGGAATTTCTGGGGGGCGAGTCACCATGGCACGCTATGACTCATACATGAATCAATTTGCGGTGGGTAGAGACATGCAAATGACTTGCAACTTGAGTTTAGTGACTCCAGCCCATTTCTGCTCCCCCAATGTGTGTGTGTGTGTGTGCACGCGCATGCGCATGAGAAAGAAAGAGAGCACGCACACACTTGACTTTAAGGGTACCATCATTCTCTTCTTCATTAACCTGCTTGCTCAGCAATCATGTCTTAGAGAAGTGTATTTTCCCACCCAGTTCCTGAACATCACCAGTATGTTCCCCACCATCAGCAATCATCCTTGATGCCTCACAAAGAAGACATGTCACGGGGAACAAAAGGCGCTGTTCTAAAAAGGAGAAAAATATTCCTCCACTGCAGAAGTCAGCAGGGGAAGGCAGGCAACATGATGGCTCAGCAAGAGGATGCTGCAACTTTTCACTTCAGCAAATCTTTCATTTCATGTGGATAAAAGAAGCAAGTGTCAAAAGGCCCGATCCTATTCTTGAGATATGCCAGTGTACGTATGTATGTATGTGTACTAGTGCAAAGACAGCCTCGTCAGTGTAGAACTCCACCCACCGATGGATACACCACTTAGAGAGCAATCCTAACCTGGAATTAGGCTGGCACAATTAGGCCAGCAAAGTTTGGCTGGCACAAGGGCCACCGTCAAGTATGTTTGGATGACTCTTGGAGTCAGAGAGGCCAGCACGCAGACGTGCACCATCCTTCCTGACTCCAAGAGTGGTCCAAACATGTTTTATGGTGTCCCTTGTGCTGGCCAAACTTTGCTGGCCTAACTTCGCTGACGTAACTCCCGGTTAGGATTGCACCATCAGTAGGGTCCCTAGAGGAGCGGGCAGGGCTCTAAGTTTTGCAAGAGAAAAGCGCAGCAAAAAGATACCTGGATACAGATTAATCCACACTACACATTTTAAGACAGGATGGGAGTCAGAGAACACGATACTGGGCTGCCATTTTCATGTGTGAAACAACACGTCACCTCAATCACCGTGATTTTCAGTGCTATTAGTTCATGCATTCAGCTGCCAGCCATCAAGCATACAAGTAATCAGAATTAGACAAATTAAGGGATGTGTGAAATCAGCCTGACAGCCCAATCCTAACAAAGACAGGGCTAGCACATAGACACATCTACTACAGCCAAAGAGTATTCTACGCTCTAAAAATGGCTGTCGATGGCGCATGCAGCGCACCATTTGTGCCCAGTTTGCGCATAGCATTGGAGCCCACCGCACTCACTGGAGCTGGTAAGTCATCAGTGGGAGGAAGCAGGTGGGCAGCAGGGAAGGTGTCGGTGGAGCCTTCTCTGCTGAAATCCTGACCATCGTTTTGCCCCTTGGAGCGCAATCCTAACCTGAAGTTAGGCCGGCACAAGTTAGGCCAGCGAAGTTTGGCCGGCACAAGGGACACTGTAAAGTATGTTTGAACCATTCTCGATGTCAGAGAGGCCAGCCCACAGACATGCACTGTCTTTCCTGATTCCGAGAATGGTCCAAATGTGCTTTACGGTGACATTGTGCCAGCCAAACTTTGCTGGCCTAACTTGTGCCAGCCTAACTCCAGGTTAGGATTGTACTTTGGGTCTGCTTGGACTTGCACCAGCAAAGTTGTTTGTACAGGCTGAGTAGACCCATTGGATGCCACATGGGCATAGAGTAGGGTAAGTTAAAAAAAATGACCTCTGTGCCCCTGCATGGTTGCTTGCAGGATGCAGTTGAGCCTGTGTTGGCACCACTATGCCTTGCAGGCACCGTTTAGTTAGGATTGGGTCCTAAGACACTTTCCATTCCATTCTGATTCTATTCTGGTCACTGATATCTTTCTCGCTTGACTCTTCCCAATTACCTGAACTACAGCTCTTACAGAGGCAAGGAAAGTAGGAGATAACCTTGAAGTTTTCTCAGAGATGGGAAGCGGGAGAACAATCTTTAATAAAAATGGAAATTTTTTAAAGAGAGAAAAACGGGGCAGGAGATGAGGGTTTCAGATCTGTCTGCAAACAACCTTGTCTAGCATTTATCCCACAGTAAAACTATATAATGGCAAAAGAGCATCTTTTATCATTCCAATGACTTATAGGGATGAGTGGGCATCCCATCCCATTTCATTCTTATTCTATAGGTTTACTGTTCACTCGGTAAAATATTCATCTGCACAAAAATATCCCTGCACATAGAAAACTAGTTGTCAGGGAGAAGGTTCTAGGCCTAGACTTCTGCCTGACATGCTGGTTTTTTATTGTAAAAATCTTTGTTCCCGAGGGAGTATTTTCTTATCTAAGCCCCCACCTGCAATCTGAAGCAATACAGTCCAGGCTTTCCACTTCACCTGCTACTTGTGAGAACTGCGCGGTTAGTATGGATTCCACTGACTCCCCACAGTTTTTGTGCATGCTCCCAAACAGGGTTGGCTCTAGGAGTGGCAGGGCCCAATGTGGGGCATTCCCGTGGGACTCCCACCCTCCCCCTGGGACCCCCATTCACCAAGAAAAGCATTTGTGGTGCCACATGTGGCACCTGGTAATAGTTGGTGGTGACATGACGACATCATCGCCAACTGCTTCCAGGAGACCCATTTTGGGCAGTTTAGACGCAGGGGCAGACGGGAGGGCCGAAGGTAAAGCTGCTGTGCTCACCCCACTGACTATAGCTCATAGAGATCCAGGCTGCTGCAGTAGGCAATATGCTCCCCGTGCTGGTGCGGGGGCCCCCAAAGCGCGGGCCCCAATGTGACGACATGGGTCACGTTGGCTTAAGGCCGGCCCTGCTCCCAAAATTCTCACTCGCCACTGTACGTGAGCCTGAAAGGTGGGAGAGTAAAGAGAAGATGGTGGATGGGGCACAATCGGAATATTCTGGGTGTTCCCCTATTAGCAGAATTTCCCAAGTCATGGTATGTATACCATCTTCCTCATTTGATGAAGGAAAGAAACATTCAATGCGGGTCTGGCCATCTCACCAAAAGGGGGAGCTTGTGGGACAGTATTGAATGAGGCTGATTAATCGTTTAAAAGCTGGAGAGGTGGCAGATTAAGAAGTCAAGGATTTTAATAGCCCTAATAGTTGAATCCAATGACGATGAAGAATTCGGAGCTTACGGACAAAACGCTCCAAGTTGACGGTGGTGGTGATGATGATTAGCAGGTTTTGCTCTGCACTTTCCGCCCCAGCAGGCCAGAGATGGCGCGAACTCTACAGAGTAAAATCCTGGAGAAATGGCTGATTGGAATAACATGGCCTGGCTTGGCAACTGCTCAACACCGCAAGAGCACACAATCAGCTATAGCCTGGAGCCTGTAAACACACCTTCTCCGGAAAGGACTTTGCCATCTCGAATCCCTCTGCTAATTAAACTCCATTCAATCCTCTTTTAGCTGAGAGCCACAGCGCAGCCTCCTCTGTCACACCCTTAATTGCTCGGTGCCAAGGGGGATGATTCTCTGGCGCAGGCAGCCTGCTTTCCTGCCCTTGTGCTTCCAAGTGCTAAATGATTAGGAAGCCTGGGAATTGCACCATCACGGCTGCTTCCCAGCTGGAGGAAGAGGCACAGGCGATGCTCTCCAACGATCATGAAGAGCAGCCCAGCTGGCTCAGGCCACAAGGCCCGGAGAGCTCAGTATCCTGCCTCCCAGAATGGACAGCCAGATGCCGCTGGGAAGATCAGGAGCAGGACGCAAAGGTAGGAGCCCACTGCAGAGCCGTTCTCAGCTCGCAGCACACCTGGGGCGGGGCAATGTCACCACGCACCCCCCAGTGCAGCTGCCCCGCCCCCTGCGTCGCCCAGCCACACCTCCTGGAATCGCTCCATTTAAGAGTGATCTGAGAGCAAGGGAGGGTGGCGAGGCCAAAAAACGCCTGTTTTTCAGCGCTGCTGCACCCTGCCATAGTCAGCACCTGCCATGCTTGCCTCCCCCGTGGCACCCTTCCTACACCTCTGGCCCGCCCCCACTGCTCTTTGTGCCCTGTATCTGGTGATAGTCACTGATAGACCTCTCCTATTTAATTTTGTCTAAGCGTTTTTTAAGCAATTGAAACTAGTGGTCATAAGAACATAAGAAGAGCTCCACTCAGTCAGGCTAAAGGCCCATCTAGTCCAGCTTCCTGTATCTCATGTTGGCCCACCAGGTGCCTCAGGAAGCACACAAGACAAGAAGATGCTTGCATCTTGTTGCCACTCCCCTGCATCAAACACTCTTGGGTTAGCCTTCCTCTGAAATAGGGTTACACCGCCCGATATGGCCTGTGGCTGTCATAAATCAGTTATGTTTTGGGTAAAGTACAGCATCTTTAAAACACTGTGGTGAGCCTGCAGTCAATCATTTTAATTGGTTAACCCCAAATACCAGTATTATGAAAGAGGGCAAAAAAATTATTTGCAATCTACTTCCTTCTTACCATTTATCATTTTATAAGACTCTGTCAAGCTTCCCACTTCCTGCGTTATCTTTTTTTTTCTAAACTAAAAACCTAAACTGAATACGTTGGCATTTCTTCAAGGTGCTCCAACCTGCCTTGAATCATTTTGATTGCCCTCTAATCCCTCTCCTTTTGTCAGTAGGTCTCCGTATATCCCTTCTGGTTAATAACAACCCAGGTTGAAATGGAACTAGGGTTTAGCTCCATCACCACCATTCAAGGCTCCATCCTAGAATAAATGAAGAGCAATTGACAGCATCCTTCTGAGCATGTGCAGAGTTTGTGGTCGTGGCACCAGCCAGGACCTGGGGGAGCCCTTAGTATAAATCTCTTCTCCCTGGTCGCTCTTTTGGACGATAGATCCTGGTGGGTCTCAGCTTGCATTGTCAGACTTGGGGGGGGGGGAACATGGCGTCGTTACAAGGTCTTGCGCAGGGAGGGGATTATACAGTGGTCCCACAATTCTTGCCGGTGTGGGAAGTTGGAGGGACGTCTCTCCCTCAACGTTGTCATAAAGTTCCAATCTGACCTTGTCCAGACTTTTTATGATCTGTAATTGTTCTGTGGCTGAGAGATTCTTAAAGGTGGCGATTGTCCCATCAACAATATCATCACCGTCAATGTCTAGCTGCAATAATAAGTCACTGACTGGTTGTGAATTCTTGCTAGTATTGTGGACTGCTTCTTCTTGTTCTTTAATAGTTGAAAGGTGGGCTGTGGGTTCATTCTCGACATGGGTTGCTGCAGCCTCTATCAACTCTGCAGAAGGGGCTCTGGGCTGCGGTTCTGTAATTGATCTCAGATTTGCCAAGGATTTTTCCAAGACCTGAGTTGCTTTTCCAAGACCAGAGGCAAATTTGAGCCTGGGGTTTCTAGTTTTTCTACGCAGTGTTCCTGTGCCTATTATAGTAGCAAGATGATAATAAATTGCACAGGTGAAGCATGCAGGCACAGTGGCAAAGAACTATTCACCTGCAAAATTTGTTTCTTGTCATGCATCTATTAAAGGCACAGGACCTAGGGAAAATAAAGAGTTGGCAATGCCAGCTGAGTCACAATAGTTTCTTTTTAGAAATGATCACAAGTGGTAATTATGGAACCAATTGGCTGGAAATGTCTCCAGGTGTACATCCAGCTTAACCGCATGCCCTGAAGTGAGTTAACCTACAGTATTTCAAAGGCATCCCTATCAGATGCTTCTTCAGAACTGCTTTGTTGACCCAACAAAAGGCCAGACCTCTGATCCATGCCTGAAGATGTCTCTGATTCTTGGTGCACATGAGTCTTGGTAGCTCATTAGCCAAGTCACATTTCAAGCTACCCAGTTTAAACCCTGGGCAGCCCTTTCACTATCTAAGCCCTTGTCCATCTGCAGGTTTGTCCTACAGGTTTCAGGAAGGCTGTTAACTCAGATCCAAACAGCTTACTAACTTCCTCCCTTTTCACTGTCCATTGCCTGTTTTTGCCCAAGGTCCAGCCACTATATAGTATTTCCTTCTGAAAATAGGAGGATGCTTTATATGGAGTCAGCGTACTGGTCCCTTCGACGCAGTACTGTATGACAAGCCTCGGACAAGTCTTTCCTAGCTTTGCTGTCAGATATCCTTTTAACTGGAGATGGTTTTTTAAACCAAGGGCCTTCTGCATGCTGAACAAATGCTCTGACATAGAGCGATGGCCCCTTCATAAATCAGGTGAGCATGAAGTTGGCTTAGGCCAACCGAGACCATTGGTCTGTCAACCAGAAATGTACTCTTGACTAGCAGCAACTGTCTAGGGCAGGGGTGGCCAACCTATGGCATGCATGCCACTAGTGGCACACAGACATTTTCAAAGTAGCACTCACAAAGTCACCTGTCACAGCCACGCCGGTTGATGCAGGGCTCCATGGCCGCGAGAGCACAGCCTTTCTCCCAGCTCAAAGCCCAGAAACAGAGCGACAAGGGCTGGGACAAGGCAAAGATAGCAGAGTGGAGGCTTGGCAGATCATGGACTTTCAAAACCACCCAAGTATGTCAGGAAAGAACCAAAATAAGGTGGAGTGGCACATTCAAGATTTTGTAAGTAAAAAGTGGCACTTGGCCTGCTGGGGGTTAACCACTCCTGCTCTAGGGTCTCGGGTTCAATGGTCTTTCCCAGCCATGCTACCTGAGACCCTTGCAGTAGAGATGCCAGAGGTCTTCTGCGTGCTAATATTGTGCTCTGCCATGGAGCATTTCCTCTGCACATATGCATTTGGTGGCTGGGAGTAGAGCATTATCACTCCCTCTGAGGAGCAGGAAGCATGGGATAGAAAGCCAGGAAACCTGACCCCCAAACCCCAATAATTGGTGTGTTTTGCTACAAGACATTCAGCACTTCAAAGGTTCATAGATTTGCCACCATACAGAAAGACTTAAACGATTCAGAAAAAATGAATTCACTTCCTTTGTTCTCTTTTCCAAAAGTTGGACGTGCACACCTTGTTTCTCACTTTTCCCCCCTTTTTCTCTCCGGCACATTTTTATGTGCATTTTTCATTAGGAACATTTTGCAAGCGATCTGTTGATTCACCGTATTAGAATTGCAAACAAATGCCATCATTTTCCCCCACACGCTCTTCATTCCAGATTCAGCATTGATTTCCCAGCATTGTTTGGCCACTTGAGTGACACTCCACATTGATTTCAACCCTTTTAAAGATTCCGCTCCCAGATGCGCTGGCCCATCAGTTCTTTGGCAAGGACTCAAGAGTGTGCAGCAGCTCAAAACACCCAGGCAACTCTAATGGGGGCAAACCTTGAGCTTCACTTGTGCCTGCCCTGCCCCATGATCTGCTTCAAATACCAAGTCTGAGCCCTGAAATAGGTAAAATAATAGCAAAAACAAACAACTCTGTCTCCAGGCACATGCAGAGTGTCTCTTTCCACCACTGATTCCCACGGGTCCCTGGAACACTTAAGGAATTGTATCCAAAAATCACCCAATAATAATGCATAGTATTTACACATATTTTAACTATTCAGAGTAGAACATATAGAGTAGAAATATATAACCCCTTCAAAATGTCATTTGTCTTTTATAAACCTGTTCGGATTCCTATGAAAGTTCTCAGGTTGTTCTGCCCAGAAGGAACCCTGGAGCTTGTTTCGAATTTCTTTTGAAATGTCAACACCAACCCTAGTTCAAGATGTTTCACAAAGACTGTCTCAAGTCTCATTACACCCACCCTGCAAGGTACGGAAGTATGATAATAAAGGGGTTGTGAGAACATTGACTCACCTAAAGGTCACATACTACGTTCAAGGCTGGGGTGAGAGCTGAATTTGGGACTTGATGGCTCACAGTTCACATCCTTAACCACTGCACTATACTAGCTCTCATATGAGTCTTGTACAGACAATCTGTCTTCCCATGGATGGAGATGAGAGGCTTCTCTTGAATGCATGTTTGCCTTGCCTCTGTGATGACATGTACACATTAGCCCCACCCCTTCCCCATGATCAACATTCGTCTGCAGTAACAAATGCTGAACATGAAGAGACATCTTTCTGGTGACTGCCACCCTGGAACACTCCACACTGGCAAGCACTGCAGACAAATGCTGGAGGTGGGGCTAACATGCACACATCATTGGAAGGGGACAAGGCTAGTGCATACATTCAGGAGAAGCCCTTCCGTTTTGTCTCCACGGTGAGAGAAACATTTACGTGATAAGTCCATGAAAGAGGCTGGATTAGTTTTTGGGATGCTCACATCTGAGTCCATCCTTGCCCAATTGTGAGCAACTCACCTTTCCATGACTGCTTAGCAGATTACTCTTTCACCTTGCTCTTTTCACAACAAGTTGTGGTCTTCCCAAAAGAAGACTGTCCTCCTCTTGAGCTCCTGGAGAAGGACTTGGTCCTTATGACTGTAGTCCTTCCCCTGGATTCCCAAGTTCTGTTCTGTTGACCAAATGCACCAATTCACATACCCCAACTCATGGTTTTCCATGGATTGGAACTGATAGCAAACTCAGACCTGCAACTTGTGTAGAATGGGGCCCCCCTTCTGTGTTAACACCCCTGTCTGTGTTAAAATGAAGTTGGCATGGTGTAAGGCTGAGTGCATAAATCACCATGACTAGCCTTCACATCCTCTAGAATGTTTAACCCGTGACAGACACCTGAGCTGTGTGTTTTGCTCTTCCCCACCATTGCATACCTTAATGTCCAAGTGACTTAAGAGCTCCAGACAATTTTGGCTTTCTGATCCATGTACCTGTATGATACACATCTTTCCAAACAGATGTCTCTCTTAGGGCAGCTCCATAGATTCTAACGGCTACAAGAAACATCTAGAGCAGTGGTTCCCAACCCTTTTTTGACCATGCCCCACCTAAGCATCTCTAAAATCCTGATGCGCCCTCCCCCCGGTGGCATATAATTTGTATTATTCAAAAAGTGAACTCCTATTCGCGTGGAGGAAGCCTAAAAGGCCATTAACTTGGTTTAAACAAGGATCCAAAGAACATGGCATCCATGAAAGAGAAACATAAAAAATGGCACGAAAAGAGGGAAATTTAAAAATCATTCTTAATTTATGAATAAGATATAAGAACAATTAGCAGACTTTCAAATTCACTGTTAACAACTCAAAAAAAATTCAAAAAATTCACTGTTAATAGTAGCTCATTGTCGAATTGCCCCCCTTAAAAATCAAATTGCGCCCCACGTTGGGAACCACTGATCTAGAGTTATGTCAAACATAAGGCTCAGCTGCTGAGCTGGCCTGTCACTGATGAAAGGATGCACCTCCCATGACAATCCAGTTCTCCCATATCTTGAAAATACCTATATGGAGCATAAAACAAGTGAACATATGAAGTTGGCTTAGGCCAACTGAGACCATTGGCCCATCAACCAGTAGCTGCAACTCTCTAGGGCAGATTTATATATTTTCTCTTCTGTCATTTGCAGATAATGAATTCCTAAGCAAGAAAAAAGTGTTTCTTTCTGGTTACCACCTGCTTAATGACATCACATCTGGCCCACAACAGGTGCCATGAATGCTACTTAGTTGGCTGTATTTGACACCCCTGATTTTGAGTATGGCTATCATACATATGTAAATACTGTGTTTATATATGCATTTGTAAATACCCATGTATAGTCACTTAGGAACCATGATACCAGAGTTCCCAGTTGTGTGTACTGGTTGCACAAAGCAGTGAGTGCATACAAGCATGATATTCTCAATTTCCTGCAATCGACCATAATGCATGGAGCACCCTGTTGGGGCATTCAAAATGCGAATCTCTATTTTTGTCTGGGTCGTCAAAGCAAATTCCAAGTTTGGAGAACCTCCAATACTGCAATCAGAATACACAAGGAAGGGGAATGTAAATATGCAGATTTGCTTGCTTTGAATAATGTATTCAAAGAACAGAATTTTTGAATTTTCTTGGTATTTATAGAGAGCTCTGCCCTTTGAAGAGCACCCCTCATTATGCTCTTGTGCTTGCAAGTGGCTGATTGATTTTATTGCTGTGGCAAAGATCTGGGAATGTGAACAGCTCTGAGTGTCAGAATGTCACCTATGTAACTTTATTGTAAATAGCCACTGACACCCTGACTCCATTGTTATGTAAGAGCTTTAAGAGGCTATTAATTTCATTATTGCTCAATCACCAGTGAATGCTAAGGCTGCCATAACCCCAGTAGATGCTTGGCTGGTTTCAAAGGAGTGCCTGAACTTACCATGAAGAGACTACAAACTTAATAGAAAACAATGGAACAGAAATCCAACTGGGCCACTCACTGGTCCTGACACACAACCATGAGTGCCAACTCCCCTCCCTTCAAACTGATGACATCATTATTATTTCCTGTAATACTTTCATATCCTAAGTGCTCAAAGGGACATGCACACACACACACACACAAACAAACACACACATCAAAGGGATATGCGCGCACGCTCAGAGACAGAGAGAGACTTTCAATCTGCCAAAAAAAGGAAGTGGATTCCAGATTTCCTGAAAGTCAGAACGTAACCCTAACCTGGAGTTAGATGGCACAGTTAGGCCAGCAAAGTTTGACTAGCAGTGGCACAAGGGCCACCGTAAAGCGAGTTTGGACCACTCTCAGAGTCAGCGAGGATGGTGCATGTCTGTGTGCTGGCCTCTCTGACTCCGAGAGTGGTCCAAACACGCTTTACGGTGTCCCTTGGGGCAGCCAAACTTTGCTGGCCTAACCTTGCCAGCCTAACTCCAGGTTAGGATTGCGCCCTCAGTGTAGTATAATGGCTAGAGTGCTGGCTTTGACAAGGAGATCAGAGTTCCACCAGGTTGCTTACCAGGAGACCTTGGACAAGTCATCCTCTCTTATCCCAACTTACCTAAGGGCTCAGTCCTGAGCCTGTTATTGCTGACAGTACACTCGCCATAACGTGCTTTATGGTACCAGGACGGTACCAGGAGAAGAGGTGGACAATCCTTACCGCCAGGGTAAGTGACACTGCTGGGTGGCCGTGTGACCTGTCGGGGCAAGGGGGGAGGGCAGAACTGGGTGGGGGAGTGGAGGATTAGACACGCGAGTGGGGGCGGGAACAGCAGCAACCTCTGCTCTAAATCCTAACCCCCTTTGCGAGCCGGGCAGCCTGACATGGGTTTCCCCGGCCCTGCGCCAGCTCAAACGTGGGCACAGAGCAGAGCTGACCCATCGGTGCCACAGCAACATTACCTGTCCCAGGATAAGGAAGCAAATGCTCCCTTACCCCGAGAAGACCCTGGCAATAGCCTCAGCTGCCTCAGGATTCAGCGGTCGTCATTTCAGTGCCACTGGAGCCCTGGGCGCCATCTGGTTCAAGACTGAGGTGTAAGATGGTTGTTATGAGAATAAAAAGAGTCAATTCACACTTACGGATGCCAACCTGAGCTCAATGAAGGAAAGCCTGGTCACAAACATGGTTAATAATCATTCCACTAATGACAAAAATAAAATGAGAGCTGTGTAACAAGCCTGTTGCACCAGAATCCCATTCTGACCTTTTGCTTACCTGTTAGATCCACCACTAGGAAGACTAGTGAACCTTTCTTTGGAAGAAAAGCAGACCTTTACTAGCCCCATGCTTTTGAGGATGTTCAAAGTAGATGTACAAAGCAGAGATGAGGTAATAACAGGGGCAGGAGAAGAATGGATTAGGTCTGGGAAGTTTTGGTGGCAGTGCTGTCTGGTGAATCCTAATCCCCTTCCCAGACCCAATCCCGTGGCACAGCCACACAAACCTGTGCCAACTATTTAGCTAGCACAGGACTAAGTAGACCCACCCTCTATGCTGCAGAGGCTTAACCCCGGATTGTTCCTGTGTTCCCTTTCCCTTCTGCAACTGCCCTCGCTTGCAGGATACAGCGGTAGCCATTTTGGCACCACTGCATTCAGAAAATAAGAAGAGCCCTGCTGGATCAAGCCAAAGGCCCATCTAGTTCAGCTTCCTGTACCTCACAGTGGCCCACCAGATGCCTCAGGGAGCACACAAGACAACTAGATGCCTGCATCCTGTTGCCATTCCCTTGCACCTGGCATTCTGAAGTAGCCTACTACTAACATAAGGCGGTTGCACCACCCATCATGGCCTTTAGCCCACGATGGAATTTTCCTCCAGAAATCTGTCCACATCCCCTTTTAAAAGCACTTAAGCCAGATGCCATCACCACGTCCTGAGGCAAGGAGTTCCAGAGATTAATTACCTGCTGGATAAAAAAGGTATTTCCTTTAATCCGTTTTAACTCTCCTGACACTCAATTTTAGTGGATGTCCCCTGGTTTTTGTGTTGTGAGAGAGGGAAAAGAATATCCCTCTATCCACTCTAACCATTGACGGGGTAGGGGAAGAACAGGTTTGGGCTCTGTGTGAAAGAGAGCAGACCAGAAGCTCCCTCTACTGGTCAGAGGCCACAAGAATCAATGATGCAACTGGGTCTGGCCTCCAGCATCTCTGGCTCAATACCCCTGGCACCTTAGAGAGAATCCTGCCCCAGTCTGCTTCCAAGTAAGGCTTTTCCTCTTGTTGCAAATCATTAAAGAGATCTTCAGCTGTCACTCATTCCATCCAAGGAGACAAAAAAAACTCCTCCGCTTGAAGCCACCGCAGATCCATCAGCATCTGGCCATCGCCTGTCAGAGGGGCATCGCCACTCTCATTCATATTAAAGAGATGCAGCTCCACAGGGTTCCCTTGCCAGGTATAAATATCTATTTTAAAATATTGATTACCCCAAAGTAACAAAGATCAGGAAAAAGCAGTGTTTATAAACCATTTTTAAAACGCGGCCCAGACGGAATACTAATCCCGGCTGCCTTGGCGGAATGAAATCGAGGATGCTTTCGGTGGGCAGGCATCTTGCGCCGCTCATTTGGGCTCATTGTGAGGATTAATAATGCATGGCTCCAGTATCAATGCAAGCTCACGCACAGGCACGTCCGTCTCTCCGCCATGAAAAAGCCCTCGTCGCTTTACGCTTGCCCTGCCAGGCTCCCCCAGCATTGGCCAGGCTCCAACTAGGCCCTTCCTGCCTGCTTCAAAAGTTTGAGCCTGTCCCAACTGGCAGGCAAAGAACTGCAGACTTCAAGAGCTGCCAGGGCGATGGAGCTTCCCTACCCTTTTGTCTCGGTCCAAACCAGGACTGACTTCACTCTGCACCAGAAGGGCTTTTTAAGGTCTCTCATCAGCTTGTGTTGCAAGCTAGGGCCATAGCCAGGAATGGAGCTGGGGGGCGGGCAGGGGAACAAAACTGCTACCCCCCTCCTACAAACCTTAAAATGCAAGTGTCTGTTTAGAATCAATTCACATATTTAATACAGTCAAATTTTATGCTAATAGCTTTACAAAATAAGCCCCAAGCGTTTGGCTTTGCTCTCATTGGCCAGAACGAGGTGGGGCAATTGCTCAGTGGTAGAGCCCTGGCTTTGCCTAAAGACCCTGCTTTGCCAGGTTCAAACCCTGACAGTATCTCTAAAAAGGGCTGGGAAAAGGTCATTGCCTGAAACCCTACAGAGCTGCTGCCCATCAGTATAGACATAACTGTGATGGACCAATGGCCTGGCCTGACTCGGCAGGAGGAAGCTTCAGGTACGTGGTCAGCCTCCCCAGACCTTTACAAAAACCAGGCGTGCCTGTCCAACACCCCCGAGGCCCGGAGAAGCCATGTGTGGCCTCCTTGGGCATCAGAAATTCCTGGATGCAACTGAAAGGTACTTCCAGCCAGTGATGTCATGCAGGGGGTACGCAGGGGTACGCGAGTACCGGTTTCTAGGATTATGGCTGGCCCCGCCCATTCGCCCACCCACTCGTCGACTCCGCCCCCTGCAACATTTGAATTTCCTGCATGTTTGAGTTGCCTGCACATTCTCAGAGCCAGGCAGGCAGCGAGCGGAGCCTTGCCTTGCCTTGTCACTGAAAAATGAGCTGCTCTGGGGTTTTGGAACTGTTGGGTCACTTTAACATGATGCCAGGCCTCCTTAACATGTTCTGGGGGTGCTGTGGAATACTGTTGCAACTGTTGGGTCAGTTTAAAATTGTCTGAGGCCTCAAAAAGGGCTTTTTTCATGTAATGTCACTTCCTGCCACGACCTCACTTCCGGCTTATGACGTCACTTCTGGTGGATGGGTCCCGACACATGCCAATCAAAAGTGAGTACCTGTTCTTAAATCATTTAGATGACACCACTGCTTCCAGCCACATCCAGTGGTCCTCTGATGGACCCACCCATGGATTCTGTTATCCATGGGTTTCAGTATCCATGGGATGGGGGTCCAGGAATGGACACCTTGAGGACAGTGAGGTCCAACTGTAAATACAGTCATCATAATAAATACAGTAGTTGCAATGGGAATAGTCCAAAATTACCTGGGACCAGGTAACCTTAAGGACCGCCTACTTCCGTCTGAGCCTGCTCAAGTCCTAAGATCAGCTTCGCAGGCTCTGCTCACTGAGCTGCTCTTAACTCAGACCTAACTGACAAGTACCAGGCACAGGTTTCCCTTCTTGATGGTGGCTCTGCAGCTGTGAAATTCTCTCTTTTGGGGGGAAATCAGCCAAGCCCCACCTTTAGACAAGCTTTGAAAAACCTCCTTATTCTGTAAGGCGTTTTATTAGTGCTGGTTCTTCAATTGAATTTAACTTGGGTTGCATGCTGATCCTCTTTTATTTGTGCGACTTTTTGTTGATTTATATTGCTGCTTCTTATTCAGTAAGCTGCCTTCAGAAAATGATACTGTAATTTTAAAGGCAAGGCGTATACGTACTTTTTAAAGAGATTTGCTTGTGAGCAGGGGCAATGAAAACCAGCTGGAGCTGTGGTGGTGATGGCATAAAAGAGCTGAGGGTGATAACATGAATTTTAGGGTGAAAATGCCCAAAGACTTGCAGGTAGCAATGGAAAGAACTTGTAGCACCTAGCATAGCCTGAAGGTCATGTTGTCTGGAACAGCCCTTGGTGCGGGCAGGAGAAGACCTGGAGACCAGCTCAAGCGAGACTGGCATCCCTCCTTGGCAGAAATTATTCATAATAGTGAAATGATCAGAAATAGGGTGGATAATGTATATTTTAGTCCAAAAGATCAGAGGCAAATATGAGGATCAGCAAAACACTGGAGGAAGTGATGCTTTTACATATGCTGCATTGTAATTGGGGTCAAGACATGCTACAGTTCGATAGCAACAAGTCATTTTCTGCATCACTGGTCTGTCAAAATATGTTTCTGCCTGTGTATACAGCATGAAGAGGAGGGTGAAAATGGATTGCTAAAGTAATGTGCCCGAAAAAAACCCAGAGGATCCACCAAAAGCTGCTAGGCCATGGAACTCTTGGGACCAAACCCTGGCCACCAGGGGGACATGCGACTCTCCTCTGGTCAAGGGCCATCAGTTGCCATCATTTAACTATAGAATATTCTTTCTGAAGGCAACCATTTTCTTTCTGGTGCTCCAAACTTTCTGAAATATATGGAAACCATAAACTCAGGGTGACCAGATATCATTACCACAAAGGAGGACGTTGCACGCCAAAATGTAGAACATTCTAGAAAAACATAGGACATTACAATATAAAAGCTAAAAACACTCAACTATATTGATTTCAGGGTGCCTTGAGCTCCTTTAACACAACCCAACAAACGAAGGATAAACATGCAAGCAAGGGGTGTGGGCAGCCCCTCTTGACGCTGGCACCCCTGGGTGTCTTGAAATGGAGGACACTTTGAAATGTACCCAGGACAGAAGATTGAAATGGAGGACATGTCCTGGAAAAAGAGGGCATTGGTTACCCTGAATGAACTGGCTTTCATAGAGGAATGGGCTCAATTTCATGAGAGGAAGAATCTGTTTGTTATCACAGCCAGGGCCAATGTGACCAATGTTGTCACATTAGGCCCCACGGTTTGGGGGGGGGGGGCACACCAGCACAGTGAGCATATCGCCTGCTGCAGCAGACACAATCTCTATGGGCTATAGGTCAGTGGGGCGTGGAGCGGCTTTATCTTGGGCCCTTCCACCTGCCCCTGCCTCCATGTCACCACCAAGCTTAGGATTGTACCTCCATTCTGCCTGCAGGCACTCAAACAGGGATGTTCACTTTTTCAAGCACCTCTGATGGAATATTTGCCTGGCCAGACCAGCCAGAATCTACAGATGATATTCTGGGAGCAAAGGAAGGCACAAGGATCCCTGAAAGGTCTCTGGCAACATTGCTGGATGTTGAAAAAACGGTAAGACGACAAAAGGGAGAGGATCTGGGATTCTGTACATGAATGTTTTTAATTTGCTTCTTCTGTTTTGGAGGTTTCTCTTCTAAGAAGAATTTTGACCTTTTTTGGTTTTGAATTATTGCCATATGGATAAATGAAGAAAGGCTGGGTCTCCCCTCCCCCCCACCCAAACAAAGATCAAAAGGCATGAATCAAAACTCAAACCCTAACCCTTGAACAGGCAACCTGAGGAGATTTCAGGACAAGATTCAGCTTGTCAAGATACACCACCACCCAGATGTAGTGTGCATGGCTACACCACCCAAGAAAGCCTCATCACACCAGCAGGCTAGAGCAAGTCAAGCGGTACTCCCTGATTGCCAAAACACACCTTTGGGTCAGGCAGGCCTGATCAACTAAAAGACTTGCATGCAGATTGCCTTCTTCTTCAGCTCCCTGATCCTCTGTGATTCCCCTCACATTGCCTTCAATTCAATCACACTGTCTGACAGTATTAAGCACAGGCTGGGAGAAGGACTGGAGAAGTACCTAGTGCAGTGGTGCCCAAACCAGTGGGTTGCAAGCCAATTTCAGGTGGGTCGCGAAGCACCTAGAGCAGCCATATTGAAAATATGGGAAGATGGGACACACTGGAAAGGGCAAGGACTGTATGCTTATCTTGCTTGGGTCAAGGTTGTAAATAGGCTTTTTTTTTCTTTCTGATTCACTTTGCTGTTGGAAAATGGCTGAGAAACAACCCAACTGATTGCTGCATTCTCAGGGAAGCAGCAGGCTCTGGCGTCACAATGACGGTACTTCCAGCCCTGACATCACTTCCAGTGGGTCCCGGACAGATTGTCCTTCTAAAAAGTGGGTCCCGGCGCTAAAAAGTTTGAAAACCACTGACCTATTGCCTAAACTGATGTCAGGCGATCTGATCTCACAAGTATTTTCGCAAATACGTACAAAGAAGTCCGAAGCGTTTCTGAAAACTGTGAATTATCTCCAAATGAAATTGCAATTTTTTTTCCGGGGGAAGCTAGCTGTGAACCGAAGCTGCATCATCTTAGACTATTCAGTTCTGGTAATTACAGTACTATCTCCCTGCAATTAAAATATAATGATGCCACTAAAAAACACTACCTTAAAAAAAAAACACCACAAAGCCATACACTGACACCAGTCCAACAAATTACAATTTTGATTACCCAATTACAAGCTAATTCATTTAAACTATAACCTCATTTATGCAGCCACCTTGAAGGACGTGAAATTCATCCACTGTAGAGAGATGCACTGGGGGCACATGGGCCTTCCAATATTGTACAGAGGAAAGTAAGTGTGCTTGCTGCATGTTAAACACAGAGGCATAGTGCTTAGCTATGGTTGGTGCTAGCCATGGTTTGTTACGTTAATCCTCGTTAAAACACCAAATTAATCATGAACCCAAGGTTTAGCTTATTAAGCAAGGTTTAAGCCCAGGGCCCAGTGGGCATTATAGAGAGAGACTTGCTTGCCATCTTGCAAACAGAGAGGTGGGGAACGCCTTCATCATGGTTTGCTCATGTACAGCTTAACCATGGTTAATGGTTAAAACCAAACTATGGTTTACCATTCTGTTTTGAAACCAGTATTAATCAACTGTTTATGTATTCAGATGGAGTACAGGTGGACCTCTACATCCCCAGATCCAGTACCAATGGATTCAGTTCATCCACTGACACAGGGGACCCTGGTTGCACCCTGGCAATCAATAAAGTTGCATTGCAAAGAAAGTTCTTGCTTTTACAGGTTGCTATAAGCATACAAGCTTATAGTGCTGTGCAGGCAAGCTGCAGGCAGCCTGAATGCTTGAAAAGCCTAGATTGGATGCTAACATTCAGGCTTGACTTATGATTGCCTGCTGAAGCTCAATGGCATGCAGCCAGAGGAGAGAACCACCCTCTGAAGGCTAATCTGGGACTGAGGATTTGGTGAATCATAGAATATTGTATATTTGCGAAAACTCCATTGAAAAATGGTGGTCTAAACTAGCCTGCCCTTTTAAGCCGCCTTGGGCATTTGCTTCGGCATGGGAAAGGCGGGGTAAAAATTCTTCAGATAAATGAATAAAACAACAGGAAGTAGGAAGTTAACTGCTTCCAGTTAATGTCAATTAAGTCTCCTCAAGCATTCAGGCTGCCTGCAGACTGCCTTCCTGCAGCCACCCTGCATACAAGCTTATAGCAACCTGTAAAAGCAAGAACATTTTCACAGCGCTAAGGATCTAAACAATGGGCATGTGGGGGCTGCAGAAACAAGGTTCCACTGTATCCACATTTTTGGTATCTGTGGGAGGGAGCCCTTTGGAACAGACCACCATAGATATGGGGCCTACCTATACTAACAACACAGAATAGCTCTGCTGGATCAGACCACCTTCACCTGCGTCGTGCTTCCTACAATGGATAACCAGATGCCTCCAGGACTGCCAAGTGGGACCAATTCCAAATCAGATTAAAGAGCACTTAACCAAGGCTTCATTTGGGGTTCCACATGCATAGGATATCCATGCAAAAACAGGTCCCCAGAAAGCACAATCAGGTTAAAAATGAGGTAGCTAAATGTCAAGGGAACAATGCAAGTGAATACTCCAGAAGTGACACAATTAACAGCTGCTGCTCCATAAGAGTGGAGTTGAATTCAGAATATTTTAAAAAGAGAAGATTTACATGCCAGTACAGTCTAAGATTCTGTTGTACTCTGTGTATTATTTTCAAGTATTATTTGGGCTCTATTTATATCTTTGTTGTACTTCTGGGTATAGATTTATAGTTGCCAGTACCATTAATCACATTCTATCCGTCAAGTAGTTACCTTTCGGGCTACAGAGAAACAGTGAGCAATGCCTGTTATCAGAAAGGCATGCCTGTGCCGTTTCCTCTTACCCTGTAATCATGCCAAAAGTGCACCCCAAAAGGGGCTGCAATGTCTGCCTTCTAAAGTCACTTCTATATAAATCTGGAGCAATCTCACTGCGCGGGTGTAATTATAGCAACATAATTTATGCACTCCGATACACTGCATATATATTTTGCCATGCAGGTGGGTGTGCACACATTAAGAATAGCGATAAACCCCTACTTAAATATATGATAGCTATTCAGAGTGTTTGACATCTCTGGTATCAAGAGCTACTCTCAAGCTGTAATAATAACATCCATGTTTGCTACTCTCCCCCACCCCACCCCAAATGTCAATTTCTGGTTCTGGTTCCCCACTGGCCCAAAGAAGGAGCCATTCCCAGCAGATGGGATGATCTTAAGAAGGAAAATCTTAAAAGGGGGCGAGAGAGAGAGAGAGAGAGAGAGATTCCCTGGCAGGCAGTTAAGGGTTGAGATGAACTGGCTGTGCTTAAAATAACAGTCTGGATTTCTTCAAGGATATTTCAGCATGCGTTCCAAACAGCTGACTTGGCCTGTTGTCAAGTGAAATGCAACAATGCCATCAGAATTTGTTGTTCTTTTTTTTTTTTTAAGCCTCTTCATTAACAGAATCTGAAAGACACACAGGTATTTTGGTATCTAACAAAAGTTAAAAATACCTCGTCTCCCAGAAGCTGAAACAAAAGGAACAGGTTTTTTAAGTGCTTTTTGAAATGTTCAGCAAAAGGCTGTCCACAGCAATTGCTGGCTGTCAGGCATCACTCCAGTCCTCAAGAGCTACACAACGTGTATGGTTTTGTTCTGTTCCTCGCCGCAACTGACATAGGTGCTTCCTGGTGCTTTGGCCCTGCAGAGCAGTTCAGCATCAGGTTTGAAATTTCAGATCCTGCTTCAGTGATTTCATGAGGTCATCTGCTATCTGGGCATTGTTCGTGCAAATGCTATGGGCCAACCACAAAGCTTGTGCACACATCTGAGAATCCTGGCCAAACATAAGCATGACCATTAATAAAGTTAAACCCCAACCTCAATCTGGTGCCTTCCATGGGGGCGGGGAGGTGCAAGGGTAATAGGCTACATTAGAATGCTAGATGTAGGGGAGTGGCAACAAGATGCAAGTATCTGGTTGTCTCATGTGCTCCCTGAGGCATCTGGTGGGCCACCGTAAGCTACAGGAAGCTGGACTAGATGGGCCCTTGGCCTGATCCAGCAAGGCTTTTCTTAGATCCTTATGACCATAAACTCCAACTGTCCATACTGTATTTACCAGGAACAGTCCATATCTTTTGTAACCTGTGCCAGATAAATTACTGTCCCTATTCTTTTGCATTTTGAGGAGGCTTTCGAACAATGATGTCACTTGAGATGACAAAAGTTGACATTCATCAGCTCACTACTTGGGATCTCTGGGAAGTGGTTGATGCATCTTGGCTCTAGCGCACATGCACATAAATGAAGGCACATGAACACTCAGTGCCTAATCCTATCCCCCATCTACATTACCGGAACTCACATTTGGGCAGTGCAGCCTGGTTTGCGGCATTGCAAGATGTGGCATGCTGTTGCATGGTATAAGGCTGCTGCCAGAAATAGCATCAGCTATGCAGCGGTGGCTTGTCTGGTAAACTGATGCTGAGGATGGGCAGTGGGCAGGGAGAGGCAGTAATGGGTCATAGAGGAGGAGGAGGAGGAGGAGGATCACCCTGCCAGTAGGCATGTCAAGGCAGGTAAGGGGTGCTTACCCGCAACAAGGATTCTGCCAAAATCCTATGCCCTTATCTGGCCTTGCCACACCCCCTTGAGTCTTCTCAGACTTGCTCCTTTTGCACCAGCGTGTGTTCTGGCACAGCTGAATCAGCGGGGTTGGGTGGGTGAGTAGATAGAATTGGACTATTAGACCTGGTTAGTGTCATCATGTGTCTGTAGACCGTAACCTGAGACTCCTATGTTGGTCATCAAGTGTTAGAACCACAGCTGACAATCTAAGATGGACCACAGCACTGGAATTCACTGCAGTTACACAGGAGCAAAAGGACTGCAGGTGGCTACTGAAACTAGAGTATATTCTGCTGGCAGATCTGGTGACAAGGGTGTTTACAGATGTATTATCCAAAGTTGGAGTTAACAGGATAAGTCCATCCAGGGAGTCTATAAGTGCTGTTACCACCATTTTCATTTGAAAAATCAATAGCATTAATAGGTAGAATAAGCCTTAAAAAGTGGCTTGGCAATATAACACCTCTGCCCAGGTGCAAGACTTGCAGTTGGCCTGAGACCAAAAGTGATTAACTGTTTTGTGTCTTTCAATAATGGAGAGAACGAGTTAGAAGTCAGACTGAGGGCACAGTCCTAATCTGACGTTAGGTCAGCACAAATTACTTGCATTGGCCCAGGAGTGTTGCAAACACACCGTAATGTGTGTTTGGACTACTCTCTGAGTCAGGGAGGTTGGCACACATCCATGCGCCAATCTCCCTGACTCCAAGAGTGTTGCAAAGACGCTTTATGGTGCATTTGCAACACTCCTGGGTTGGCACAAGTGACTTGTGCCAGCCTAACTCCAGATTAGGATTGCGCCCTGAAACTGTCCAGCCTAGTTGCTATGAGCAAAGAGTCACCAGACGAACTAAGAAATAAAATTGCTCTTTTTAGCAATAGCAGAATCCTGAGACTTTCTTTTCAAGTGGGAAACGTGGGCAAAACCTGCTTAGAGCTTCCAAACCCTCACAGAGTTGAAATGGTGTCTCCTATACTCTTGTAGTTCTGGGGCAGGATTTCATAAGGCTTCACAGAAAATTCTCTGCTGAGGTGTTGGGTCAAAATTTTGGAGCACTGCAGTATGGAAGCCAAAATCATACCTCCACTTTTTAGCTTAGCATTTTTTCACCACTGTCTGTTTCACAGAGGTGGCGCCACATTTTCCAGCAAATGCCATTTCTTCCTCAGAAAACACTGTCCTGTGGGTGGATTCTGGGAAAATGAACCTTGGAGCAACTCAAAGGGCAACCGCTCACTGGATCAACAGGAACTTGAACCTGCAAGCAAGATACTTTTATTGGAAGTCGTCAAGGGCCTTTGCTGAGTCAAAATGAGTAAACCCTAGAGAAGGATCCTGGCCAAAGAGAAGAATATTATTAGTAGTATTAGTACAGTATTAAAATGCTGTGCAGCACCTCAGTGTTAATTCCACTTTCAAGAACTTGCAGGAAAGAAATGCAGGAACATCTCGGTTCTCAAAGCAACTGGGGAACGACGGACAGAGAAAAGAGGCCAGGTAGAGAAGAAAAACTGGACTGACCATAGGTAAAAGGAGCACAACACCTGGACAGGAGTGAGGAATTCCATATTGGTTTGAAATAGCCAGCCTAATTGGTATTCACGTCTGCCATTGATGTCAGCCTTGTCTCCTGCCAGGAAAGTAGAACTACAGTTTTTCTCCACCTTAAGAGAATAATTCATTCCTGAAACACCCCTCATAGAATGAATTCTCATAAGCCAAAAACGTAATTAATGGACTGTTAATTTTTATGTGTTCCTGAACCTTGAAATTGACATCCATTTATGACAAAAGAACACCGAAGCTGCAATCCTATACACAGGTTTCTCAACCTGTGGGTCGCGACCAGTGATGTCATTCAGGGGGAACGGACCAGAACGGGCGTTCCGGATCCTAACGGGCTCCGTGGCTGGTTCCGGGTTCCCGACAAGTGCCAATCAAAAGTGAGTTCCTGTTCCTAAATCATTTGAATGACACAACTGGTCGCGACCCACCACTGGGAGAATTTCCTGGGCCATTCCCCCTTAAGGTGAGTGGCCCAGAAATTGGTGCCCAATTGCATTGCAGCAGTTGTGGCGCTGCAGGCACCCAGGAGATTCTTACTACTTCGGAGAGAGTTGCGCCAGCCTCTGGCAAGGTCTGGGAGGCCCGCAGCCCCCTCTGCAAGCCCCCCATGATGTAAAATGCCCTGTTTTTCATGCACAAATTCAAAAATGCCTCCTAAGCTGAAGTAGGGGTATTAAATGGAACTCCTCATTAACTTTAATAATTCACATACATCGAATGGGCGTACCTCAGGAGATGACTGCATATTCTATCACTCCTTCCACGCTGCCCCCTCTGTCTCCTGTGCTTGCTAGATTCCCTCCCCCCAGTGGCCCTGCAGGGTAAAGGTTGCTGGCTTTGCATCTCCTGCCTTCTCCGAGAGCATCTGACAGCTTCCTGCTGAGTGTGCCCAGCAACACTGTCAAGGAACAGGCAGTCTCAGTGCCCCAGCAGCATCCCAGCGCCAGAGTGTTAGCCAGAGTCACGCTCCAAGGTCCACAGGACAAGATGTGGGTCAGGGAGCGCCAACAGCTCATTCTTGCTCTCCGCCCCTTCCAGGCCTCGCTCTTTAGGTTAGTCACCTCTGAGAAGGAAAAGGGCTAACTTTGTAATGCAATCATTTGCTAGACAAGGAAAGTGCTTATTTGCCAAGAAAAAGTCAGAAGACTGCAAGAGGGTGAGAGAGTTCTGCATCATTGAGCAGGCTGTTCTTGGGAGGGGTGAGAGGGCTGCCAACCGGGCATGTATCAGATGTTCATATTTAGAGGTCTCTCTCAAAAGAAAAATACTATGGATCAAAGGGACAGCCCTACTGCCAAGTGCAGTTGCCTTTCTCCAAGGTAGATTCCGCCCCCCCCCCCAAACACACAAGAGCCACCATAAAGTGCATTTGGACCACTCTCAGAGTGCAGATTCCCCTCCCACAGACAACAACTGTGAAGACGATCTCTTGGTACCTGGCACCACTTGAGAACCTAAGGGAGGGCCCAAGGGGTTACAAGGCCCTAGGCAGCATGCTGGGGGGGGGCATTAGACATGGTGGCCACCAACTAGCTGGAGCAACCCTACAGGCAGTGACTGAACAAAGTGAAGCAGGGGCTGGTTTTGAGGTGTGGGCTTCACTTTCCCAATCCTCTCAAAGCATTTCACTTTCTGCTCAACTCTATGGAGTTGTGCAGAGAACTTTCCAGTGGTTTGTGTCCTGAGTCTTTCTTTCTTCCTCCTACCCTTCCTTCCTCTATTCACTGTCGATATTTCCCCTGCTCCCTCCAATTTATTAGTCTCTTCACGAGTGCAAATAACATCTCCATTTTTTACTCTATGAGCATGTAGATTTAGAGAACACTTTCCTGCTTTGTTCCATGAGAAACAATCAAGACCCAACTTGATCCAGCAAAGAGAGAGGTTTTGTGTGTGTGTGTATGTGCGTGCGTGCTTTAAAAGCAACATTATCTCGAGTCACTTAAAATGCAGAGTGGCAGGGGGCAGTTTAACTGTTCCCAAGAAGCACTGTGGTAGCTGCACACAATGGAGGCCAGGAGGTTAAAACACAACCATCATAACCTTTATTACTCCATTTTTGTGTGGGAAGCCATTAACTGCAGGAGGCATCGCAGATGTGCCACAACATCGGTGACTGGAGAGAAATTCAATACACACATTGTAACCTAATTTATGGTTAGTGGGGGGAGAAGGGGGGCAGACATGGGAAGGGGTAGATCGTGGTCTTTCTTTGTGTCAATCACAGCAAGTGAGAGGAAGAGAAAATACAATGCTTGGGAAGGACGGTGCAGAGCAATGGCAGCCTTGCCTGTTAAGGTTTTTGCCTCCTATGCAAAGAACCCCATCCTTGGACACAGACATAAGCCCTGTTCTCACAGCATACCTCGAAAGAATGAACTCACACAGAGGGGCTGCATGCATGGAGTTAAGGCATGTACAATTAGGCCAGTGGGAGCTTCCCTTCTGAGGCAAATAGCAGCCAAGGGGAGCCTGGACTGGAACGACGGAGAGGCAAAGCGCTAAAGCCACCTCCCCCCCCCCCCGAATGGCTGGTGTTTTTTAGAACAATAAAGACTTTAGACATAGACCCTTTTATAAGCCAGTTCTCTCACTGCAGGGCTAAACCGGTGCCTGGTTTAAGACTGCCAGTGGAAGCAGAGCACAGAAACACATGAAGCTGCATTGGACCAAGTCAGGATGTTTGCCCAGACAACCTAGTGCTGGCAGACTGGCAGTGGCTCTATCACCCACTACTAGAGCCTTTGTAGCTGGAGAATGAACCCGGAACCTTCTGTAGGCCAAGCAGGCACTTTCTCCACTAAGCTAGGGTTGCTCCTTGCAGTGTAAGTGAGAGTGCAATCCTAACCTGGAGTTAGACTGGCACATTTAGGCCAGCAAAGTTTGGCTGGCACAAGGGTTTGGCTGGCACGAGGGACACCATAAAGCACATTTGGATCACTCTCAGAGTCAGGGAGGATGGCGCACATCTGTTTGCTGGCCTCTCTGACTCAGAGTGGTCCAAACATACTTTTGATGTCCCTTGTGCTAGCCAAACTTTGCTGGCCTAACTGTGTCGTCCTAACTCCAGGTTAGAATTGCACCCTGATACTGCCAGGCATGAGTTTGCTATTCATGGAGAATTGAGCCCATGCTTGCAAATTATGTTTTTACTGCATGCGTGCGTGCATGCATGTGCATGCTCATGCATGCAGGTATATGTGAGAATATAATATAATAAAATATATGCTTGCAAAAATCAAGATAACACCCACACAAGCACACACACACACAAAATCCCTCTTTGCATTCTATAATTGGAGGAGGGAGCTGGAAGGAAGCAGTCAAGAGCAGATTCTGTCAGGACACACACACACACACACACACACAGAGGAAACAGTAGTTTTGCTCCCCAGAGGCAATTAAATAGCAGTTACCTTCTACCAACAGGGCTAACAATACAGAAAACAAAAGTCACGCTGGTGACTGCCAACAGATCTCTGGCACCAGGCAAAGGCCCTGCTGGCTAGTTTGGATTCCATGCCAGTGATAGTGTCGTCCCAAGCAGAGGCCCTCATGCTGCTGCTGTGCAGAAGGGCTGTATGGTGTCAAACACAGCATAGTAAATGGAATGCACCTGGGACTGCCTTAACAGGGGGGGAAGGAGAGCCATGTCATGGCCTCCAGCTGCACATACTGAAGTAGGCTCCAGTTTGCAAAGGCTTACGCAGAGAGATGCACAAAACCCGTCTATGTCTGGCGGAGTTTTCTACTTTGGTTCCACACGCTCTCGGATATCCACAAAACCACAACCATCAAGGCTGCAACCCTATACACACTTACCTGAGAGGAACAGTACAGGCCTATGCTTCTTGACTCCGAAGTTAGTCCCCATATCTTCAATGGGGCTTCCTTTCAGGAAAGTGAGCATAGGATTGCAGCCTGAGCCCCATCATATACAATGGGATATCTCTGAGTAGACGGGCTTAGGAGTGTGCTGGAAGCAGATGCCTTATTAATATCTGCACGCGTGTGTGTGTGTGTGTGTGTGTGTGTGTGTGTGTAGGGTTGTCCTGAAAAAGTAGTGGCACAAACTGGTGCATTACAGTAGTCATAATGTGCATGTTCTCTAGTTGTACACAGGGATGCTCATTCAAATTCAGATTGAAATACACATTCCATTCAGCATCTCTTTTGCTCTTTTGTCTAGCTTATGCAAGAGTTTGTGCACCCAGCGGCCAATTATGTCAGTAGGCTAAACTGATCAGAATTCTGGTTTTTTTTGCTTCTCTCAAAATTCCTCCCATGTTTTGCCTGAGGAGAAACTCCCCAATTCCACCCTGATTATATCCTGGGTAGATTGTGCTTTCAAGGGAAATGCAATGCACGAAGACACTCTAAATGCTTAAAGGCAGTGGACCTCAAGAGACGGCAAGCACTCAGAGAGAAAGCTATGTGCCAAGATTTAAAGAAAGACCTACGCAAACCCCACAGTCCATTTGCAAGTGGAGGTCACTGGGCAAGAGGTTTGACCAGCAATCATTGGGCCATGATGTCTGCAGGGTCAACGAAGCATAATTAGCATGCAAAGCACACCTTCTGTGCACAAGTTTCGTCTGTCATCAATATTTTCCTCCAGGCCCTGAGCTAAATTGATTGCAGGAAAAGATGAGAATCCAACGGAAAAGTGAAGTTGTACAAGGGATCGTTGCACAAGGGTGAGAAAGGATCAAACGATCTGTGGTGTTTGAGCCACTGGGAGACTACAACAGACACATCTGATCCAGCAAGTAATAACTACCCACCTCCTTTCCCTGCCCCTTAATCATGCTGATGACAAACGAGGCAAACAGAGAGAGATTTGCATGCTGCCAGGGTTGCTGTGTTTAATTAGATTTCATCAGGAAGGCTCTGAAAAATTAATATGGAGAGATTTCCGCCAGCCCCAGTGATAACCTCTCCCCGAGAGCATCAAAATTTATAGTCAGCTGTCAGTTAGGAGGAAGTTACCGCAACTCCCGAGGACGCTGGATTCCAAAAGTGCATGCAAGGGTACCGGCATTAGAGAAGTGCAAGGTTGAGTGGGGTTATCAGTAGGCAGGCGATCATTCATTTATACGGTAATTGGGGTCCAAATGGATCATGGGGCTGAAACTAGTAGGAAGACAATATATGCCACATTTTGTCCAGTTGCAGACCCAGCCAAGGCTCCGCCCGAGGCAAGGTCCAAGAAGCACTGCCCCCCCTCTGCTAGATCCCTGCCCTCCCGCACCACCCCCGCCATGCCATGCTCCATTTTTGGAGCCTTCCAACAGCAAGGGCAGGTGGGAAGGCAAAATTTCGTGCCAGCAGCTTCCTTCTGCAAGAGGCAAACCGCCTCATTGCCACTACCCCCCCTCCCATTCCACCAGTGCTGGGGGGGACATTTTCCCCCCTAACTATAATAGTAAGACTGCCACTGTAAATGTAGTAAATGTAGTAAATGTAGTACAACACTGTCCAGGCTTACTCACAAACAAACTGAACTACAACCAATTTGGTCCAAGAGCCCCCATGGCAGCGGTGGCATTCAGCCGGTATGCTGGGCGGGACTTACCTTTGAGCGGCAGTCCGCCTGTTGCGGAACGCGGCGTCACGCAACGGGCGGACTGCTGCTCAAAGGTAAGTCCCACCCAGCGTACCGGCTGAATGCCGCCGCTGCCCCATGGTTTGATTTTTCATATGTCTGCAGCCTATAGGGCTTTTTAGCTGGGTAGGCCTGCAATGCTAAACACATATACTAGAGAATAGATTTCATTGAAACATGGTGGGATTTGCTTCTGATCAAAGTAACATGCATATCATTGCACTGTTCATCTTATAAAACTGAAGTTCCACTGTTGTAGAAGGCCCATAAGATTGGGCCATTCATCTCCTGCATTCAGGGCACAATCCTAACTTGGAGTTAGACTGGCACAGTAAGGCCCGCAAAGTTTGGCCAGCACAAACGCCATCGTAAAGTGAATTTGGACCACTCACGGAGTCAGGGAGGATGGCGCTCGTCTGTGTGCTGGACACTCTGACTCCAGGAGTGGTCCAAACATACTTTATGGTGTCCCTTGTGCCTGCCAAACTTTGCTGGCCTAACTATGCAGGCCTAACTTCAAGTTAGTATTGCGCTCGCAGTTTCATTTTGAATGCACAATATTAGCTGTGTTAAATTGTGGCACTTGTAACTGTGTGTTTGACTGCATGTAAGCTTTGTTTTTTGTTCATTTAATGGATTTATTTCGAGGGGGGGAAAAATCAGTTCTCGAAACAAAGTTGTGAATCAACTTATCTCCTGTGCCTGTTGAACTTTTGCCTGTTTCTGCAGTTTGGCATATGCTTCCCTGTTTGGCACATGCTTCCACACTGACTCAAATGTCAATACACCGTGACCAAACAACATCAGGCAGGCCATTAAAAGCTTGTTAAGTTACATGTCTCTCAACATATGTGGTAAATGCCACGGTCACCCACAGCACCCTTTCTGCATAGGTCAAATTGGTCAGTCTTAGTGTAACACAGAGATGGGCAGTCGATTCGAGTCATGCAAAAATGCTGTTTTTGATCCCTCATGTTGACTGGAGTTGTGGACATCACTGACCCGGACTCAACTTGCAATTTGGGGCCAGTGACTTGGGGAACAAAAGAGTCAAGACCTGAAATGACTCAAGGAGGAAGGCTTAATCCATTGACTCACAACTCAACTCATTTCTCAGGTGGGATGCCCAAGTTTCTGTGCCACAACATAGTGGGTTTCCTGTTATCGGAAACAAAAGCATTTTTGGCTTTGAACCCTGCCACCACCCTCCTCTTCTAAAGATCCACCCATTACAGTGCGGTGGTCCAATTGGTGACACATGTAGAGAGAGAGTCTACATGGCTTTTGAGTTTTAGCTGGGTACCTTTCCAAATACCTCAAATGACATCTTTTATCTACCCAACAAGGTTGATAGAGGACCAAGTTTTCATGTTGCACATAAACCTTCTTCTTTAGAGAAGAGGCAGAGAAGAGCACAGACTGAAGCTTGCAACACAACCGATTCTGGTAGCTCATTAAAAACAAATATCACCTGGATCACTACGGGCCTATGTTTGCTATCTTTGGGACCAACCTGAGACACAACCCATGTAAAGGTCGTGAGTAGTCAACTTCATAGCAAACAGATACTCAGCTGGCAGGGCAGCATCTCCCTTTCTCCATTAGAGCAATCCTAATGTGTGACAGAACAGCAAGGCCTGCAGGCCTGCACCATATCCAGCGCAAGTTGGAGCAGGCAGGAGCCTCCCTGGGGTAAGAGCACATTTGTGCCCTTGCCCCAGAGTAGGCGCCAGCTACCCCGATGGACTTGCTTGGATCTACTGTTTAGCAGGCGCAGCTCTGAGCTAGCCACGTGGTCCAAATCGGGGTCATGCAGCCGGGAGATGGAGTCTTGGATGTGGCCTGTACCCAGCTCCGCCCCCCCTCCCCAGACTGGCACACCTCCCAGCCCACCCAGTTCCTCTCTCCCTCCCACCCTCCCCCTGCCCAGAACGCTCTTGCGCCAGCCACACTCAGCTGGCGCAGGAACAGCACAGCCTTTGGATGGCGCACCCAAAGGCACCAGCGCTGATGCAAGGGTGCCAATCGGCACTCTGGCACCAGCACTGCAGCCATTCGGCTGACACTAGCAGCTAGCGTCAGCCAAACAACAGGCTTTGGACTGAACACAGTGGGGCCCTGATGTCCAGTTCTTCCTTCAAATTGAGGGCAAAGTGGCGATTTTAAAAAACGAATCCAACACTCCATCTGTGTACAATAGGTAGCCTGGCCGTAACTGTGAGCTCCACATTCTACTTGGTTGTTTTGTGCAGCCTCATTTCTTTTCTTTTTTTTCTGTCTTGATTTTCTCAAGCTATTTTAAGCTACTCTTGCCTCTGCCTTTCCTTTCTGGGCCTTTTGCCTCCTGACCCCATTCATGGGCAGCCAGTTTACAGGTGATTCTCTTAATTAGTTTTGCTTTCATTTAATCTTTTGAAAACAAATTTTGTCAAAATGAGACGGGAGAACCATCCTGCCCCTCCTTTCCATCATTCTCTGGACTGGAGCTCATTTGCGTATTTGATTAAGCTCTCCAGGGAGCTTGTTGGAATAACAGCCGGTCCATGGTAAGACAGTGCCGTCCCATCTCTTGCTTTCTCCAGGAGCTGAGCTCCTCACCCATCTGTCCTCAATCTTCACTCTCATGATTCCCTTCTCTGTCATCACAAGGTCAATCAATCAATCAACAGGTACTTGTATACCGCTTTTCAACATAAAGGTCACAAAGCGGGTTTCCAGGGCAAATAGTAATAATAAAGTTAAATGGCTCCCTGTCCCAAAGGGCTCACAATCTAAAAAAAAGGCAGACCACCAGCAACGGCCACTAGAAAGACTGCACAGGGGTGAAGAGGGACAATTACTCTCCCCCTGCTAAATATAAAAGGAACACCACTTGAAAAAGTGCCTCTTGCCCAGTTAGCAGGGGCAAGGTGATTTTTTTTTTTTTTTGGTCTTGCGTATTTCATCTTTTAACAACCTAGCTCTTGATCTCCAGTGCATTCAAGAGAAGGCAGATAGATTGAGATACTAACATCTGTTCGGTCACTGTTTTTTGTCATGCCGGGGGGGGGGGGCACTAGATACTGACTAGCTCCTGCTTGCTTTTCCTGCTTGCTATCTTGTTCCTCCTGTTCCTTCCCTGCCTTTGATTGTACATCTGCTTGTGGCCTTCTTGAGCCTCCACTGCTGCCTTGAAACTTGCCTTTTGCTTGTTCTGGACTATTCAAATGCTTCTGAGCCACTTGGACCAACAACCAATCTACCCAGGCCTAGAACCCCCAAAATGGAGTTTTGACTCACACCAGGGCTTGGAAGGATTGTGAGATTAAGGGCCCAATCCTATCCAACTTTCTAGCACTGATGGAGCCAAAATGCAGTCCAAGATAAGGGAACAAACATTCCCTTACCTTGAGGAAGTCTCCATGACTGATCCCTCCACCACAGGATGCAGCGCACACCCTGTGTGCATCAATGCTAGAACTCTGGATAGGATTGGGTCCTAAGATGGGTATAGAAAAGAAATGCACATGAACAGCAAAAAAGGAAGACAGCTCTTATATGTGATGGGGCAGACCTGAGCTTAAATATGAGACTACTGCCATCATTTCCCTTTGAGTTCTCGTAATTGCTAGTATTAGGGGCCTGTAGAAGCCCATGGAGGACGTGGTGGCGCTGTGGGTTAAACCACGGTGGCTGAACTTGCTGACAGGAAGGTTGGCAGTTCAAGACCGGTTGCTTGTCCCAGCTCCTGCCAACCTAGCAGTTCGAAAGCACCTAAAAATGCGAGTACATAAATAAGTACCATTTCAGTGGGAAGGTAACAGCGTTCCGTACACCTTGGCTCATAGTCATGCTGGCCACATGACCACAGAAACTTGTCCTCAGGACAAATGCCGGCCCTTTGGCCTAGAAACAGGGATGAGCACCGCCCCCTACAGTCGGTCACAATTAGGCCATTTGGTAATGGGGAAACCTTTACCTTTTAAAAGCCCATAACCTCTGCTAGTCATAAGCCACAGGGGAGCTAAATAAGTTGCAATGAGCTCCAGTGAGGCTGCAGTGGCAGTGGTGCAGCTCTTCCCATCGTTCCAACAAGAACTTTTCTTCTGCTTTGAAGCTTGCTTTTGGCTACAGAAAAGTGCACAGCACAGCACTGCTAATGAAACACGATCGGCAGCCAAGTGCCGCCAGACTTTGAAGTCGAGATTGGATCTAGAGGGGATTAGATCTCCCATTTTCAAGTCTCATTCCATGGTCACAAGATCCACATCTTCAATGACACACTGAGATGCCTCAAAAATCAGAACATCGGATAAAACAGTGCCCAGCCCATCAAAAGGAAGAAGACAAAGCTAACCAAAGGAGATGACTTTAACACAAAGATGATGGGGATGGGGCGGGGATGCGATTGTAGTGAAATTACATATGAGCGAAAGAGTGAATTATTCTCACTCTCAAAGTATTTGCATTCTAGATCATCCATTGTATCTCAGTGGCAATTGGTTCAGGAAAACCCAAACAAAGGTACTTCACACAGAGCACAATCCTAACCTGGAGTTAGGCCAGCCCAGGTAGGCGAGCAAAGTCTGGGCAGCACAAGGGACACCGTAAAGTATGTTTGGACCACTCTCAGTCAGAGAGGCCAGCACACAGACTTGTGCCATCCTCCCTGACTCCAAGAGTGGACCAAATGTGCTTTACGGTGGCCCTTGTGACAGCCAAACTTTGCTGGCCTAACTCCAGGTTAGGATTGCACCCACAATGAAAATCACCTTATGGATTTTGCAGTCCCCTAAAAAAAGTCCCCCATCCTGTACTTGTGCCTCTGACTTTTTGTTCCTATTGACATTTGTCTCCACTGAACTATACCTTTGGTATGGGCTCAATGATGAAACCTGTCAAGACCATTTTGATTGGTTGTCAAGAACTTCATTGGTTTTCCAGGGTGCTATGTATCCCCCACCCCAGCTTTGTGTCATCTGCAAATGTGATGAGTGTTCCCTCTACCCTTTCATTTATAAAAATCTCATAGGCATCTCATAGGAAGGCAAACTCATAGCTGACAGATGTTCGTTCAGTGTTTCCAGTTTTGCATCCTAACAAGTCCTGTGCGCATCACACTTCATATCTAAGTCCTCTGTGTGTGCGTGCGTGCGTGCGTGCATGCATGCATGCGTGCATGCGTGCGTGCATGCATGTGTTTTCACCCCCTATTTCTTTCTACTCCCCGCTCGCCTCCACTGTAGCTGTCTTTTTCCTTTCCTTTGTTGTCTTGGTTACGTGGCCGGGCTCCTGATATGCTGCTCGTTTTCATTTTAATAATATGCTCTTGTAAAGCACAATATTTTACTTCAATTGCATGTGTCACTGGAAAAATTCCTTTGACGTGGGTGACATTTGTATATCAACCAACTGATGCTGCTTTATGATTCTGAGGACTCTGCAAGACATTCACGAATTGGAACGTCTCCGGAGCCTGAAATATGATCTGTATCATCTTTTACAGAAATATATAAACAACAAACATCAATCCACTGTAAGGCTGCATGGAGAAAAAAAAAAGAAGACAGGAAAAAGTTTTCCAAACTACTGTCTTGACTCCTTACCAAGAGTCGGTAGGTTAAAAAATTCCACACTACAGGAAAAATGCATTCCCCCAAAAGAAAGATCATACTAGGCACTTTAGTGTTTGAAGTTCTCCACCTACATAATGCTGTTGCAATTCTTACCAAAAACCCAGCAAGGTTGCGGGTTGGGGGGGCAGAGAGAGGTGTCTTGCCAAAGACTACGTACTGAGTTCATGGCAGAGGCAAGATTCAAACGGGAGACATCTGCATTCACAGCTCTAAACGACACCAGCTCTCTAAACTGTGAAAATGGGCAGCGCAATCCTACAATGGACGTAGCGTTGACACAACGTTGTCGTGTTGGCGCTGCATCATTAGTGCTGATCCGTGGGCGCTGAGCAGCACCTCCACGTCAGCGCTAATGCTCTGAAGCCAATGCTACGAGTGCAGAGCGCCAACAGGGAGCCTTCCTCGCACCGACCGAAGCCAGTCGGCGCGAGGGAGGAACCGTCCCATTCTGGGACAGGGATTGGTGGGGCAGAGGGAGGTTGGGGGTGGGACACGGGTGGGACATGGGATGCGGCCATACGGCCGCATCCTAAACCCATCTGGGAGGCTGCGTGGCCCCGATTCAGGTCACGCGGTCTCCTCGGATCTGCTCCCGCTATTTAGCGAATGCTCCCTTGCCGTGGGGAGGCTCCAGACTCACCTATACTGCATTGGATTTGGATTTGGCCAGCCAGCCTCGCTAATCCAGTGCAGTATAGGACTGTGCCCTAAGGATGGGGCAAAAGCACCCTATAGAATTAACCACTGGTTTCTGATGCCCTTCAGAATAGCTTCCATGAAGTTACCCTATTTTGTGTAACACTGACAACCTGACAATGTGGAGATGACATTGTAGACAAATGTTGAGTAGATGCTTTGGATTTTGTCAAGCTATTCTACATATCCTGCCATTTTGATATTTGGTAACCCAACGTGCACCACACTGACCAATTCTGAGCAAGTGATTCAGGCTATGGGCTGGTGCCCCAAGTCACATGTCATAATCTCAGCGACACACATGCCCCAGAGCAGTCCTCAATGCCACCCACAGAGCTGCTCTTGCCTTTGCTTCTCTGCCCCTGCACTTGTTCCACTGAAGTACAGATATATTTCTGCTTCATCTTGCCTCAGGCAATTTTACAGACCAACACAAGGTATTTTTCTCTCTCCCCATACCAAACGCTATTGCCAATTTGATGGACTTATGTCCGGAATAACAATGAGCATTGCTGGGAATATTTCTGACACTTTTGTACTTTGAAAGGACTCCAACTCAAAGTAAAGAGAAAGAAAGAAAGAAAGAAAGAAAGAAAGAAAGAAAGAAAGAAAGA
>JAJKFI010000010.1:5620612-5630677 GCA_029204185.1 Lerista edwardsae
AAAGAAAGAAAGAAAGAAAGAAAGAAAGAAAGAAAGAAAGAAAGAAATTTTCTTTTACTGAATAAAAAATCAATTAAAAAACTTCAAAACCAGAAAGTATCCTTTGTCTTCTGATTATTTTAGTGTTGGAGAGAAGGCAACATGGATACCAATACATTCAGATCAGTTGGAACCATCTGTAAATATCATGATGTAGCCTTCCTAATTCACACCCAGACATTGTTCACACAGCTATAAACTTCATAAGAACACAAGAAAATCCCTGCTGGCTCAGGTCCAAGGCTCATGTAGTCCAGTATACTATTTTTGGTAGTGGCTAAACAGATGCCTCTGGAAAGTCTACAGGCAGGAGTGACAGGCATATTTCTCTTCTGCCATGGCTCTCTTGCATCTGGTACTCAGAGGCCTGCTGCCACTCATTCTGGGCGGAGCATCTAGTCATCATGATGAGCAGCCAGTGATAGACCCATCCTTTGTGAATTTGTCTTATCCCCTTTTAAAGCCATACAAGCTAGTGGCCATCATCGTATTTTGTTACAATTAATTCTATAGATCAATTATGCACCAATGAAGAAGTCGCTCCTTTTGTCCATCTGAAATTCCCCACCAATCAGGTTCAGTTCTATGGTAAAGTAAGAGGGAGAACAATTTTCTGTATACATATCCTCTATACAATGCCTAAGCCTGAGGGTGCAATCTGAACCTGGAGTTAGGCTGGCACAGTTAGGCCAGCAAAGTTTGGCTGGCACAAGGGCTACCGTAAAGTCCGTTTGGACCACTCTCGGAGTCAGGGGGATGGTGCATGTCTGTTGCGCCAGCCAATGCTCAGTTTGGATGGCACCCTTCATCATACATCATACTGGCCTAAAGGACTCAGTCTGAATTCCAAATGTTCTCCATGCAGGGGAAGACTTATTCAAATGTTCCTTTCCTTAAAAAAAAAAAATTCAGCCAGCTGAGGACTCTGCCTTCTCCAAAGAATTACTCATTCATTACTCAGAATATGTTAACATGTTCACAAGCCCTCAGCGGGTTAGGAAATGTACAGCATTTCTCAGGAAGGCATGATGTCTTCTCTGACAAGAGCAGAATACAAGAGTAGCCAGATAAACCATCACATAGAACACAGCAAGCCAATTGTTCTCCCTTAGAAGGTGAACCCAATAGATCTTAAAGGTCAATCAAGTTACCTGCCAAAAACTCTCAACCTCAGTTCAGAATACAAGCACTGATAGCCCCAGATGATAAACAGAAATTGCTGCAAGAAAGCCATGGTGAAGCCAAGAATGAACTTTCCACTCTCTTGGATGGCACCCAAGGAAGAACAGCTCAGCACCTTAAAGACTTACAGAACAATCCTATGCACGTCTACTCAGAAGCAACTAAGTTCAATGGGACTTATTCCTACGTAAGTGTGCACCTTAAATCACACGCTTTCGTGGACCATGGCAAAGATTGGATGAGGAGGATTCTGGTCTATGAAAGTTTCTGATACAACAAATGTCTTCATCTTTAAAGTACCACTGCAGCACCACTAGGTGCAGTGGCACTCAGAGCAGACATGACATCATCATATCACATGATGTCATCACACCACTTCCAAGTTCTCCTCTTTAGAACTACAGACTGCTTGCCAGTAGACACTTTAGCAAAAAGTCTCCAGCAAGTATCTGCTAGTAAGAGGTGTGGCTCTGGAGCTTTAAAGAGTCTCCAGCAAGCAAACAAGACTCTTTAGAACTCCGGTGAACTCTAGAGCGAACACACGGATGCACCGCTTGCTGGCAGTTGTTTACTGGAGACTCCTTAATAAAGTGTCTGCCAGCAAGTGCTCCAGCATTCTAAAAGTCTCCAGCAAGCATCTGCTGGCAAGTTGCACCTCCTTCTGGTCTGGTACCCAGGGCAGACCGCCCCATCCTCCCCCATTTGATATGTCACTGAATGCCATAGAACTCTTCAGTGACTTTCCTGAAACAAACTAAAATGGCCACACCTCCAAAATTTGCTGCCACTGAGAACCAAGATCTTTTTCATATGCTGGCATGAATGAGGACAAAACCTACCCTCCTGTAAAATCTAGCCTCCTGTAACATCCATAATAGAGTAAGCATCCATATTCCACCCCAGCGTGCCACGATAACATGCAAAACATGAGTTGTGTTTCAGATAGCATCCTTTTCCAACTTCCAATGCAGACCAGACATCCTGGGCTTGCATCTAGGAGATGCATCAATCAATAGATCACAAGTCGATCACATTAAGACCACCTGTTTTGAGCTTAGTCCTGCTCATCGTGCAGATAGCTGTTCTCTTTTCATTCACATCAGCCAAACATCATCAAGAACCATTCACCAAAAACAGAAACCACTGGCCTCCACACCCATACCATTCAACGTGCATTCTCCACTTCAAGCCATATCAAGTTAGGAAAAGCCCAGCTCACCTTTTTCAGCTTGCCACTCTTGGTGCCGACAAAAGCCAATGAGTGGTTCTTATAGACATATGCAATGACAGATGTCATTCTGTCCTGGTCTTCAGTGAAAATGGGGAGTCCTCGCACCATTTCTGATACTCCGAGTGGGGCGTTCATATCCAGGCCACAGAAATTATCATCAATTGTTAAGAGCTGTAGAGAAAGAAAAATAGCATTAAGTAACAGCATAGAGAGATGACACCTTGTTTATTATTGCCTGGTCATTGGTGATGAACACAAGTTAACATAAAAAACATAAAAAGAGCCCTGCCGGAACAGGCCAAGGGCCCATCTAGTCCAGTTTTCACAGTGGCCCACCAGATGTCTCAGGGAGCACATAAGACAACAAGATGTCTGCATCTCATTGGCATTCCCCTGCATCTGGCATTCCGAGATAGCCTACTTCTAACATAAAGAGGTTGCATGCATCATGCATGGCCCATGATGGACTTTTCCTCCAGAGATCTGTCCAATCCCTTTCCAAAGGCACCTAGGTCAGACACCATCACCACCTCCTGTGGCAAGGAGTTCCACAGATTAAATACCCCTGGGTAAAAAGAGTATTTCCTTTTATCTGTTCTAATTCTCCCAACACTCAATTTTAGTGGATGTGCCCCTGGTTCTGGAATTGGGAGAGAGGGAAAAGAACATCCCTCTATCCACTTCATCCATCCCTTGCATAATTGTGTACATCTCAACCATGTCCCCCCACCTCAGGCACCTTTTTTCTAGACTGAAGAGCCCCAAACGCTGCAGCCTTTCCTCATAAGGGAGGTACCCCAGCCCAGTCATCATTTTCGCCACTCTCTTCTGCATGCTGTCTTCTGCAGTTCACCAATTAAGGGCCTTTCCAAACTGGAAAAACGGGCAGCAAAATGGCAGATGTGCTCTAATGTGGCTGTAAAGGGATGCACTTTGGGGCAAGACAAAAATTTCGCATAGATGCCGATGGGTTCTAAGCTGTCTGTGATGAATCAGCTGAGGCTGCAGTTGGGGGTCTTTGCAAGCACTGATTACTTGTTACATGCAAAACATTCTACGGCAAACCACAGTACAAATCATACAGCACCACCAGACCACCACCACCCGCACTGATTTCCACAGGGTAACACAAAAATGGAAGGAAGGAAAGAAGGTCTCATATGGTCAGATCCTCACTGGTGGTGGTGGTCCCTGACCCATGAAATTTCCTGCCCTACGAAGTGCGGCCAGGTTCCTCCCTGCTGCTCCTCTGCTGTAAATTGAAGACCTGTCTTTTTTTCAGAAAGTCTACACTACCCAACTGCTAATATTTGGCATTTCCAGCTCTCTCTTGCTTCTGGTTTTAGAGGTTTAACTGCAACTTATTTTTTGTCGTAGCAGTTTTTATTGTTTTTAATTTATATGTTGCAAGCCACTCTTGGGTCTTCAGAGAAGAGCTAGGTAAAACATATTTTAAATAGATCGCTGATGCCAAACTCTTTGCCACCATTTTGTTCATTCACTCAGGGCACAATCCTAAACTGGAGTTGTTGTTGTTGTTGTTCAGTCGCTAAGTCGTGTCCGACTCTTCGCGACCCCATGGACCACAGCACGCCAGGCCTCCCTGTCCTCCACTAGCTTCCGGAGTTCACCCAATTTCATGTTCATCGCTTCGGTGACACTATCTAACCATCTCATCCTCTGCCGCCCCCTTCTCCTTTTGCCTTCAATCTTTCCCAGCATGAGGGTCTTTTCTAAAGAGTCCTCTCTTCTCATGAGGTGGCCAAAGTATTGGAGCTTCAGCTTCAGGATTTGTCCTTCCAGGGAGCAATCAGGCTTGACTTCCTGTAGGATGGACTGATTGGACCTCTTTGCAGTCCAGGGGACTCTCAAGAGTCTTCTCCAGCACCATAATTCGAAAGCATCTATTCTTCGGCGCTCTGCCTTTCTTATGGTCCAGCTCTCACAGCCATACATAGCTACTGGGAAAACCATAGCTTTGACTATGCGAACCTTTGTTGGCAGGGTGATGTCTCGGCTTTTGATTAAGTTGTCTAAGTTCGCCATAGCTTTCCTCCCAAGAAGTAAACGTCTTTTAATTTCATGGCTGCAGTCACCATCTGCGGTGATCTTGGAGCCCAGGAAGATAAAGTCTGTCACTGCTTCCATTTCTTCCCCTTCTATTTGCCAGGAAGTGATGGGAGTGGTGGCCATGATCTTAGTTTTTTTAATGTTGAGCTTCAAGCCAATTTTGGCACTTTCCTCTTTCACCCTCATCAGCAGGTTCTTTAAGTCTTCCTCACTTTCTGCCATTAGAGTGGTGTCGTCTGCATATCTGAGGTTGTTGATATTTCTCCCAGCGATCTTGATTCCAGCTTGTGAATCATCCAGCCCTGCCTTCCTCATGATGTACTCTGCATATAAGTTAAATAAGCAGGGTGACAGCATACAGCCTTGTCGTACTCCTTTCCCAATTTGAAACCAGTCGGTTGTTCCATGTCCAGTTCTAACTGTTGCTTCCTGGCCCACGTACAGGTTTCTCAGAAGACAGATAAGGTGGTCTGGTACTCCCATCTCTTCAAGAACTTGCCACAGTTTGTTGTGATCCACACAATCAAAGGCTTTAGCATAGTCAATGAAGCAGAGGTAGATGTTTTTCTGGAACTCTCTGGCTTTCTCCATGATCCAGCGAAGGTTGGCAATTTGATCTCTAGTTCCTCTGCCTCTTCGGAAACCAGCTTGTACATCTGGTAGTTCTCGATTCACATACTGCTGAAGCCGAGCTTGTAGGATTTTGAGCATGACCTTGCTAGCATGTGAAATGAGTGCAATGGTGCGGTAATTCGAGCAATCTTTGGCATTGCCCTTCTTTGGGATTGGAATGTAAACTGATCTTTTCCAGTCTTGTGGCCACTGTTGGGTTTTCCAAATTTGCTGGCATATGGAGAGCAGCACTTGGACAGCATCATCTTTTAAGATTTTGAGTAATTCCGCTGGAATGCTGTCACCTCCACTAGCTTTGTTGTTAGTGAGGCTTTCTAAAGCCCACTTGACTTCACTCTCCAGGATGTCAGGTTCGAGCTCAGTGACTGTACCACTGTGGTTATCAGGAACATTGAGATCGGCCTTATAGAGTTCCTCTGTGTATTCTTGCCACCTCTTCTGAATCTCATCTGCTTCTGTTAGGTCCTTGCCATTTTTGTCCTTTATTGTGCCTACCTTAGCATGAAATTGTCCTTTGACATCTCCAATTTTCTTGAAAAGATCTCTAGTCCTCCCCATTCTGTTGTTTTCCTCTATTTCTTTGCATTGCTCATTTAGAAAGGCCTTCCTATCTCTCCTTGCTGTTCTCTGGAAATCTGCATTCAGTTGGGTATATCTTTTCCTTTCTCCCTTGCTTTTGGCTTCTCTCCTTTCCTCAGCTATTTGTAAAGCCTCGTCAGACAGCCACTTTGCCTTCTTGCATTTCTTCCTCTTTGGGATGGTTTTAGTTGCTGCCTCCTGTACAATGTTACAGACCTCCGTCCAAAGTTCTTCAGGCACTCTGTCTACCAAATCTAAGCCCCTAAATCTATTTGTCACCTCCACTGTATATTCGTAGGGGATCTGATTTAGGTCATACGTGGAGGGCCTAGCGGTTTTCCCTACTTTTTTCAGTTTAAGCCTGAATTTGGCAAGAAGAAGCTGATGATCTGAGCCACAGTCAGCTCCAGGTCTTGTTTTGACTGCCTGTATGGAACTTTTCCATCTTTGGCTGCAAAGAATGTAATCAATCTGATTTCGATGTAGACCATCTGGTGAAGTCCATGTGTACAGTCGCCGTTTGTGTTGCTGGAAAAGGGTGTTTGCTATGACTAATGTGTTCTCCTGACAGAACTCTATCAGTCTTTGCCCTGCTTCATTCTGTACTCCAAGACCAAACTTGCCTGTTACTCCTATTACCTCTTGACTGCCTACTTTAGCATTCCAATCCCCTATGATGAGAAGGACATCTTTTTTGGGTGTTAATTCTAGAAGCTGTTCTAGGTCTTCATAGAAGCGGTCAACTTCTTCCTCATCAGCACCAGTGGTTGGGGCGTAGACTTGGATTACTGTGATGTTGAAAGGTTTGCCTTGGATCCGAATGGAAATCATTCTATCATTTTTGAGGTTATACCCCAGTACTGCTGTTCTCACTCTCTTGTTCACGATGAAGGCTACTCCATTTCTTCTAAGGGATTCCTGCCCACAGTAGCAAATATAATGGTCATCTGAATTAAATTCTCCCATTCCTGTCCACTTTAGTTCACTAACTCCCAGGATGTCGATGTTCAGCCTTGACATCTCACGTTTGACCACATCTAGCTTGCCTTGATTCATAGATCTGACGTTCCAGGTTCCTATGTAGTATTGTTCTTTGCAGCATCGCACTTTCCTTTCACTTCCAGACACATCCACAGCTGAGCTTCCTTTCAGTTTTGGCCCAGCTACTTCACTCTTTCTGGAGCTACTAGTACTTGTGTTCTGCTCTTCCCCAGTAGCATAATGGACACCTTCCGACCTGAGGGTCTCATCTTCCAGTGTCATATCGTTTAGCCTTTTAGTTTTGTAATCCATGAGGTTTTCTTGGCAAGAGTACTGGAGTGGGTTGCCATTTCCTTCTCTAGCGGATCACGTTTAGTCAGAACTCTCTACTATGACCTGTCCATCTTGGGTAACCCTACATGGCATAGCTCACAGCTTCATTGAGCTACTCAAGCCCCTTCGCCACGACAAGGCAGTGATCCATGAAAGGGAAACTGGAGTTAGGCCAACACAATTAGGCCAGCAAAGTTTGGCCAGCACAAGGGACACCATAAAGTATGTTTGGACCACTCTCGGAGTCAGGGAGGATGGTGCACGTCTGTGTGCTGGCCTCTCTGTCTCCAAGAGTGGTCCAAACATACTTTATGGTGTCCCTTGTGCTGGCTAAACTTTGCTGGCCTAACTCCAGGTTAGGATTGCACCCTCAGCCACATCCACACAGAAGTAGCACTTGGAGCAAATATGAACATTGTCCATAAGACTCCTAGGACAGCTCAGTTACACTCTGTTCTTTGTTTAGCCTTCAAACCATAGTGTCTTCTGTGTTACTTCCAAGGAATTTTCTGCTTCTCTGCAACACCAAGGAGGCCTCTGGATCTCAACCAAAGTTCAAAACGCAGTTGCCCATATTCATTCCAAAAGGTTTGCACAAGAGATATTCCTGGTACACAAAGTGAATCTGACTTCCACTGTGAAATATAGAACTGTGATAATTTGAACAGGTTCTCTGTTGACATCATGAAGATGCGCAGAATTCTAAAAGCAATTCAAGCACATTTCAGTGGGCTCATTCCAGTACATGGCTGTTTGCAGTACTGTGATGTGCAAACCTTGATGTGACTATAGACATAATTGCATCAAGATCATTTCTGTGTTTTACAAAATGTGCAGACGTGCATGTGCACATCAGTAAAACAATGCGTAAAAAGATTCATGATTCAGCACGAAGTCTGCTCATATCAAGATCGCTTTCTTGTAAGGTTGTACGAATGCTTCTGTGTGCACTGTTAATTGGGTGGGGGGAAGCGATGCAAGTAAAAACCAAGGCAAACTGCACATGCCCCAAATCTGTGGGTGAATGGCTGAGACACACTGAATTGCTGCATTTTGCTTCCTTCCCTATTATTCATTCTCCCAAAGGCTCCTAACCCCAAACCACTGTTGCTCATCATTCTGACATCAACAGCCGGGTCTTCTCTCCACCATCACACAGGCTCTGGAAGCATTATTTGGTGGTCAGGGATTAAAGTTTGGAAGTCCCTTTGGTCTTCTTCACACATGCCAGGAAGCAGCTTGGCAGGTTTTCAGGTGCCAGATAAGCAGGAGACTTTGCCAGAAATGGTGGCTCTAATATGCCTCAATTGCCTTTTTAAGCATCTGCTTTTAAACACACCTCTGCAAAGAACTGTGATCACCGCCAAATCCACACTTTGGGAGACATCCCAGCCAAAGGATTAGCACCACCCCATGCCATTCCTCCTCACTTTCACTTTGGCAGTGTGTCTGCCCCATTAGCTGGGCCTCTTTGAAAGGGAGACTCTTCCAAAATCAGAGCCTCTGCCTAAGGGAGTGCTGATGCTGCTGGTCAGCTGTAAATCTTCCATCAGCTCTCTTTATTCCTATGGCAGGTGTTTGGCTCCTCAAGGAACTCCTGTTTGCTCATTTGGCTGCTGTGCTGCTTTGGGTGCACCTCCAACAACACATGTGGCCTTCCATAAACAGAAGCTAAAACAATAACAGGGCTCAGTATATTGCACCCTTAAGTAGCTAATCTATTGAAGCAGGTGCAAAGGAAACAAATGCAGGTGGACTTAAAGATCCCAGGGCTCCGGAATACAAGAAGAATATTTAAAATGCTTCGGAGCATATGCAGAGTACTTTTTTTCTGAAACAGTAGCTACAGCCACTTGCCCACACTAATGGCATCAGTGGACATTGTTTTTTGAGATCCAAGGATACAACTTCCAAGCAGCCTTGAATCCTAGCAGCATCCATTTCAGAAAACTGCAGACTTTGATAACTGAGTGCGACCCAGTTTGTCGGAAGAAGAGCAAAAGAAAATGCAGCTGTGTAATGCTCAAGGGGGTTCCATGAGCAAGAATAGATGGGACACAAGGAAGCTCCCATGATGACCTTGTGAAGCAGATGATCCCAAAAAGCCAAGTCCATATAGCTACTCCCTCCAAAGCTTCAAGCTCCCAAGGGAAGCTGCTAGGCTACTCCCATGAGTTTCTGACTATTCCCGTGTCCACTCATTGCTCCTTCTGCTTCAAGCACGTCATCGCTCCAGCTACTGAGGGCCAGACCTTGCCAACACTTGAACCCATCTCACAGCCTCCTTCCATATGAGCCCTCTGGGACTTAAGACCTCTTGAGGCAGCCCTGCTTCAGATTTCATCTCATGGAGATGCAAAGTTAGACTTTATAAGAAGCAGAGCCCTTTCTGTGTTAACTTCAATGCCCTGGAAATCTCTCTCACAAGAGGAATTCATTCAGCCTCATCCCTGCTGTCCACCTGAACTTCAACTTTGGAAGATCCACCCCAACCACCTTTTATCACAACTGCCAATTTTACGAGTGTTGGGAGAGTTAAAACAGATAAAAGGAAATACTTTTTCACCCAGCGGGTAATTAAGCTATGGAACTCCTTGCCACCGGAGGTGGTGATGGCATCTGGCCTAGATGCCTTTAAAAGGGGACTGGACAGATTTCTGGAGGAAAAGTCCATTGTGGGCTATAGGCCATGAGGGGTTGGGCAACCTCCTTACATTAATAGTAGGCTACTTCAGAATGCCAGGTGCAAGGGAGTGGCAACAGGATGAAAGCATCTTGTTGTCTACTGAGCTCCCTTAGGCACCTGGTGGGCCACTGTGAGATACAGGAAGCTGGACTAGGTGGGCCTTTGGCCTGATCCAGTGGGGCTCTTCTTATGTTCTTATGTTTACAACATTTTTGGTTGCAATTGAGCACCAGGCTTGTAGTCTGGGGAAAGGCAATATAGAAATCTTCTAAATGAATAGTCTAACATACATACATACATACATACATACATACATACATACATACATACA
>JAJKFI010000010.1:5630687-5699784 GCA_029204185.1 Lerista edwardsae
ACATACATACATACATACATACATACATACATACATACATACATACATACATACAGTACATCAGTGGGTACTGAAATCTTAATGCACCACAGACCTAGGCATGCACACGGAAGGTGTGACATGGCCATTCGAAAAGAACACAGAGAGAATTCATCACACACATACACACAAACCAAGACAAGCCCATAGCAAGGCTAATTTCCCTCGGAGTCACAAGCATTGAGGAAGTAGCAGTTTAGTGGGGAAGCCTCTTCCCTAGCCAAAATAACCTTCCAAGATGGTGGTGCCCAGCTTTTTCAGATGGCTGCCCCAAGCTCTTCGTGACCCCCTGAAAATCGGTTCATGATCCCCTTGGGGGTTCCGCCCCCCAGATTGGGAACCACTGCATTAGAATATAAACTAAGTACAGGACATACATTTCAGCCCTCTCTCACGGATGTCTCCTTCAACACAGAACCACTACGGTAAGTTAGCAGAACCTTCCAGATGGAGAGCTGGAGTTCGGAATTGCATCCTAATTGTACACCACATGCCACTGCAAGGCCAGTGGTTACTGTGCAATTACATGCCACTATGTACAAGTGACAATGCAGTTACAGCCACTTTTCCAATTACAGGGGAATTGCAACCCTGAAGCTAAGAGGTTTTTCACTCAGATGTAATTTAGGCAAGAACAGAAAGGAGAATGAAGTTGCTTAAATTTACTGGGACTCGTGTCTGCGGCTGTTCGTATTTTTCTTTTTTTTATTATTTTGATCATCAGATTGTGGACTGGTGTCAAGTTTCCAGAGAGCTATAGAATCTTAATGCACCACAGACTTTGCCGCCTGTCTTTGCTACCGCCACACTTCCCAGCACATGGCTTCAGGCAATAATGTAGCATGTATCGTGCATCGTAAAAAGTGCAATTTCCTGGCAGCGTTTCTTCTAGACCAAAGGTTTCCTTCCTGGTGCTTCAAGCAGGACTTTCACAGTTACATTTCATGAGCAAAAGTAAAGAGGGCAGTAGTGACTTCTGTAATGTTTTCCAGGATTAAGGACGCTCTTTGGGTACACTTGATCTGAAGCACCAGGCAACTCTTGCGGTATACCTGCTTTTCAAACTTGCGCTGGTTTTGTATCAGCTGAACTGTCATGGCTTTTCTCAAAGAATTCTGGGAAATGTTCGATAAGAGTGACGAGAATTGGCTGTTCTCTTGGATTCCAAGTGGATCCAAGAACATAGGAAGCAATCTGCTGGGCCCGATCAAAGATCCATCTATTGCCCAATTCTAAGAACAGGCTATTCCAGGAGAACAAACGTTCTGCCCACATAACATGCTTTGCAATTGTCACAAATGTGACACCGCTGGAGAGTGGGTCAGGCCACTGCCAGACACAGGACGTGGCTGGGTCCACACAGCAACAAACACTAGGTGCCCACTGTGAAAGGAAAGTCTACGCAGGAAGGAGGTGGGGAAGGGATGGAACAGGGCAGGGGGTGGGCGGAATGGGATGGCGACGGAGGTGGAGAGAATGGTGAATCAGGCCTGGGAAGGGGGTGGGTTCAGCAGCAGTAATGCCCACCAAATCCTGACCCCCTTCCCAGGCCTCATCTGCCTTTATGGGTCAATGTGGACTTGACCCACGAAGTGGTGTAACTGGCACAGCTCTGAGTTGACAAATGTTCCCTTACCCGGAGTAGGCTTCCTGAGGCCGAAACACCCCCATGGGATTCAGCAGACACCATGTTGGTGCCACTACATTGCGGCATGGGGGGTTGAGGTGGCCTGGGCTGCCCATCTGGCATCCTTCTTCCCACCAGTGGCCAACCAGATGCTTACAGGAAGTCCTCAACTAAAGCAGGTGTACTTTCTTTTCATTCAAGCAATGGAAATCTATGGCTAATGGTTAGAAGGCATTTTAAGGTACCACCTGGCTATTCCCCTTTCGGTAACAATTAAACCTGCTGAAATTTATAAAGCCAAGGGCAGCGCAATCCTATACACACACACCCTTAGCACCAGCGCTGCGCTCTTTCGCCAGCCGAACGCTGTTGCGAATATGCCTTAAAGCGCATCCACGTCGGCGCTATGGCGTTCAGCCGGCGCAAGTGGCAGCACCAGCTTTCAGGCGCTGGCACAACCAGCACTGGGCGTAGCTGGGCGTAACTGGGCGCTGGGCGTAACTGGGCGGTGCAGTGGGCAGAGACGGCACTTATGATGCGGTTGTGACGCAGGACGGCCATAGTGCCATATCCTATGGTTCCCGGCCATGGCGGCCCTGATTCGGGCCGCTCCCGTGCACGTTCCTCTGTGCCTGCTATTTTGCTGGTGCAGATCCGAGCAGGCCCATAGGGGTGACTGGGGCTTACGCGAGTGCAAGGGGAAAACCTCCTCTTGTCCTGCATGTTGCTGCTGCTGCTGCCTCCGAATGGGCCTGTGGGTATGGCCCTGTACTGCTATGTCGGCCAGCTTACTAGGCCAGCATAAGGTAGGATTGCGCTCTTAGTTGCTTAATCTGCTCTTAAAGTCCTCCAGTAATGAAGCCACTGGAATCTTCTAGGGCTTCACAGACAGAAAGTTCTTCTTAATTTTCAGCCAAAGTCATTTTGTACTTTGTACTTCCATCCCTTTCTCTTTCTCTGAGAGCACAATCCTAAACTGCGCTGGAATAGCAGAGCCAGCAGGCCTGCACTGTATCGAGCATAGCTTTGTATTGGTGGATATGGGGAGCCTCCCTGGGGCAAGGGCACGTTCACACCCTTGCCCCAGGGAAGGCTCCAGCCTCCCCTATGGTTTCCTCAGCTCTGCGCCTGCTCAGAGCTGAGGAGGCCACAGGGCCCAAATCAGGGCTGAATGGCCTGGGGACGGAGGCTTGGATGCAGCCTAATGGCTGAATCCCATCTCCGCCCCCTCCCTGGGCCGGCACCAGTGATGTCATTCAGGGGGAACGGACCAGAACGGGCGTTCCGGATCCTAACAGGCTCCGTGGCTGGTTCCGGGTTCCCGACAACTGCCAATCAAAAGTGAGTTCCTGTTCCTAAATCATTTGTATGACACCACTGGCCGGCACACCTATTGGTCCGCCCCCCCCCACCCAGTTCCTCCCTCCCACCTGCCCGCCCCATGCCCAGAACCACTCTTGCACCAGCTGAGTTTGGTTGGCGCAGGAGCGGCGCTGTGACGTCTCTGCTTGGCGCCTTTGGGCTGACCGCTGTTGCTAGCTTTGGCCCAACGGCACTAGCACTGATGTGGGGGTGCCAGTCAGCCCCCCTCCCCGCACCAGCGCTAGTGATATTAGGCCAGTCAATTGCATCAGCCCAACGACCTGTAAAGTTTGCCCTGAAAGTTTGCACCACGCCAGAAATATCTGTAATTCCCACTTCAATTTTGAGCTGTAGTTCATGAAATAGATGCAGGTACACTAATTCACATCCAATGTATGGTAACACAGGAAAGCTGGCACTCAACCTGTGCCAAAGAGCAATTAGCATAATTATTATTTTTGTTTTGTGGGCAAAACTGCAAATCTTGGCTCCTGAGCACCGCAGCACATGTGACAACTGTGCCAGATGAAATTCAAAAGCAATATGGAAAATTCTGTTTGGGTTTACAGAGCTTCTTTGCCCAAATGATCCCAGGGCATTTGGCAAGCCTCAGTTATTAAAACTGAGAGGGGAGGGGAAACGCTATAATGAAGCAAAAGTTATCAGGCCTTTAACAAATGACAGCCTGATTTTAACCATATTTAGGGCCCAATCCGATCCAACTTTCCAGAGCCAGTGTAGCTGAAATGCAATCCTGAAATAAGGGAACAAATGTTCCCTTACTCTGAGGAAGCCCCTCCTTGTCACATGATTCAATGCATGCCACTTTGGCACAGCTGCGTCAGTGCTGGAATAGGATAGAATTGGGCCCTTAGTCAGTAATACGTTCTGTTGATTTCAGTGGGATTTACTCACTGATGCATGGCAGGAAACATGCCATGAAATCCCCATTCATTTATTTCAATGGAGTCTATACAAGAGAAGTTCCTGGCTGATTGTACCTAAAAGCAACATACACAATTATCAAATATTTTGCAGCACCTAGGATGTGGAACTCCTTGCCCCAGGAGATCTATTTATCCCCCTCTTTGCTGGGCATCCACTATTATTTGGAGATTTTTTGTTGTTTCAGCCTTAGCCTAATTTCATCTGGATTTCTCTTTGTCATCCCACTGTCCTCTGTCCACTGTGATTTTACTGACAAATGCCATTTCTTATTGATGTGAGTTTGGTATTGCTATCTGTGTTTCAGCCTCTGTCTGCCCCCACAGGCCCACATGTGCACCCTGTTCCCCACACAAAGAGAGATGGGGGCTTACTGTCACCTAATTGCTTCACTTTTGTTTTTTGGGATGCATTCTGGGGCGATGCTGGGAGCAGCAAGGAACTTCTGTGCAACCGGGAAATGGGTCTTTCATCCCTAAAAAGAACTGTGGCGGCTCAGAGCGCAATCCTAACCTGGAGTTATGCTGGCACAGTTAGGCCAGTGAAATTTGGCCGGCCCAAGGGACACCATAAAGTATGTTTAGATCACTCTAGGAGTCAGAGAGGCCGGCAAACAGGTGTGCGCCACCATCTGCCCTGACCCTGGTAACGGTAAAGATAAAGGTTTCCCCATGACCAAATGGTGTAGTTGTGACTATAAGGGGCGGTGCTCATCTCCATTTCAAAGCTTGTAGAGCTGGTGTTTTGTCCAAGGACAAGCTTCCGTGGTCATGTGGCCAGCATGACTATACGCCATAGCGCATGGAACGCCATTACCTTCCCACCAAAGTGGTCCCTATTTATCTACTTGCATTTAGGTGCTTTCAAACTGCTAGGTTGGCAGGAGCTGGGACAAGCAATGAGAGCTCACTCCGTCGCGCAGTCTTGAACTCCCAACCTTCCGGTCGGAAAGCCCAGCAGCAGTGGTTTAACCCGCTGTGCCACCCTGACCCTGAGAATGGTCTGAACACACTTTACGGTGTCCCTTTTGCCAGCCAAACTTTGCTGGCCTAATTATGCAGGCCTAACTCCAGTTTAGTGCCGGCCTAACTCCAATTTAGGATTGCGCTCACAGAAACACTGCAGTTTTGATGCAAAATGGTAGGAGCCCCAATTTTTGTCGTTTTAAAGGTATTTAAACCTGGATCCCAGTATCCGCTGGCATCTGCGGTAAATCAAATCCATGGATGATAGGATCCAACTGCATGCCCCTTTTGTTCTCAAAAACCCAAATCACAGGTATTTGCTGTACCCCTAGCTCTTCGGGTTACAGCAAAGGCATCTGCTAAAATGCCCTGTGGGTGTAGTTTCCAACAAAGCACAAAAACTTGTGAAGGCAAGTACAGTTCCAACCCGCCCTCCCCTGCAGATGTATCCCTCAGTCTGGAGAAGGATTTGCCTTCCAGGATGAAGCTGAACCAACTTGAGCCCATTACCACATCGCTCAACAAAATGATTATTGTGCAAATGCGGTCATGCCGCAGCCCCCAAACCAGCGATGCTTTAAATAGCATCCGACTCTCTCCGTGAATACCCTCTGATACGCCACTTCTGGCTCTCAGATTCCATTTTTTATTTGATGTATTTATTTTTTTCCAAGGACAGCCTCTTATGTAACTATTCCCTTTGGCTTGCAAACTTGCAAAGCAACAAAACGGCAAGGCAGTGTGAGGTCAGATTTGGCTATAAGCAGCATGTAAACAACTGCATGCAGGAAAACCGCTAGGCTGGGCCACATGTGACAAAACCTACTGAACCACATAAGAAAACAGCCTGGGTCCTTAGCAGCCATGCCAGGCTCAGCATCTAAAATCAACTCCTTCCCGACTAAACCTAATCAGTTGCAAGACGTATGGCCAAGAATTACTTGCAGCTGCCAAGGGGAAAGCTCTGGAAAACTCAGCCCGAACAGGAAGATTGGAGATGGGTGGGGAGAGAAGAGGGCCAGCAAAGAGGCTCACCTGCATAAGAACCTAAGCACATAAGAAGATCCCTGCTGGATCAGGCCAAAGGCCCGCCTAGTCCAGCTTCCTGTATCTCACAGTGGCCCACCAGGTGCCTAAGGGAGTTCAATAAACAACAAGATGCTTGCATCCTTTTGCTACTCCCTTGCACCCGGCACTCTGAAGTAGCCTACTACTAATGTAAGGAGGTTGCACAACCCATCATGGCCTATAGCCCACGACGGACTTTTCCTCCAGAAATCTGTCCAGTCCCCTTTTAAAGGCATCTAGGACAGACGCCATCACCACCTCCTGTGGCAAGGAGTTCCACAGATTAATTACCCGCTGAGTAAAAAAGTATTTCCTTTTATCTGTTTTAACTCTCCCAACACTCCATTTTAGCGGATGTCCCCTGGTTCTGGTTCTTGCCCTGCAAGAGGAGCTGGTTCGTATCACCCTCCCCATCTGGGTGAGAAAGTGAGCCCTGGGGTGACAGGCCAATTGCACAAAGAGCGGACTTAATTCAGACTCTGGAGAGGGCGGTGGGGAGAAAGAGTTGCCAGAAATATCTCAGACACAATAGCACCAGTCAGCCGCCCCAGGCCCCGTCCCACCCTGAATGGGCATGTTGTGTGAGCAGGGTCAAGGAGGGAAACAAGAAGTCAAGGCGCAGTGACAGTAGAAGTTGGAAAGGTTTGGCCAACAGCCAATTAAAGGGGCCAGCCATTTGCCAGCCATTTCTTCCCCCGCCATGCGTCTCAAGCCATATCTGAACACATCTCTTGTGCGACTTGCTCAGAAAGGCTGGAGACAGACAAGTGTCGAAGGTGGTCTGATGGAAGCAGAGCTTCCCATGGAGAACACGTCCATTTGTCCAGCGATGGGATCTACAAATGAACAAGGGGAACGCTGGGCGGGACTTACGCGGGGCTTCCGCATGATTGGCTGCCCATCCGCAGCGTTCCGCAGCTGTCCTGGCCTCGGGGGGCTGCCCCCCATTAGTGTGCCCCCCGCTGCTTGCCCAGGCACCCGGCGCGACCCTCACCTGTCCCCCGCGGCGAGCAGGAGCCCCCCCCCCAGGCCAGGGCAGCCGCAGAACGCTACGGACGGGCTGCCACTCAAGCGGAAGTCCCGCCTAAGTCCCGGCCAGCATTCCCCTTGTTCATTTGTAAATCCCATTGCTGCATTTGTCCCTCTGTCACATCTGACTTAACAGTTTTTGTTGGTTTCTGAAGCACTCCAAAGTCCTGCAAAACCTATTCGACAATATGTAGCGGGGTTGAGTGGGCAGACTAGGGGAAATAATCCCTCTCTCACACAACCTACAGCTCCCTCAAAACCTGTCATCTGTCTACAGACAGTGTTGATCCCCCAAGCTGAAGCGAGAGTGAGCCAGAAATGCAATAGCTTTCCTACAATCACACGCTCTCAGCTCATGAAGTAAGCTTATGGGCGACACAGAAATCTTTAGTTGTAGGTACACAAAGGCAAAATAAATGAAGTAACAAGATACGTTTGGCAACCATTGGCCTTTGTGGAAACCATAAATAGATGCCAGGGGAAAGTGTCCTGAATTCTCACTAGTGGTCTGTTTTGAGGTATAGCACTTTCCATCCATAAGCATGAATGGAAGTTTCTAGGATCTAACACAGTACTGAAGGCTATAGCTTGAGGCTTCCTTGCTATCCCAGATGGTATAGGGCACATAATGCAAAAAAGAGCATGACAGCAGGATCCGGACTTGATGCCCTGCAATGAGGCAATTATCCCATTGCACCAGGACTGCAAAGCATCATCCATGTCCTATCTAAAATCTAGATTCATTGTCAGTCAGACTGGGCAACACTGAACTAGATGGGCCGATGGCCTCATTCAATATAAAGCAACTTCAAATGCCCCATTCAGGGGTCGTTCCATGAAAAGCATCTTCAGCATTTTGTACTTGCAGAGTACAAAACAGGGAAGAAATCTTCGCTCAGTAGCAGCCCATAGGCTGCGCATGCAGAAGATCCCAGGTGCAAGCCTTGGCATGTGTTTACCATGCATGACTTGTAGCCTGCCTTTCCCAGGGCGCAATCCTGCCCTCGTCATAGCACGGGCACAAAGTGCCGGCGCTACATCACTAGCACCGACATGGGGGCACTGAGTGGCAACCCCATGTCGGCGCTAGAGTTCTCAGGCCAATGCTACCAGTAGCATCGGCCCGAGAGTGCCAACGAAGAGCCTCCCTTGCGCCAGCCGAACTCGGTGGGTATGCCGGCCCAAGGAAGGGGGTGGGGCTGGAACGCAGCTGTTAGGTCACATCCAATGCCCTGTCAGTAGGCTGATTCAGGCTGTGCGGCTTCCTCAGTTCTGCACTTGCTATTTAGATCCGAGGTACCCCCTGGGGCGGCCACAGCCTTCCGTGGGGCAAGGGGAGGAACATGCCCTTGCCCTGTGGAGGCTCCCCAGTGCACCTAAGGTGCGCAGGCCCGCCGGCCTCACCAATCCAGTGCAATTTAGGATTGCGCTCCCAGTAAAAAGAGAGCCAATGTTACTCACGATTCAAAATGAGAGAGAGTCGTTTCTCTCTGAGAAAGACCGTGGAGAGCTACTGACAGCCGGAACAGTCAAGACTGGACTAGATGGATGAATCGCTCGACTTGGAAGGTAGGATCTTCCTACCCAACAGGTGCCAAACACTGTGCAGTCGTTAAAACCAGCCTCAAAGCATTCCTGAATGCTGGCAGGTTTTTTTTAAATCCAGACTTATTTCCTACGGAGACTTTGGTATGAGGCTGTTAAGCCTCTCACAGAAGGCATCTCTGTTCTATAGGAATCAGCCCCCCCCCCGTCCCTCGGCTTGATTCTGTGGATCAGTTCTCGGGCCCAGCTGCACCGCGACTGCAGCAAGGGCCGCGACAATCCCCGGCATCTTCCTCCCAGCTGCTGAGCAAACAGCACAGCACGGCTGAGCTACCAACGCCGCGTTCCGCTGGCTTGACTCGAGCGGTCACAGCTGCCACTCCGGCTCAGCAGCAAAGCGTTCCAACTTGCCGCAGAAGCTGCAGACTCCGGGATTGGGGTGGGAGGCTTTCCGTTTGTTTTCTTGGCCTGAGCAGTAAGACACGGCGCTGCTCCCTGCCTCCTTTGAAATTATTTGCGGCCGCGTTGCACTCCATTAGAGCCACAAACAAAGATGGGCTGTCCTGATAGCTGCTGCCAACCTGAACGCAGCCTTGAACCAGCCATTAGTCTGTGAACAGCCAGGCAAGAAGGACCTGAATCGTCTCCAAAGCCGTTGCAGAAAAGAGGGAAATGAAAGCAAATTCACTGAATGCCTACTCAGGCTTTCAACAGAGGATCTGCTGCATACAATGGAAGGGGCTAATGATGTTAGGGCATGGGATGATACACTTGCATTTGGGGGGTCATTCAGCTGTAGATTGCAACATTTCTGCTAAAGTAGGGGCTAAGCCAAACCTGTCTTCTTAACTTCTTAACTTTCATGGACTGTGGAAAACCCTCCCCCTTTTGGAAATTCTTCAAGGGGTCCATGCGGAGAGGAACATTGTGTTCATCCATCTTGCCATAGAAGTGGTCCTACTAATTGCCCTGGAGGTCATTGTGACCAAAAGGTGAGATACAACTGCAATAAACAACAGAGTGCAATCCTAACCTGGAGTTAGGCCAGCGCAGTTAGGCCAGCAAAGTCTGGCCAGCACAAGGACAATCTAAAGTGCGCTCAGACCACTCTTGGAGTGAGGGAGGATGGCGTACGTCTATCTGCTGGCCTCTCTGACTCCGCGAGTGGTCCAAGCATACTTAAAGTAAGGAGGTTTCACTAACCATCATGCCTGTAGCCTGTGATGGACTTTTCCTCCAGAAATATATCCAGTCCCCTTTTTAAAGCATCTAGACCAGATGCCATCACCACCTCCTGTGGCAAGGAGTTCCACAGATTAATTACCCACTGGGTAAAAAGGTATTCCCTTTTCTCTGTACTCATTCTCCCAACGCTCAATTTTAGTGGCTGTCCCCTGGTTCTGGTATTGTGAGAGAGGGAAAAGAACCTCCCTCTATCCACTTTATCCATCCCATGCATAATTTTGTATGTCTCAATCAAGTCCCCGCTCAGGAGCCTTTTTTTCTAGACTGAAGACCTCCAAACGCTGTAGCCTTTCCTCATATGGGAAGTGCCCCAGCCCTGTAATCATTTTGGTTGCTCTCTTCTGCACCTTCTCTAGTTCCTCTATATCTTTTTTAAGGTGTGGCGACCAGAACTGTACACAGTACTCCAGATGTGGAGAGAAGGAGACAGCAGTGGCACCCTCATCTTCCCTCAACTGAAAATTTATGAAATGTTCCCCAATTTTACTATCAGCAAATGTGGTGGCAAAATTGGGGGAGCGGATTTCAGCTCAGATCTAAACAACTATACGCCTGCTGCTTGGTGCCAAATGCAGCAGGTCAGAGTGAGAGATGGGAGCACTGCAACTACTCTCAAGGCGCAATCCAAAACTGAGTTAGGCCGGCATACACTAAGCCAGCCAAGTTTGGCCAGCACAAGGGACACCGTAAAGTATGTTTGGACTACTCTCGGACAGAGAGGCCAGCACAAAGACGTGCACCATCCTCCCTGACTCCGAGTGTGGTCCAAAAACGCTTTATGGTAGCCTTTGTGCTGACCAAACTTTGCTGGCTTAGCTTATGCCGGCCTAACTCCAGTTTAGGATTGAGTTCTCATTTAGCTTCCTGATGATGCCAAATAGCCAATCAGATCTGGCTGCATGATGACGACATAAAGTCTATTCAGACTGAGGGCAGGTAGCATTGTCATTGCCATGAACCCAAATTGCAATCAGATTGAGAACCCAATCCAATGGTTTTCCCCACCACAGCTTGCAGCCATGCCAAAAAGGGGCTGCATTGCAAGCTATGGGGTCAGACTGGGAGGGAAACTTTTCAGCACCTTTTTAAAATGACAATCTGGCCGGGACCCCATAATGTTATGGCTGGAAGTGCCATCATTGTGACATCATAGACTGCACCTTCCTGAGAACACAGCGATGAGTAGTTTCTCAGCCATTTTCCAATAGCAAAGTGAATCAGAAAGAACAAAAAGCCGGCTTATAACCTTTCCACTAGCAAAACAACCACACACCCCACTCCCTTTCCAGCTTCCCATATTTTCAATATGGCTGCTCCAGGTGTTTCACGACCCACCTGAAATTGGCTTGTGACCCACTGGTGGGTCCCAATCCATAGTTTGGGAACCACTGTTCTAGAAGATTCTGAGTCATGTTCTAAGGCACACAGACACCCTGTGGGCCCTCTTGAATTTAGATTGTGATCTCAAGCTCCTGGAACACTCCCCTACAGCTGCACACTAGAGGGGAAGGTTAGTTGTAATGAGCAAGTTGCTCTTCACAGAAGTTTGTCCACCACTGATTTCTTCTCATTAAGGAATTCCTGCCAATGTGTTTCTAAGAAACCTAAGTTTCCCCCCCCAAAAAAAAACTATGGCTGTGCCTCCCCAATTTAGAGTGCAATCCTAAACAGCACTGGATTGGCAAGGCCGGCTGGCCAGTGCCATATCCAGCACTGCTTAGGAGAAGCTACAGCCTTCTCGCAGCAAGGAACATTTGCTTCCTTACCGAAGGGGAGGCTCCAGCCTCACCTATGCGCTCTTCGGATCCTCCTGAGTGGGTATAGAATTGGGTCGTATGCCTGAATCCTGGACCCGCCCACATCCCATCCCAACTCAACCCCCCGCCAATCCCCGTCCGAAAACGGGACAGAGCCTCCCTCGCACCGAATGGCTTCGGTCGGCGCAAAGGAGGCTCCCTGTTTGCACTCTCAAGCTGACGCTACTTGACCGCTTGAGGCGCTACTAGCATCAGCTTGAGAGCTGTAACGCCAATGCAGGGATGCTGCTTGGTGCCCTCACGTCAGTGCTACATCCATCGTGTCGACGCTATGATGCAACGTCAACGCGACGGGCAGCGTAGGATTGCACTGTCCATTACCCTACTTGCTGGCAGTAAAAATGGAGTCATGGACTGGATTTGGCCTATGTTTCCCTCAAACCCTGCAATTTCACACCACAAGTTCTCATTAGAAAACATTCGGCTCAGTCATACCTGGGACACAGTTAGAAAACCACAGTCATAGGTCATTAGTGCAAGCAAGCAAGCAAGCAGAAAGAAAACTCAGTATTTCCGATTAGAAATGGGACTTACTGCACTGCTACAGGGAATGTCCTTCACTTTAAGCCAGGCCAAATCCAAAGTGCCTTCACCCCTATAGCAGGACTGCAGCCTCTCCTTAATACGGTCATTGATCTTTTTCAGGACAAAGATGCAGAGTGCTGACTCATCCAAGGACTTTCTCTTCCTCTTCTGTCCTTTAGAGAAGACGGTGAAGAGGACGTCATCCTCCGGCCGAATGCCCAAGGACCTGGCTAAGATGGCCCCTGCCTTCGACAAGTAGGCTGCCTGGAGCAACCTGTATTCCACTCCATTCTTCTCACAGCCAATGGGCATCTCAACGTAGGAGTTGAACGCCGTGTCCTCCTTGCAGAGGCGAACCAATTTGGAGGTATAGACCTGCTCTTTGGTGGTGGAACCTGGTGGAGAAATCATCTCAGGCTGAAGAGTCAGAAAGTAGACAAAATTACCACTGCTGAAGCCGTAGATGTAGTATATGTCAAAATCGGGGATGATGGTGAACGTGTCTGATGGGATTTTGATCATGGAGGCCACAAACTCGTCATGGAAGACGTAAGCAAACATCCCTTCTGCCTCGGAGTTCTTGGGGAGCTTTCTGCTGGAGATGGTGGGGAAGTACTCTGGCTTGCCATCCACTGCAGTGGCGATGAACAGCTTGTCATCCATGTTGTGGTAAGAAACAATCACTCCGAAAACAGAGCCACTCTCATTCACCCCTGAAAGGTAATGTTCTTTGTTGTGGAAGGGCTCCCCAAGCTTGAATAGGTCATCCAACCTCAAGAGTTTGCAGATGCCCTGGTATAAACTTCCACAGGCAATCAACCGGTTCTCCTTGTAGTCGATGAGGAGAATTTTGTTGATGTTATTTGTGGAGATCAACTGTTCATTGCAAGGCTGGACCAGTTTGGGAGGGTAACAGTTTGGGTTGTCAATATCCGGACCCGTCTGATGAGACTTGAGCACCTCCAGATCGCTGGAGAGTTTGTAGATCCAATTGACGGCCCCCAAATAAATGTACCCTTTCCTCTCATCTACTACTAAGTGGTTAAAATACACCTCTGGCATATCCACAGTGAAGGTGAGGAAAGGTCTCTTTGGGTGGGGAGGCTGTTGCCTTCCAACTGAGGGCAATGTCACAGCACAGAGAAGGTGGGTGATGAGGCAAGTCCATCTCCACACGTCTACTGACATGATGGCAAAAAGGTTTTTTTGTATTCCGAAGGAGGGAAAAAGAACAGTCGGGAGCTGCAAACGTCTTCAAAGTGCTGATCCTGCAGCAGCACTTATCCTAGACGGAAAGGGGAAAAAATTGAAAAGACATTACTGAAAAGCATTCCCCCCTTGCTCACTCCTTCAAGAGCCTTGCCGTCATAATCAGAGGACTATTTAATTGCTAATCCTCCCCTTTTCATCTCTGTGTAAGACTGGCACAAAGGGAGCCCCTTGAATGAAGAGATGCCAAGATGGAATAAACAAATGCCCAGACTCATGTCCAAACAGCAGAAAATACTATGAAGGTGACAGCGGGCCTGATTAAACACAGCACCTTCCAGGACAATTGGATACTAATACCAAACTAATACCTGCAATTTATCCCAGCACACTTGAAGACTTGCTTGTAGTTGGTCTTCCCCCAAGTACAGGAGCTACTGCTCTCCCCACAGAGAGGCACAGCTCCACCCCCCCCCAAGTTCCACTCACCATACTATCAGTTCCAACCCCTCAAGAAATTCCCACCTGCCCCACCCTCCAGTTCCCTAGTCATTCCTAGCAGAAGAAGAGCTGAGTAAATAAGCATAATAAAAATGCTTCTCTAACTGCATTTTTATGTGGAAGTGCTCAGAGTGTTCTTAAAAAGTGTCAGGAAGAAAGATGACCCAATTATACTGGAGCTAATCCAGAGAGAAAGAGTTGCCCTATCAATCCCCCAGCCTGCTTCAGAGATCCTGAACACCATGCAAAGTTAGCCATGTGCTAGATGAGTTGCCGAAGGGTCCTGCCAGAAATAACCGGTGACCCCTTCCACCCTTGGGCCCATGCGCACTTATCCTTCCCACTTGTCCCTTCACTTTTGATCATGTTTGCTCTGGGATAGCCCTCACTCTATCCCGGCCCTTGGGCTGGACTGATGCTCATTCTGATCCATCTCCCGTGTGAACGGGGAGTACCGTTCCACTGGGGAGCCGCCATTCCACCCTGTCAATCACCTCTGAACTGTGCTCAGGCCAGATGCTTCTGGATTCTGTGGCCACAGCAGGCTTTCTGCCCAGATTTCTGGGGAGAAACAGCTGGCACGGAGAGCAGCTCAGGGGCAATCAGTGGCACAGTATGGCAGCTCCCCGGCAAAATAGTAAGCTCCATTTGCACCAGGGAAGCCAGTCCGCGGAGTTCCGCGGTCTCTAATTTGGAGACCATTGCTTTGGAATGTAACCCCACCCCCCCCCCCACAGCTGGACATCCCCATATGGATGGACATCCTCTTCCCATATGGACAGAAAGTGGCAATGGCAGAGTGGCAACAAGAAACCCAGTGCTGCAAAGACAGCTTGGGGGAGCCCATACCCCAGTGGTACAGCACATGCCTTAGACACTAAAGGCTCCAGGTTGGATCCAGTTTAAAAACTGGAGGAGGACTTCTGGTACCAGACACTGAGAAGGGCTTCTGCATGAGGCCCTGGAGATCTATTGTCAGAATATATAATTCTGGGATGGCTGGACGAATAGACTGACAGTACTATATAAGGCAGGTTCATGGATTACACAGAAGTCTGAGTTTGACATCAAGACCACACTCAAGAATGTGCCAGGCAATCATAGCTACCTACGGACTGCATGTGTATTATGCACACATCTGTGGCATCCACACATTCCATTTTAAATATACATTGAAAGCATGTAACATGTGAAGCAGCCTCCAAGGAAATACGCCACTTTCACAAATGAGGCTCAGCAGAGAGTCTCACTTTTTTCATTTTTACTCATGGGTACACCCACACAATACTAATACTAGTCAAGATTCACATTCGAGTGAATATAAAGCCTTAGAAGATGGGGCACTTTTCCTGGGGAGAACCACTGTGAAGACACAACAGGGGACCCAGAATGTAGGTTGTCTTCAGAGCAAAGGGATTATGTTTGCCATATGTTCACTGCCAGGCATGAAACAACAGGTGGTGCAGGATCTGGCTCCCCAAAGAAAGTCATCAGGTATATATTGAATCAGGAGAGCCTGCCAAGACTCTGGTACAGCACGCCCCAAAGAGAAAGAGAGCGAGAGAACTGCATGTCTCCAAATGCATATGGCTCATATCCGAGAACAGCGAAATTACAGTGAGAAAAACAAACAGCTAATGTGATAGCGATACCCAGCCTATCATCACTCAGGACTCCACAGAGACTGATTGAAAACAAACACCAAGGAAACAAAAGATAAAGAGGGAGCCAAAATGAGGCCGGAGGCTCCGGATTCTGTTGCTTTGTTTACTTCCAGACTAAGCCCAAACCAGCCTCCGAGAGCAGCTTAAACCTACAGGCAGGCATGGAAGAGAGTGCTGGAGGGAACAGGTAGCAAGACAGGAAAGGAGAGAAGCTTGGAGAGATGTGAAGGATGCTCCCTCACCACACAGTGGAAAAAGATGGGGATTTCTCCCTAATAGAAACGTCCACGTTTGCCTTGAAATGCTGGGCTCAGGTGGACAAGTAGGGCTCCATACAGGACACAAGCTCCTTTTGGTGGTGATGTACCTACCTACTGGCCCATCTAGCTCAGTGCTGGCTATGGCTACCCTGACTGGCAGTGGCTCTCCAGAGTTTCAGAGAAGGGCCTTTTCCCAGCCTTACCTGGGGATGCTGCCAGGGATGAGACCTGGGACCTTCAGCATGCAAAGCAGGTGCCGTATTGATCTATCTACCAGTTATCCCCTACTAACCGGGCAAAGCAGCACTTTTTCAAGTGGTGCTCCCCTTATTTTTAGCAGGGGAAGAGTAACTGTCCCCTCTCAACCCAGCACAGTGTCCTTTTTAGGGCGCAATCCTATCATTGTGCTGGGCCAGCATAAGTCGCTTATGGTGGCCCAGTACTGTCACAAACATGCTGGCAGTCCAAGCAACTTGTCTCTAGCACAATAGCACTGCCTAAGCACCTGCCCCCTTTCCCTAATGGCTCTCTGGAACCTGACCTCTGGCTTGGCTTTGACAATGCGCCGGCCTCCACTCCTACTCTGGAACTCAGACTCTGCCCTTTTTGGACCATGCATCTGCTTCTGGCTTACTCCAGACAGGCAGCGCCTTCTGGTCCCAAAACCCAACAGCCTGGAGACAGACCGGAAGAACCAGAGCAAGAACCTTGCTCTGACAGGAAGAACCCTATGAACCCTGGGAAAGCTAGCACCCTGCGGCTCTCCAGATGGCCCCCAGTACACCTAGTTAGGGAAACGAAGGACACCAAGATAAGCAGGGAAACAGGACGAAACACACAGCTGGCCTAATGGCAAAACTGGGAAGCCAGCCTCTGGACCACTCAGTGTCAGCAGCAGGTTGCTGGGGGCCCTGCTCTGAGCCCCAGTGGCATTTCCCACTGCCCTCTGATGGTCCATTGCCCAGTCCTGTTGCCGCGTGTCATGAGCTTGGCTGGGTGGGCCCTCCGATGGGTGCAGGACCTCAGCTAGTGCCCAACCCGACATCATCCCCTGGGCATGTGTCCCAAAACCCTTTGCAACTGCCACCCAAGAAGTCATGTGCACCAACACTCAAAGCAAATTTTGGAAGTTCTCCTTGGCAGAAACATCCACGGAATTGGAAGAGTGCTAAAAGAGTGCACTATGTCCATGATGATTTTGCAGAGATGCAGCCAACTGTCTCAGGCTTGGCTTCGCACACCCTGCCCAAAAATACTGCTGAGGAGGCTGAAACAGCTGTGTGCCCCTCCCACATCGCACCATGCAGCTGCTCTGGGGAGCAAAGCATCTGGGGGAGGCCCTGAAGGAACAGTGCAAGCAAGGCTATGAAATCACGTGAAGCCCGATTTGCAGGCATTTCCAGGCTGCAAATCACTCTCCAGCTTCCAAGCTGCTTCGAGCTCTTTAAAGCGAAGGGCTGAGTCGCTTTGAGGAAGCAGCCAGCTGTGAGCTTTATATTGGTCACGTTTGAACTAGCCGGGTAACCACACAATGCTGATTAAACACCCCGAAGCTGTGTGCCACATTGCAACGAGCGCAGCAAGAAACTCAAAGTGGCATTCCCTTTAGACCAGTGCTCCCCGAAGTGGTTGGTCACGCACGACCCACCATCCTGGGAAGCACTGGCCAATACCTCTTTAAGGGGCAGGGAAAGGGGGAATGCAGCAACGCTACTTTGCCAGCTTGGCACTGCTGACCTGCTCTATCTTCATCATGGGTGTGTCAGTGGCACAGGACTATACTATGGCGATCTGGCTACAATGTCCAGCTCAACCAGTTCACTATCACTGTTCCCTCTAATACCCACCTCCAGCCAACCTCCATGCAGCATGAGCTCAGGAACCGAGAAGTTTGGTGATGATGTCATTGTCGAATGTCTGGAAATGGCATCGCAACGCAGTGGCCTCTATGCCAAAGAAGGCTGCCGACCCCCAGAGGCAGATCTAAGGGAGGGCAAAGCTCTAAGTTTTGCAAGAAGCCTTACCTTGCAGTGGAAATCATTCCTCTCCTGCACCATTTTAGCCAATCCTCACAGGGAAAAGCAACATCTTGGCGTTGCGTACTGGCCACAGCAGCAAGGGAGAGGAGGGATTTACATGACAGGGTAAGGCTTCTTGCAACACTTAGAGCTCTGCCCTCCCTGTAGATCCGCCTCTGCTGACCCCTAATGTAGCATGTAACATGAGAGCTAATGTAAAGATTTGAGAGGAGAGGCAGCATGGTCCTAGAAACCCAAGACACCTCTAATTCTATAAGAACTGAAGTCCCACAGAGGGCTGCCATCTCTATGTCAGGGATGGCGTATGATGGAGGTTTATATCATTATGCCTGGTATGGAGAAAGTGGATAGCAGAGAGAAGTGCTGCTCCCTATTCCACCACACTAGAACTTCAACCCATAAAGGCAATTGGCAAATTCAGGACAGACCAAAAAAAAAAAGTACTCCACACCATTCTTCTTTTTCTTTACTTCCTCTTTCACCACTTTGGGTGTCGAAGAACCACCTGCATATCACTGCCTGCACCATTCACACCAATCAGAATGCAATCCAAATCTGGAGTTAGGCTGACACAGTTATGCCAGCAAGGTTTGGTTGGCACAAGATACACCGTAAAGTATGTTTGGACCACTCTTGCTGTCAGACAGGTCAGTACACAGACATACGCCATCCCCCCCCCCCAACTCCAAGAATGGTCCAAATGCACTTTATGGTGGCCCTTGTGCTGGCCAAACTGTGCTGGCGTAACTCCAGGTTAGGATTGCGTCCTCAGTGTATGGAATTCCCTATTGTAAAATGGGGCGGTGGCCGTTGGCTTACATAGCTATACAAAGGAGATCAGTCCAATGCATATAGGTTTGTTGTTGGCCATCAGCCATGTAGAACCTCCATATTCCAAGGCAGCATCCTGCTGAATATTAGTTGCTGGAGAGCAATAGCAGGTAGGGGGGGCTCTGGTTTGCATGTCCTGCATCTGGGTTCCCCAGAGGCATCACACGTACCACTGTCAGAGGCAGGATGTTGGACTGGATGGACTGATCCAGCAGAGGTCTCATATAAGAGAACTGCAGGGATGGGGATAATATGCAGAAGCCCCTTTCCTCGGCATGCCTTGTCCTATAAATGCACCGTGGCCTTCAGTCTTTTTCACACCTCCCTTGTCCACAGCCCTGCTGAGGGACAGCTGGAGGCATGGACCCATAAGTTAATGAACTGCCTGCCTGCCTGCCTGCCAGCTTTAATCTGCCAGGGCCTTCCTTCCATTTACCTTTGCTCTGCTCTAGGGATGCCAGGGAGGGAAGAGGCCATGCGTGGGATGCTGACTAGGCAGGCTCCCGGCGACAGATTCACTGCACAGCAATTCAGCACCAAGCTCAGCTACACAATCCTCCTTAATCTCAGCTAAACATTTTTCTTGCCCCTCTGGCTCCTTTTAATAAACCCTGATTACCATGGACAGAGCTTTTCTTTGGAAACCTGCATGGAGAGAGAGAAACTCCAATGAGGGGTATTGTCAACAGTTTCTCCCCCCCCCCCAACAAAGAGCGCCTTCTGGCTGGTGCTAAGTCCGTTTCCCCCCCACCCTTTAAGTCGCAGCCAGGTGGAAACGGGAGAAAAGGCCTCCCTCTGAGAGCATCCTGCTCAGAAACGTCTTTTTCCTACATGGCTCAGAGCAGTAAACGGATCTGGCCAAAAATAAAATAAAAGGAAAAAGCAAGCTCCAGCATGCCAAAAGAGGGAGATTAAATTTCTGCACCTTCTCTGGAAACCTCTAGGGGCTGTTTAATGCTAAACCAGCCACCTGATTGATTCAGGCCAATGACTCATCAAGCCCAGGAGAGGCTCCTGCTGTTGTCCATGCTGGGTAGATCAGACATAGAGCACACTGCACATGGAGATTACCCTGGGTGTGTGTCATGCATGCTCGCGCACGCGCGCGCACACACGCACGCACACACTCTCCAATGATGCAGGCCTCAAGAACAGTTTTCTTCTGTTACTCTTTGCAATTCATTCATGCCCTTATCACCTCCAGGTTGGATTACTGCCATGCACTTTACATGGAGCTGCCCTTGAAGACTATCCAGACACTACAATTGGTCAAATGTGATGCAACCAGGCTGCTGTCTGGGATCCAAAGGATGGACCATATGAGGCCATCCCAATGCCAGCTATACTGGCTTCCAATTTTCTTTTTCCAAGCTTGATTCAAAGTGCTGACTTTGGCCTTGGAAGGCAAAAGCCCTACACACCCTGAGACCCCAGGAATCACTTTTTCCCACATAAACCTGCTTGAGAACTCCAGTCTGCTTCCAAGGTCTGTCGCATTCCTCTGCTCAGATGGAGATTTTTTTTTAAAAAGCAAGTAAATGAAAATTGCAGTTATCCTCCAAAGAGGTCTAGGAGTCAGAAAGAGAAATGACATGAGTAAAGCCTAATGGAAAGCCATGGACTGATGCCGACAGGGGTCTCCTGCTGTGAAACTATCCCAGCTCTGACTGCGGCTAAGGGTGATTGACTATAAGTGCTCTGCCAATAGCTGTAATAAGGTTGTGTTGGGTGGTTCTGGTAAGCAAAGGCTAAGCAACTCACTTGCTCCCTGCTGTAGACTAGCAGGGACCGGATAAACCTGCTGCCCTGTCCTTCGAATCACTGTCACTAACCTGTAGTTATCCCCCATATTACAGGCGGGGGCGAAGAGGTCAGAATTCCCTCTACCACTTTGGTTCCCTGGGGCAGAATATCACTCTAAGGACGGGATTCTCTTTCAGTGTTGTCCATCGGTGAAGGAGGAAGACATCTCCACTAAGCCCCCTCCTGTGCAAAATGATTATCCAGGAAGTCCTCACTTCAGACTATAACGATGCTGGAATATATAAACGCGAAACAATCACCTCTTCGTCCACAGTTTGCTCTTTACTTCCACTACCCTCCCCATCTTCTCCTACCTCCCTTATGCCTCCCACTAGATTGTTGACCCCTTTGGGATAGAGAACCATTTCACTCCTTTTCCATGTAAGCCACTTTGATAACTTTTACTTTAAAAGCCATATGTAGCTATTCTAAATAAAGAACACATCGTCGCTCACTTCTGCTCCAATCATTTACTTCTGAACATTTATTATAGGCAACTTATGTCTTCCTGGAGGGTTTATTGTTTGCATTTTCGATAATGCCACCGGACAACCTTTCCAAGACAACCTTTCCAAACCAGCGTTTCGTGCAAGAATCGAACTCTTCTGCGGGTATTAAAATAAATCAGTGAACGCAACAAAAGCTAGCATTTACTGGTTAACTTAAATGTTAAAAAGTTCTAGTCTTCAAATCTAGCACTTTCAACTGCACATATTTTATTTGCTGGAATTTGTGCTTTTGTACATATCTTCACTGGGCAAGATTTCCATATTGGTCATGAGATTTCAGTGGAACAGAGGGAAAGTTTGTGGATTAAAAGATTGAAATTTACATTAAACGTAAATCTTAAAGAGAATTTCTATAAGATTATCTATAGATGGTATATAACAGCAGTAAAATTAACAAAAAATGTATAAAACTTTGTCAAACAAATGTTGGAAATGTAAGAAACAAGAAGGTATATTCATATTTATATATAAAAGTATGTTTGGACCACTCTCAGAGAGGCCAGCACAAGGTTGTGCACCATCTTCCCTGACTCAGAGTGTGGTCCAAATGTGCTTTCTTGTGGCCCTTGTGCTGGCCTAACTGTGCCAGCCTAACTCCTGATTAGAATTGCATTTTTAAATTTAGCAGAAAGTATTATGCCCTGTAGGAGCAGTAGAATCCCTGGACAATTCATGCCATGTGGTTGGAAGGTGACAAAATTGTGGGCAGCAAGGAGCCGGCCGGGGCGCCCAATGAAATTGATGGAAAATGAATGAAAAGAGGATGTTCATTCATTTTGATTGTCCACTTGCTTTCAATTAAAATCAGTGGGACACCTTCATTTTCATTCCCACTCAGTCTTGAAAATAAACACATATGCCCATGTCTCATAAGAGAAAATGCTAGGGGATAATGGTATAGGAAAATCACCTTCGGACTCTGTGGGTCTCCCAGTAGCATATGATTGGTCACACTAGGAAACAGGATACTGGGTTAGATGGGCCTTTGGTCTGGTTCAGAAAGGCCCTTCTTATACTCATCAATATTCAAGCTTTCTCCCTGATGAGCTATATTTCTGCATGCAGTGGATGGTTTTAATGTGAGAGAACACTGCATTTTTAATCACTCTCCTACAATCCCACATACTCTAAAGTCTCTGTGTCACATTTGTATTCAACTGTTGGAAGTGCTTTATTATTTCCACTGTTATTCATTACATTCTGTTGCATACCTGAACACAAGTGATTCAGACAATCCAAAAGAAGAATCCACCCCACATCACATGTAGAAATTGCTGGTGGAGGTGAGGAAAGGCAAGGTGTGCCTCAACTGGCAGTACTGTGGTTTGCATTTAAGCACACACTAATGCACACAAATGGATATTTAAATGGGATTCTTTAAAGGCTGCTTCCCCCATGCTGCAGCAATGGCAGTAAAAAGACATCTGGAGAGGCCATGGATAAAAATCTTTCATCCCCCAGACTTTCAGCAGGCATGATCCTGAGACTGCAACAAGAGCCACCAGGTGCAGAGAAGAGGCTTCCTCTGGATTGGGTCCTTTGTTTGCACATACAGATGTCGGAGCAGCCACAACTGCGGCAGTGTAATTGCTTAGCCTCATTAGTGAATATTTATCATCGTCACAGAAGGAGCAATACTTCTGGGTGGCATAAACTGAAAGCCCAAGAAGGCAATGCACACTCATCGGCCGGCCCCTGTTGAGACAGGGCCCTTTCTGGAGCCCCAGAAGTAGGGGAGCTTTACCAGCGGCACCTCTTGAATGGATGGGTGCAAAATTTAAAAAAAATCAAAATCCCTCCATGTAGTAGTTCTTGCCGTTAGCGCACATGCATGCGTGTTGCATTATATGGCAGGCTGCCAACTTCTGAATTGGCCCGTTTTGCTATGCTGTTAAAGCTGTTTGATCTGCAGCAATTAGCAGGCAATAACGAAAAGTGTCAACTGCTGATTCTTGCATATCAAATGCCGATGAAAGACACAAGAGCCAGCAAGGCCCAGTTTTTCCATCTGGTCAGTTGGCAACCCTAACATGCCTGTGTACTAAGGCTCCCTGTGTGTGCTATGAAGACTGTGTCGTGAATGCAAACTTCTGCAATGCTCAATGTTTGAGCTCAATAGCATATAGAGCTCAATGTTTGAATAAAGGGATGGAGCTGGCCACAAGACTTCATAAGACTCATGGTCCAATTCCATTTGACACGACTGCTGCCAGAACTAGCATTCCAGAAATGGAACACATTTTACAACATAGTAAACTCAATCTAGGGACGTGGTGGCGTTGTGGGTTAAACTGCTGCTGCTGGGCTTTCTGACTGGAAGATTGACAGTTCGAGACCACGCAACGGAGTGAGCTCCCATTGCTTGTCCCAGATTCTGCCAACCTAGCAGTTCGAAAGCACATAAAAATGCCAGTAGATAAATAGGTACCACTACGGTGGGAAGGTAATGGCGTTCCGTGCACTACAGCATATAGTCATGCTGGCCACATGACCATGGAAGCTTGTCCTCAGGCAAACGCCGGCTCTACAGGCTTAGAAACGGAGATGAGCAGCACCCCCTACAGTCGGTCACAACTAGACCATTCGGTCGTGGGGAAACTCTTACCTCTTTAAACTCAATCTAGAAGAGTACAGATCTATGTGCTTCCAAGCCACTACTGCAGATAGTAGGGAGGACCCCACACCCAGTGGTGGTGAAGAGAAGCCCCACCGATGTACGTGATGTATTGGGAGTTCCGGGCAGAATAGGGAAAGGACAAGGTGTGCTACAGGTGGGAGGGAGTGGCACCCAGAGCAAGTGCCAGATACTATCCCAGAGTCAGTTGACACACTTTTACCTTTTCTCTTACTCTTCCCAGTCAGATTTCCCCCACCCCACAGCTGCATGCTAAGGTGGAGAAAAGGATAGGGTTTGGCTATCAGAAACCTATACACCATCTCCTGAAATCTTGATGCAATCATATTGTATACAATTGCAAGACTGATTTTTTTTACACTATTTTATCAATGCATACGTGTTCTGTGCATATTGGGGAGGTACAATCCTCACGCCAGCACAGTTTGGCCGGCACAAGGGCCACCGTAAAGGGTGTTTGGACCACTCTCAGAGTCAGGGAGGATGTCTGTGTGCTGGCCTCTCTGACTCCGAGAGTGGTCCAAACATACTTTATGCTGGCCTAACTCTGTGCATGCATGTGCGCATGTACAATACTGTGTTGGAAATTAGCAAAGTAACAATGGAAAATTCTGGATGCATGAGTTCTACATCAGAAACAATGCCCGGTCATTAATTAAGAACTCCAAAAGTCAGGTAGAACTTGGGATGAGAAGCGTTTAAGCACATCTCCAGTCCTATCGAGTCTTCTCCTAGCAATCAGAACCCCCCAGAATCAACACTGGACTAGTCCCCTACCTTTGCTGTTTTTCAAAGGGAGGAATTCTCAGATTTGTACTTCGAAAGCATCTCCTCCCATCTGCGCCTCCAGCTAAGGCACCAGTTGCTTTGCTGGCTCAGGCCCAGCTGCTTTTCTGAATACAAATGGGGCCATAACTTCTTTTTATCTGCCCATCTCTAGCAAGATCAACTGTTTCAGCGGCACTCCTCCTCGGGCAGATGAAAAGGGAGTCTCAAGGTGCTGTGTAAGAAATGTATTTATTTCAAAGGTTCAAATAAAACCTGGTGTGTTTTGATCACGTACTCTGCTTGTGGGAAAATCCTTATTATGCGTAGCCTCTGATATATAGTAAGCAATGCAGCAACCAACAGTTAAGTAATCCCTGCCAAATCATATGCGTAAATGAGGTGTGTACTTGCATAGCATGCAAGGACCATCCTGCCTTAGTCTGACTGTGATTGGCACAAGTCTGTAGCTTCAAGGAGTTGCAATTCTCCCCAGGGAGTTTTCCTGAATGGCCAACGGTCCGGGACTCATGATTGGCTCCCCCTCCAATGAGGTCTCGATTCTGGCTCTGGAATGCCCTGGCACCTACCAGCCAAGGAAGATTTTTAGCAGGTCCACTCTTTCTTCCTGCTCCCTATAAAAGCTTTTGACTCAAGCCAGGGGCATAGCTAAAGCACTGCAGGGGGTGCAATTGCACTGGGCAACCACCTTTAGGGGGGGCAACAAGCTGAGCTTGACTCTAGCGGCCAAAATTGTGAAAACCCTGGTATGTATGAATAATACCATCATGTTATATAGCATTGGAAAGGTAATTTAATGCAGAATGCAATGAAACAAACCAGAGTGTAATATCTTTGTTCTATCAAAAGGGATGGCTAAAAAAACAGAGAAAATGAAAATACAACTGTGATGTCACTTCCTGTTGTGATGTCACTCCTGGGGCAACATATTGCCCTCTGCACTGGGCAAAATGTCATTAGCTACACCCCTGGCTCAAGCTTCCTCACTGATCTGAAGAACTAGGAGATCTGCTTTGGATGAACACAAGCTGTCTTTGCTTTGCCTCTTTATGGCCTGCCTTCAACCATATAGCAGCCAACACCAAGTTTTGAAGACAGGTTTCCAAAATACAAACATGCAGCTTAATATGTCGCACCAGACAACTTACACAAATGAGCCTGATTGCATGTAGCACAAGCCCCATCTTTGAAATTAAGATAAAAACCAAAGAAACTAGAGACATCTATCAAAGTCAAATGATGCTGAGACTGAATGTCCCACAAGCAGTAGAAATACAATGCTTGCATTTCCAGCAAATTACAGTCACTTTCTCCCTCTTTCCCTTTCTCGTTCAAATGAGCCCAAAATGTGCATAAACTGAGTGCAATTCCTAACTCCAGGTTATGATTGCGCCCTTAATATCCTGGGACCAATTACAATGAACTCCCCATGATACTAGCATGGTTTCACACAGCTCCTATTTGTTTCAAAAGAACCCTTAGACATGGTAACAGACCTATCCTATCTAACTGTGCGATGATGCAGCAGTGTGCACATCGCCTTTGTTGCATCCCACAGGCAGGCCCCAGAGGCCTCCTTGGGATAAGGGCACATTGGTTCCCTTGCCCTGTGGCAAGTCCCTGTGGGCCACTGGATCAACCCGGACCTGTACCAGCTTGATAGCTGGCACAGGTTTGAATTGATCAGTTTAGGTGGATCAGGAAGGTGGTTAGCATTCAGTGTGCACTGCCATTGAATCCACTCTCCTCCCCGATCTTCCATCTCCCCACCCCAGCACTGCTCCGTTCTGCCCACCCCTCCCCTGTTCAACCTTCCCCGGCCTTGTTCCACCCCCCCTCACAGCACCATCTCCCCCTCCAGCAGATGTCCCCAGTTCGTTGCAATGCAGACCCAGCCCCTCACCGCTTGTGGCAGCAGCCAGGTCACGCACAGCACACTGGCCTAGTAGCATTTGTGATGGCCATAGTTTATGCCGATGAACATGTGTTCAGCCACTGTTAAGCCGTTGTTGGACTGGCCCATAAGATGCCACAGTCGTCTTTGTCTTGTGGTTAACCCCAGCAAGTAAAAATAGATTCCGTGCCAGAAGCAGAGAGGGGAAAAGGCCATGCTATCCCCTTTCATGAGATCTCCCCATTTATGGTAGGCCTAACAAACATTGCTTTGTCCCTCTACTTCCAACAGACACATCCACACTCCATGCACACTCTTTTTGATGCCTTCTGGCACTGCGAATGCAGTGAGCAATTGCCCTGCACTGTGTGGGTGCAGCTTCCTGACAAGAGTGCCCTGGGCCACCTATGGTATGTTGCCCCACCTGTCCTTATCAGTAAGATCCCCCCCCACCCTATGGGATGCAATAAAGTCACAGAACAGTTAAATGCCCGTGAAGTCACAGAACTGACATGCTTTTCCATTATTGGCTCTCACACCACTGAGGTAACATTTAAAGGACACTACGACATGGGCAGGAACCCATCACATGGCGTTTTCCTATGGAACTGGGACCCCCATCACCACAGCAGTGCAGTTGTGACAGGTATCCATTTTCCACACACTGCTGTAGACTTCTATGAATCATTCCTGCAAAATGCTTGAGGAAAAAAAATATCCAAAACTACCACTGCTAATTTAAGCTGGGGGAAGGATCCTAAAGTCTACCGACTTGAGAGCAAAACCCAAACCTGGGGATTCCATAAACATCTGAGAAGAGTTGAATAAGTGGTGTGGCTCATCTACTCACAGAGACCTTCCAGTGGTGCACTGGTGTCCAAATCACCTCCTGCTATGACTAACGCAAACCTTTAGGCTGCCAATTGTCTTTCCTTATTCCGGCACTTTGATGCCCAAATCTGGGCAAAACGCATGTTATGACAAGCATATAATTGGTCCTTGTATGTTTGAGTTTCTCTCCTAAATAGCAATCACAAAAGGGGGGGGATACACATCTAGAATGCAGTGTAGGAGGAGGGGGCTTTAGACTTTGTTCCCATCATGCCCAGTGGAAGCCACAGGGGGCACCAGGATTTGGAGGAGGGCAAAATGTCCCCTCCTCCTATATCCAGATTGTAAGACTTCTGCTGCTTTTTGTGAGCAGGGGAGCAAGCAAGCACACAACCAGCCAATAAATGCTTATTGCAGTATTAGTTTAGCCCTCATTCACCTCTCTTGTCACTCTGACCACATGATGTCCCACCTTAAACTCTTATATGGGCATCCTGTCTGTTCCAGTCTTGCATCTCTCTATTCTTATATTCTAGCACCTCCCTGCCTCTTATCTTAATTTGCCAATAGGAGATACCCATCTGGGACAAATAGAAGCTAGAAGAGGGATCTGGATTGGAACCATGATGAAGACAAAAATGGGTAACATAAGAAGCCCAGCTCTATTTCTGTTTTATCTCCCCCAGCGATCTCAGATAGCCACACAGAACATCTTAGAACAGCTTTGTTTTTCCAACATTACAATAGCAAGCAGTGCATCCATGTTGATTTAGCTCTGCTAGTTGTGAATGGAAATTTGCATCCCATTGACAGAAACGCAATACTGGCATGAACCTCACATTCAGATGTCCATGGTGCTTCTATTTTTCCCACTCTTCACCTCATTTGTGCAAGAATTCATACATCCAAAAAGGCAATTAAAATTTTCCCAACAAAATGTAAATTGGATAGAATTGGATACATGTCTCAATAATTGTCTGCCCAAGCAAAATAACGTCTGTATAAGAAATCAAACCTGGTGGAAAACTGCCGCATCTCTAACTAAAGAGCATCTTTAGAAATTAATCACTTGGCAAGTTTTCAACAAGCATTTTTAGGTGTGTCCCTGAGCATCTGCTGGGCCAGGCATTTGACCCTCCAGTCCATCTGAGATACCCCCTAAGAGGGCAACCAATGGAAGGTGACTGTTAGTTGACTAAGTTCCTACATCATCACTATCAGAGGAAAGATTAGTGGATGAGTATCCAATTAGGGACATGGTGGCACTGCGGGTTAAACCGCTGAGCTGAGCTTGTTGACTGGAAGGTTGGCAGGTCTAGACTGCATGACCGAGTAAACTCCTGTTGCTTGTCCCAGCTCCTGCCAACCTAGCAGTTCGAAAGCATGTAAAAATGCAAGTAGATAAAGAGATACCACTTCGGTGGGAAGGTAACGGTGTTCCGTGTGCCTCGGCGTATAGTCATGCCGGCCACATGACCATGGAAGCTTGTCGTCGGATATACGACGGCTCTTCAGTTTAGAGATGAGCACCGCCCCCTACAGTTGGTCATGACTAGACTATTTGGTCATGGGGAAACCTTTACCTTTATCCAATTAGTACCTAAGGAATGCAGAATCTAAGCTGGTAAGGAATGCATAGAGGGTTGAAAGCTCTCCAAATGAAAGGGTCTCCATAGGTGAATAGTATGCATGATTATTTAACTTTTCCTAACTGAGAAAGATCCAATTTCAAAACATCACCCACCTGAACTGTCAGTGGATGGATATGTGTGTGTATGTGACTATGTGGAAATCAAGCATTCAAACCAACGACAGAGACTGTGCGCTCTTGAGAAAATGAAAAACAGCTTGCAACTCGCTTCCCGTTCTAATGGGGGAAAGCTTACCTAATTATGCCTCTTTGCTATTTCCTTTTCCTGCTTTCCTTTGAGAAATTATGCAGACAAAAATTAGCCCTAAAGTTGTTATTTGCTTTCCGATTGGGCCCCTTTGAGCCATATGTCTAGATAACGAGAGCTAAGAAGACAACTCCATTATGGGAGAAGCAGAAGGAGAGATTTGCTTTGACACGCATCACCTTGTATTTTGTATTTTTTCCCCCACCACGACTGCCTGACATTCGGTTCCCGAACTCCTGCCATTTCCCGATCAATGCCACTCCGAGCTTCTCTTTATTGCTTCCCTGTTGACGAGATGTTATTAAAATATTATGACATCACCTCCCTGTAATAAACTCCCCGTACAAAGCTCTGTGACATTTCTAGACAAGTGGCTGACAGGGCTTGCTTTAGGCATGTTTCTGACACCCTTTGAGACATATTTAAAAGGTGCCTCTTCCTTCCTTCCCGTCCCCCCAACCCCCAGTGCACTTCGCATGTACACACTACATCCTGGAGCCTTGGCTGACCCTCCACACCTATTTTTCCTAATCCACATCTTCAGACAGTCCTGAAGCTCAATCCTCCAACCGTCTCACCCATTTTTCCTCCTGACATTTATTCATTCATTCATTCCACAGCCCAATTCTACGGGCTTGTAGAACTGGGGGAACAAGCGTTCTGCCAACACTACCTGACAGTGCAAAAGCGTTTCCAGCAGCGCGCTGCCAAGAGTGCTGGCAGGAAGACTAGAGCCTAACCTGTGTAAATCTGGGATCACTAGCCACCCACTGCAGCAGGTAAGACAGCAGGGGAGGTGGGATGGGGCCAGGTGGGGGAGGAACTGGGGTGGGGGAGGGCAGAACAGGTCTAGGAAGGGGGCACATTAGATGGCAGCAGCAGCTAAATCTTACCCCACCCCACCCAGACCTAATCTGAGCCAGCAAATTCACTAGCACAGATTCAAATAGACCCCTCTGCACTTACTCCTAGGGCGCAATCCTAACCAACTATTCTGCACTGACATAGCTGTCCAATGGGGCACATGTTGCATCCTGCAGTTGAGGGGGGGGGGCAGTGACAGAGGCCTCCTCAAGGTAAGGGGAATTTTGTTTCACTACCTCAGAGCTGCATTGCCTTACTCCAGTGCTGGAAGGTTGGTTAGGATTGCACGCCCAGTTAAGGGAATGAATGCTCCTTCACCCCAAGGAAACTTCTGCAACTACTGCCTGCCACAGGATGCAGCAGTAGCCATTTGACATTGCTGTATCAGTGGGAGTGTGGGGAGTAGCAGGGCTGGGCTCCAAAAATACTTATGCCTCCCCTTGTCTCCAAGGTCTCAAATCAGCTCACAATGCAAGTATAAAACATAGGAAAAATGCAAGAAAAACAATAGCAAGGTACTCAGCCAAGACAGTACAACCAATATCAAACAAACTGAAAGACAAATGAGTGATAACACTATACACTGATTAAAACTAACTTGGGAAGTCCTGTTGAAACAGGTATATTTGACGTCCTTTCAAAAACCTAAGATGGAAGGAGCACAGTGAAGCTCCAGCGCAGGTCTGGCTGAAGCTTGGAGACTGTCCAAGGCAGCCCAGTTCCTCTGCCCCTCCATGCTTTTTCCACATGTGAAACTGCATGTGTGCCCCAGCATGACTGCTGTGGTGCTCTCCTTACCTCCTCTCCCACAAGCACAACTTCAAGGAGGGCTAGGACTGAGCCGGAATGAGCGCTTTCAGGAACAGGATCACAACAGCCACAATCTTCTGTTCCAGTTCTAGCCTCTATTCTCGGCTACAGTGGCAATACAAAGGAGAAGGTAAGCCATGCCCGTATTCTTACTCATTTTCCAAGGAAAGTGGGTGAAAAGAGGCAGAGGCCAGATGATACAGGTGGTCAGTGGGAAGGCTGGGGACAGGCGGACAAGGAATTCAAGGCCAGCTTTCCACTGCTTGAAATGATGCTTCAGTCAGCTTCAAGGCTTGATTCCACAGGGAGCCACCACTGAGAAGCCTTCTCATGTGATCCCATCAGCCGTATTTCAGCTAGCTAGAGCAGAAGCTCCTCCCCAGAGAATCTCCAAAATAGGTAGACTCATATATGAGAAAATGGTCTTTTACATACCCAAGCTGTTTAGTACTTTAAAGGAAAAAACACAGCACCTTGAATTGCTCTTGGAAGCAGGGCATAGCGAATGAAAGTATAGCCCAGTGCACAGGGCAAAATGATGCCCCAGAAGTGACATCACAACAGGAAGTGTTGTATTTTCATTTTTTGAAGTTTTTTGGCCATAACTTTTGATAGAATGAAGATACTACACTCCAGCTGTGTGAAATCCTGCATTGAACGATATAACACGACAGTATTATTCTTACACATCACAATTTTAACAAACCACAATTTTTACATGACAGTTATATTTTTGTTTTCTGGTTTATTGGCCATACCTTTTGATGAAGTAAATATATTACACTCTGGTTTGTTTTGTTGAATTCTGCATTAAATTACCTTTCCAATGGTATATAACATGATGGTATTATTCACACATACCAAGGTTTTCACAATTTTGGCCACTAGGGTCAAGCTTAGCTTGTTGCCCCCCCCCCAAAAAAAGCTTGTTGCCTGGTGCAATTGCACCCCCTGACCCATTGTAGCTACGCCCCTGTCTGGAATCAAACTTGAAACCACAGTATGAGAACAACAGGGTGTAACGTAATATCTTTCCCCTATCATGGTTACATTCTGTATCAGCTGGAGCTTCTAAAGAGCCTTACAGCGCAATGCTATGCATGTCTACTCAGGAGTAAGTTTCATTGTGTTCAGTGCAGCTTACTCCCATGAAGCTGAGTATAGGATTGCAACCTTAGAGATATTTCTAAAGGGGCTAAAGTGAGATGTTCCTTTTGCCTCATCAAAACCTCTCCCTCAGAGCAGTTATAGCTGATCCACCAGAACTAGCCTTTGCAAATCCACCTTGAATGTTAGCAAAGCTCAGTGGCAAGTCGATCTGTCCTATCACTTCTAAGCCTGACTCAGGCTGCTCCCTCCTCAGACAGACCCTCCTCCCACCACACACCACAAGAGGCTAGCCAAACATAGCCTTTAATTACCAGAGGCAGAACAGACAAGATAAGGGAAGGCATTGACCAGGCAACCACTGCACTTCACCAAATGATGATGACTAACGATGGCCGTTCGGGAAATAATGAGGCAAACAATCATGGAAGGACAGAATTCTTAGCAGGGAGGGCCTGGAGGAGTGGGGATGTGGCTAGGCACAAGGAACTGTCTTTCTCAAGAGACTTCTCCTCCATGGACTTGTTCAAAAATTAGGGATGCAATACACACTTCCTGGAACAAGGTCGTCAACATTCTTTGGACTTGCACCAGAACCTCCAGATGCTTCAGCTGAGCAGAACCATCCAAATCCACCTCAAATACCGCTTTAGATAGGGTGGTGGCACCACCACAGTTGCCACTTGTGGACAAGCAGCTGAGCAGTTTGAATCTCGTCTTCGCCCTCACAGTGCTCTCTCAGCCTTATTCCTCAACAGGTCTGTGCCACAGGCATGCAGAAGGTCTCAGGCAGGGCCCCCCTTAAGCCAATGTGACCAATGTCGTCACTTTGGGCCCCGCACTTTTGGGGGGGGGCTGCACCCAGTGGTGGATCTAGGGGGCGGGGGGGGCAAGAGCCCTGGGCGCCGTCTTGGGGCCATCTAGGGGGGCGCCAGTGGCCCCCACAACATTGTGCGGGTAGACCTGGGCTCCGGAGCCCAGGTCTACCCATTGGGACCAGCTGTGAGTAGACCTGGGCTCCCTCCCGCGGCCGTTTCTAATGGGTAGACCTGGACTCCATTGAGGGTGCACTTCTATTGGGTGCCCCGGGAGCCATTTTGACTAGGTCCGCCCCTGGCTGCACCAGCACAGTGAACTCATCAACTGCTGCTGTAGCCAGGATCTCTATGAGCTGTAAGTCAGTTGGGCAAGCAGAGCAGCTTTGCCTTGGGCCCTCCCACTCGCCCCTGCCTTCAAACTGTCCAAAATGTGCCTCCTGGAAGCAGTGTGTTCCAGGTGCCACATGCAGCACCACAAGTGCTTTTCTGGGTCAGTGGAGGGCCCTGTGGGGAGGGTGGGGGCCCCGTGGGAATGCCCTGCATTGGGCCCCACCACTCCTAGAGCCTCACATTCTGGTCTCAGGTTCAATCTCCAAGGAAAAGGGAACAGGTGAAAAGAGGCAGCTCTGCCAGTCAGAGGAGACAACATAAGGCTGGGTGGATCAATGGTCTGCCTCAGGACAAAACAGCTTCATATGCAATATGGGGATCATAAGACTCCAGCGCTCTACAAGGTTTTTGTAGACTGCAATGAGAACCACTTTAAAAGGACTCCATAAATGCTGAGTCTTATTACGAACTCTAGTAAAAGAGACGTATTGGACTATTCCAGCGATACCTATTGGATACGTCTCTTCTCTCTCCTACATAAATCTTCCTTCCTGGGCTCTATTATGGCCAAATCCCTGGTAGGAAACCAGTTTACTAGCAAATATTGATTCACAAAGTAAAAAAAAGACCAAATGTGTTGCTGCATTTTTGGAACTCTTCTTCACCCTTCTCCTCCGCGACAGAAAACACCTGAGAAAGGAGGAACCAAGTGGCAGCTCTCCAAGGTCTGAATTACTATCCATTTTCTCCTGGGTAACCAGCCCTCCATGAGTTTCCTGCTCTTGATTTGCATCATGACTTTATATCTTAGCGAGGTGTTTATCATTTTAAACACACCACAGCCAGTTTTTGAGAAACATCAAGGGCTTGATTTACTACTAATTCATCCCTCAGAACCCAATAATTCCAAATTTAGCCATTAAAGAAATTTTTTGAAGACTGATCAGGGACACCAGCTTGGCTGTTCATTCATGGGCATCAGGGGGGGACATTTTATTTTGTGAATGCAGCATTTGGGAGCAATTGACTTTGAGAGGAGTCGAGCAGGATTCTTATGGCCAAAATACATGCGATGGGCTAGCCAGGCCCCACAAGCGCCTGCCTCATTTGCATAACCAGGGAGGGGGGGCTGGGGCTCTTGACTCACGGATCTGGGTGTCGCAAAGCAGATTTGTGGCACCAGGAGAGTAAGGACTGCCAGTGCTGAGCCTCAGTGGCATTCCTGCAACACCAACAGTGATGAGTATTCTTGAGGTGGGGGGAGGCAAGGCAGAGGGGGGGTGGACTGCAGGGAGGAGCAGGCCTGGGAGGGGGCAGAGGGGGTGGCAGCCTCTGCTGCCAAATCCTAACCCCCCTCCTGAGCAGGCAGCCCAATATGGGTCTCCTCGGCTCTGCACGTGCTCAAACGTGGCTACTGAGCCAAGGAGACCTATTGGCGCTGCAGCAGTGTTACCTTGAGTAGGGGAGCAAATGCTCCCTTACCCCAAGGAGACCCCGGCCCGTAGCCTCAGCAGCCACAAGATACAGCGGTTGCCATTTTTGGTGCCGCTGTTTCTCTGGGTGTCGAGGCATTCAGGATTGGGCTGTTAAACCACGATTAAGAGGTTGGGAGCAACCCGAAAGAGTTCCATGTGAATTCCAACCACCTGTGTCTTTTCAGTTTGAGCCAAAGTGTAGCCTCACATCTGCACTAAGGTTTAACCAGGGTCTGCAAATCAGCTCCAAACCTTGGATTCAGAGCACTGGTTAGAGCAGGGGTGGCCAACCTTTCAACTTTAGGTCACCTGGACCCTTAACAATTATGTAGAGCGGAGGACGTTTCAGCAGACCACCTGTAAGCTGCACCTGCTGAAATTCTCTCTTCTACACTATTGTTAAAGGTCCAGGAGCCCTAAGATTGAAAAGTTGGCTGCCCCTGGGTTGGAGAATGTTTATATTGACCACATATTAGAAAGACATGTAATGAACCCTCAACAGAAACATGGTCTCCTGGCCCCTCCCCTTTCTTCTCCCACTTCTCCAATAAGCACTATATTCGTAATGGAGTGGAGGGGCAGTTTTTCTGAACCATGTGCTGCTCAACCTATGTTAACAGTAAGTTTAGTAGCATGTGTATAGGGGCCATGGAGATTAACACACACCCCCAATACAATTAAGAAGCACTATTAGGGAACTGGGGAAGTGAGGGGCAGGGCAAGAGTAAGCCATGAGTCTGTAAATGGGTAGGTCCAGTCAGCCAAAAAAGCATCATCTAAACTGGCCCAAACTCTGGTTGAAAGGCAGCCATGTGTAACCACGCAAAACTATGTGTTTGGACTTCACGCTGCATCTTGCTGAATGCAGAAAAAGTTAAGGGAGCTGGGAATTCACCCGAGGAAGGAGGGAAGATGTCAACATTGGGCCTTATAGTCACTCACTGCTAGGCTGAAGGAGAGTTGGAGTCATTTAACAACTTTGTTTTTTTTTTAAAAAAAAATGTGAAATTTTTCAAAGCACCCTCGCTTCCCTTCTCCCAAAAGAATATTTTGCTCTTGAGTGGCGTCGCGAGCCCATTCATTCTGCAAATATTTGCATGCAAGGCGTGCTGTGTAACGGCGAAGTGCTCATCTTTCCAACGCAAAGATTTATATTCCCCAGTTCTTGTTACGTGGTGTTTGGTGGGGGAGGGAAGTACGCAAGGATAGATCATGTAAATGTGCCTAATGCAAACAGCTTCCAGATGATCTACATTGGGGTCCCTACAGCCGCCCTGTCTGGAAGCACAAGGCAGGCTCCTACCGCCAGCTGCCTCTCGTTAATTCATTGCTAAGTAGGAAAAGGACAAGCAAGCCACTGGTACGCGAGCCAGCAAGGATGGCTGGGAGGGGAAGCCCAAGCCAGTCAAGCCTGACATCTGCTAGCTGCAGAGAACTATTCCTCTAGGTCACGAGTTCAAATCCAAGTTTGGCCAGCAGCTGTCTCTAACCGATTACATAGGCAAGGACCAGCTACTGAACTTCAGGCCATGTTCAGGCATCACAAAAGTCAGTGCTTGGAGATACCTGCAGGTGCTCAATCTATCTCTTGCCTTTGCGCATGCTTTTTTTTTTTCTCTCCCACTTCTAGAAGCACTTTTTGTGCTATCCTATCCTCTGCAGAAGCCAGGAAAAAACTGCAGAAGCAAGTGGTGGAGGCTAAACTATGAGTATAAGTCAAGAGCGATGGGGCACAGCCTCATATGTGAACAGGATTACTATGTGAATGTCAGAATTATTATTAGTAGTATTAGTATTAATATCGCTCCATCTATGTGCATGACATTTTCTGAGGTGCCTGCCCCAAGAGGCTTACAATGCAAAATTTGCTGCAAAGGAGCAGCAGAGGAAGGAGATGAAAATAGAGGTGGGGGGAAAATAGGGGAGAAATATGAGCTTCTTTTAGTGACACAAACTCATTTCTATTGATTTATTTTTCAGAACTCTGATCCTGCCTTCCCAAGGCAAGTAGCAGCAGTGACACAAGGCATAACAAATCAATGATCAAAAATACAATTAAAAAAACAGAACAGCAAAGAAAGAGAAGCAGCGAGCAATTAAAAAAAATGTCCATTCCAAAAAGGGGTGGGGTGTTCGGCAATATAAAAAGCAGACAGAGGCCACTAAAAGCTCAAAGCACACTCCTTTGCATGCCTACTTTGAAGTAAATCCTATTGAGATGAATGAGATTTATTCCCAGATATGTATAGGATTACAGCATTAAAGTACATGGCAAATTTTACCTACTGCCAAAAAGTTAGTAACATGGATAGGAGTGGATTGCCATCATTTGGGTACCACTGCTGGGACAAAAAAACTCCAGTAGCCACCCCTACTGCCAGTGATGAGAGCACCCATAAGAACATAAGAAGAGCCCTGCTGGATCAGGCCAAAGGCCCATCTAGTCCAGCTTCCAGCATCTCACAGTGGCCCACCAGGTGCCTCAGGGACCACACGAGACAACAAGATGCCTGCATCCTATTGCAAATCCCTTCTGAAGTAGCCTACTACTAATGTAAGGAGGTTGCACCACCCATCATGGCTTATATAGCCCACAATGGACTTTTCCTCCAGAAATCTGTCCAATCCCACCTAGGGCAGATGCCATCACCACCTCCTGTGGCAAGGAGTTCCACAGCTTAATTACCCGCTGGATAAAAAAAACTTATTTCCTTTCGCAGAGAATGGGCTCCACTGAAGACCTTATCGCAATCAATCGCAAACCAGAAGTGAGCTCCCACCAGAAAACAGAGTTCACTATAGCAAAAGGAGGGTCGCACAGGGGCTGAGAGCATCCAGGACTCTCTGGAAGGCTTCACACACCCCCAGGTATGTCACCATGCCCTTGGGTCCGCTTGGCAACATGATTGCTGCGGCGCCATTGGGGAAACTCCCCCAACCCCAGTCCCTGCCCCGGCAAACACTTACAGTGGCTTCCACGTCCAAGTTGAAGACCACTGCCACAGATTATGTGTTGTGTGAAGAAACAATTCCTTTTGCCTGGTCCAAATTGCCTACCAACCTGTTTCATTGGATCACCGTGGTCCTAGTGTTGGGAGAGAGGGAGAACAATGTCTCATTCCACTTATCCCACAGCATATACTGTATAATCTAATAATAATAATACCCCCACCCCAAGCTTTGGACCCTTTCCTTGCAAGGAAAGTGCTCCAACCTCCTGATCATTTTTGGCTGCTCTTTTCTGCACCTTTCCCAGCTTGGCAACTTCCTTTTTGAGCGGTGGTGATAGGAATGAATTATGCACAACTGCAGCTGCTGCTCACTGCCAATTACCGAGGCATCAGGTAAGTGCAAAAATCCACTCCCGTAACCCTTAGCCCTTCCTTTGCTAAGACAGCAGCTGGCCAACTCCACACATGCCTTGCGCGCACACACAAATTAATGAGAGAACCTATTAATTAGCACTTGTTTACAAAATCAAGATTCAGAGATTGCTCTCTTAAGGATGTTATCCTGAAATAACAACCCCTGACTATGCAAACAAGGAGTTTCAGGGCCGCTGCCACCCCACCCCCCCCATCAGAGCATGCTGATTACCAGGGGCTCTTCAAAGGTTGCTGCATTAATGGAGCTGTGAGGACACCCCTGCCATGACACCGTGTGACCTTATGATGGGATGGAAGAGAGGCAAGTCAAGATCTTCTGAACTGGCTGCTGACTTCCCTTGACTTGCCAAAAAGAAACAGCTGCCAGACCAGAGCAGCTGAAGACCTGTCCCCTCTAGAGAGCCAGAAGCACTGAGGAGGCAGTAGCACAGCCGGTGGAAGGTGGCACGTTAAGTACTGCAGGTGCCACAATGCACTGTGTCAGCAGCCACTCCCACTCCCTGTTGGAGCTGCTCCAGACTGCGCCAGCAACACACAGGCGCCCACTGAACCGTACAGCGACAGGCAGCAATGGCAACACAACAGGAGACCTGTGTGTTGCTGGCGCTGTCTGGAACAGCTCCAACAGGGAGTGGGAGTTGCCACTGACACAGCGCATTGCTGTGCCTGCAGTACGTACTATACTGCACTGCCTCTGGCTACACTACTGGAGGGCAGACTGGATCTCAGTGGCAGAGCCATGCTGCCTATTATTCTTTCTATTATTATTATTATTATTATTATTAGGATTTTTATCCCACCTTTCTACCCCATGGGCACCTAAGGTGGCTTACAACATCAAAATTATCACATTAAAAACAGAACAGAGTATAGCAATTAAAACAATGGTAAACAGTTTAAAATTTAAAATCCATCCATCAGGTTCCAGCTTCAGCCAAACCTCCAATGAAAATCTTCAATGGCAGGGCTAAGAAGGACCTCTGCTTGAGACGTGGAGAAGTGTAGCCAGTCAGAGGGAGCTATATGGACCAAAGGACAGGGCAACTCCAGCTGCTTCTGTGTGTGTGGGGGGGGGGGAGGGTAGAGCACCTGCTCTCAGTGGCCAAGCACATGCTTCAGATGCACTGGGGTGACATGGCTGGGAAAGCCCCCTGGGAAGACACAGGATGGGCTAGATGGCTAAGCCAACGGCAGTATTTGGCTTACGGGGCAAATACTTACAGGGCAAATACAGGTCTTACAGGGCAGTCAGACTTTTGGATTCTGTTCAGCCCTCCACCATCACCATTCCCACTACAATTTCAGCACTGACAAATGGTTCGACAATGTCAAGCAGTTTCATGTGTTCAAGATGGGGTGAAAGCATAAACAATAGCTCCTCCCAGTCCTTTTCCCCTCTTTTACAGTGCAAGTCTATGCATGTCTACTCCGAAGTACCTTGCATAGGATTGTATTGTAAAATGCCTGATGGCAAGTCAGTCCCCGAGGACGCAATCTTAACCTGGAGTTAGGCCGGCACGGTTAGGCCAGCAAAGTTTGGCTGGCACAAGGGCCACCATAAAGCACGTTTGGACCACTCTCTGAGTCAGGGAGGATGGCGCACGTCTGCGTGCTGGCCTCTCTGACTCTGAGAGTGGTCCAAGCATAACTTTACAGTGTCCCTTATGCTGGCCTAACTGTGCCAGCCTAACTCCAGGTTAGGATTGCACTCTGAATCACAGATGGCATAATATGCCTGAGAAATATGCCAGGCCTTTCAGCCAGGCCTTTCAGCTGGTTTTAAATGGCTCCTTTAAATGGTTGCTCCTTGGGCCTTCCTGTTGGCTTTCGTTTTGCTGAGCTATTGTTGTTGGCACTGTTGGATGGTTTTATGCTACTTTATTGTAAGATATCTGCTGCTGCTCTGGGAGCTATTAGCGGTAAAGTGGTGTAGGTTTTTAGACAGATCAAGAATAAATACAATACTTTGAGACCGTTCCGGGCCCCAGAGTTGCCACCTCCTCTGGTCTCCATGGAGAACACCAGCAATTACAAATGCTCCTTCAGAGTCAGGTGTCAGGTGACTGGCATATACCAAATGCTCAGCATAACAACATGCAGGGGCAGAGCCTGCTCAGATTGCCACCAGTTTAGTGAACTGGTCCGCATATTGGGACCAAGCTTAGGGAGATCTGGGTTTAAATTCTCGTGCCGGCTTTCTGTGGGTCAGCCATTCTCTCTCAGCCTACCGCACTCAAGCGGTTGAGAGAACAATAGGGGAGGTGGACAAGCCACATATGCTGCCCAGAGCTCCTAAGAGGGAAACGTGGCTCCAGAATGCAATACATAATCAGGTAGAAGGTAAGACAGAACTGGAGCATTTCATTTATTAGTTGCATTATCCTCCTGCCTCTCTTTCAAGGAGCTTAGGATAACGTACAGTCTTCCCCCCTACACACACACACACTCTTCTAGCCTCACAACTGTGTGAAAGAGGCCAGATTGAGACCCCACTCCTGAGGGCACTAGTACCAGTGATACCAGAGTGACACCAACTCCAGGTGTCATAAATGCGCTTTACTGCATAGTTACAGCACCCGGAGAGTAGGAAGAACCTGTACTGAGGCCAGAGCCAGTTCGGGCTGCCCCTCAGCGCTGCCAGAATGGCCAGCCGGCGCTCCTGCAATGCCAGTCATCAGTAAGACCTGTCAGGGCAGGGGGAGAGGCGGGCAGGGCAGAACTGGGCAGGGGAGAGGAGGGGGGCCCATGCCGGGTGGGTGGGACCAGCGATAGCTTCTATTGTCAAATCATACCCCCTGCATCGGGCTGGGCAGCCCAACACAAGCCTCCTCATGGGCACAGAGCCAAGGAGACCCATTGGTGCTTCAGCAGAGTTACTCAGGGTAAGGGAGGAAATGCGAGACGATCAACGGTAGCCTTGGCGGCCTCCAGAAGCAACGGTTGCCATTTTGGCAACGCTGCTTCTCCGGGAGCCGCCAACCTTAGGATTGATCTGTGAGATGACTGGCTGAAGGTGACCCAGGGAATGTCAGCTGACCCCAGGTCAAGAGGTCAAAGACCACCTTCACTCCTACAAATCTGAGCAAGCCCTGCTTTCAAGACCAGTCATATACAGTTGGCAGATTCCAGTTGGCACAATTGTGGAATGCCCTTCCAGGTGAGCTCCAGCATGACTTGCCTTTAAAGTTGTTGTTTTTTTTTAATTAAACAGGCATTTGGAATTTAATTTTACCATTGTATGCTTGCCTTTTTGGTGCTAGTTTTGTCCATTATAGTATTGCATATTTCTAATTATTGCAGCTCTTGATTTTTTGCTTCTTTGTAACTGACTTTGGATGCATTGTGTAGAAAAGCAGTCAACAGTCCAATTGGCAAATAGTCCAATTCTCTAACCACTGCACCATCCGGGATAACTGCTTAGCGGCTCAAGCTAGGGTCTGGGACCACACACGCCTTGCACCCTCCCTGGTGTCCCCTTCTCTTTTGCTCAATGTCTCTTCTCTTGAGCTCACCAGACACAGTCCTTGCTTGTTTCCCTCCCAACACAGAGGCTGTGCAGCCTGTTTGGATTCTCTTCCATTGCTGGAAGAGCAATTCCATTCCATTGCTCTTCCATCTTCCCTTCCTCCTCCTCTCAAATCATTTCTCCGTGTTCGTTCTGCGCTTCTGTGACCCCTGCTGGATGCAGCAGCTGGCCAGGCTCCATCCCTGGACTAACCATTTTCATAAGTGGCACTTAAATTGGTTTCTGATTTCCTGTCTGGAAATCAAATAAGAAAAAGCAGCATGAACAAGAACCTGGATTTCACTGTGGAATTCCACTCTTCCATTTTCTACCCCACAATAAGAAGTTCACCGAAAGCTCATCCTGAGCCAGAAGACGTCCTTAAGCAGCACTTGAGACCACGCTAAGTCAATCATCCTCTGCACATTTACCTGGGTATAGCCAAGTCTGAATTTTGTTTCAATTCTATTGTAAGCCTTGGGCTGCTCTCTGGCAGGAAAGGTGGAACACAATTGTTTTAAAATAAATAAATGACATTGCTTTTGAGTAAACAGGCATAGAGGGCCGGCCTTAACCCAATGTGACCAATGTCATCACATTGGGGCCCACACTTGGGGTGGGGGCACATCAGTGAAGTGAGCATATCACCTGCTGCTCCAGCTGGGATTTCTATGAACTGTCAGTGGGGCAAGAAGAGCAGCTCTAGCTTGGGCCCTCCCACCTGCCCAAAATGGGCCTCCTGGAAGCAGTTGGCGGTGACGTCATCATGTCACCGCCAACTATTTCCAGGCAGCACCACAAGCACTTTTTCTAAGTGAGTGGGGGCCCTGCGAGAAGGGTGGGGGCCCTGCAAGAATGCCCCACATTGGGCCCTGCCACTTCTGCTTGCATGCCTTCCCTTCTGATCATACCAATCCACAAGAAGAGCCTTTCTGCATCACACCAAAGGCTTTAAAATGGATGGTTTCAAAGGAAGATTGGACTAATTCATGGAAGCAGGACTATCAATGGCCACAAGGCGTGTCATCCTTGTGCTTCCTCCAGGTAGACGTGCCTTCTGCAGTGTGCTTCTAAATTCCCATTGCACAGAAGCAATAGAGGGAGAGTACCAGAAGCGTAGGCGAGTATTAAAGCATAAGAAAGCCCTGCTGGATCAGGCAACAGGCCCATCTATTCCAGCATCCTGTTATCCTCAGTGACCCTCTGCAAAAACCAGAGGAAGAAGTCAAAAGTATCCTTTCCCCACCTTTGCTCTCCAGCCTTGGATTACTCCCTTTAAATTTATGCCATCACATTCCTGACACCAGCAGATCTCAGTGGCAAGTCCTTAGCCTCAATTTTGTAAACAGGGGCTGATCCTGCAGGCTCTGTGCCAAAACCATGTGCAACAGCCATTCTGTAAGCTTGTATGTTACACTGGCTTCAGCTGCAACTCAAAGTAACTGTGCATCTATACAGCACTGCAGATGTCCGCACAGGTAAATTCACAAGGAGATTTACTAGCTCAACTGTCCACGTGCAGCAGAATAATGATGATGAACTTCTGTAAAGCTCTCATGTTGGATCACCTAGCAAGGATACTGGCTCACCAAAGGTGATCACACAAATGGCTACTTGCAAGCCTGGCCTATAAGCCTACAAAAGCAGCTTCTGTCATCACATGACAATTCCTGCAATGTACCTATTAGAGATTACACGCCTGCCTCCAACATGCATCACCAAAATTTAAATCAGTCGGTCTCATTAAATTTGCATCCCAGTTCTTCAAAACGGCTGCATTTCAGAGGAGAATGAAAGCCAAGGAAGAAAGTTGCTCTCTCTCTTTACCAAAATCATTTTAAAGGCACCTGCCACCCAATAAAAAAAAATCATGGAATATATGAGTGTGTATGTGTCCACCTAAGTATATGATATAAAGAGTGCCAGAAAGCCATTTGCAAACGGGCACATCTGTTGCATGGTTTGAAGCTCAGCTCCTTATTAACCATGCTTCTTACAGGGGCTTCTCAGATTTTTTTTTTAAGATGAAAAACCCTCTAGACAATTAAAATTATCCAAGTAATGCTCTGATCCCTGAAACCTTAAGACTACAGCTTGGGGGGGGGGAAGAGTAAAGAGAAGCGACTAATCTCATACAACGATGAAGCACACACTGTAATTATAAGAGCAGAGCAGTGCAGCAAGCCTGTTTTCCATTGGTCTTCCGATTACAGCCTCAATTGTCTTTCACGTGAAAATACAGAAAGCAGATAAAGGCAGCCCTGCCGCTTGCTTTCATGGCTCCAAAAAAATATTTGCCAAGAGCTACGACCCAAGTGAAATAAATCCATCCTTTGGAGACGGTTGATTCTCCCGCAAACAATCTTTTCCTCTCTTCCCGCAGCATGACAGGCAAAGAGAACAGTGACAGCTGTTCCCTTGCCACACAGATTTCAAAGGATTTCAATGACTGGGGTTTTTCCCTGCTCAGCTACCTGTAACAATGTCATTCTACTCCTCCAGATCCCCATCTGGGGTGGGGATGAACATGCCATGTTTCTCTGGTCACTGTGCTGCTCCCAAAATTGTGCACCAAGGACACGGTGGAATTGCGTAAGAATTTGATTGCACTAAGATGTGCCAAAATGCAACTCCATCCACTTAACGCACGCACAGGTAGGCCTAGTTCTCACTGTTTCGGCAAACCTGAGTCAGTGCAGTACCATTTCAAGCTGCTGGCTCATATGACTGACCGGTCCTCTAGCTTAAAAAAAAAATCCACCCTAGACAAAAGTCAGGAAAAAGAGTTCTAGCCTAGCCACCTTTCTGGTATGCTAATGTCCTATAAGCAAGACAATCTTTGTAAGGATGAGCGTTCAACCTTGTAAGCCCCTCAGTCGCAGACAGAAGAACCCAAACACAGATTTACCACTTCAATGTGTAAGAAGCTATAACCTGTTGATAACAATCCACACCAGATTTTACATTCAATAAATGATGGTTATGTTTCTAACTTTTATGGTCCAAGGAGGTAAAAATAATTCTGTTCTAAATTGTGTGTCCACATGCGGCTTTCGCCCCTATACAAGACTAGTCAGGTGATGGATGTGAGCTTCTGTATTATATCTATCTGGTGGGAATTTTGGCACACGTTGGTTTTTTACAAAGGGGTGAAAAAAAGCTACATTTCATTAAATACCTTCTACAATACAAAAGTGTTTGAGCTATGCCCTCATTAACACAGAGAGTGGGACTAGTGTTGGATATTGGTAATTAAAATAGAATGCAGATGTAGGAGACAGTTCAAACTCACACTTATCTGTAAGATTAGGGGCACAATCCTAACCAACTTTCAAGCCCTGGGGTAAGGGCAATGCAGCTCCAAGGTAAGGGAACAAACATTCCCTTACCTTGAGAAGGCCTCAAGGGGGAGGACTGCCCCCCTTCCATTGCAGGATGCCCTATTGGCACAGCTATGTCAGTGATGGACAGTTGTCTAGGCATAAGGGGAAATGTTGTATATTGCAAGAACTCTCTCTCTCTCTCTCTCTCTCTCTCTCTCTCTCTCTCTCTCTCTCTCTCTCTCTCTCATATTCCAGGTTAAAGTTTTGCTGATAGAGTTTTGTCACCAGTGTACAATCATCTTTTATATTTAAAAGAAAAACAATTTCTGGAAGAGGAAAGTAGAGCGGAGTGATTCCACTGAGCCCTCAAAGGGCCAGGTTACTTTTATATATATATATATACATACACACACACACACACACACACACACACACACACACACACACACACAGCGCCAAAAAACTGCTCATGCTGATGGAGCTTAGCAAGCCTCTGTTTGTTTATCTGGAAGAAACTCATCTTGCTGCTGAAGCATTACACTCTATCAAAAGCATGTGCTGCTCCAGGTGTAGATCACTTTCCCTTGCCTGTAGAATTGAGGGGTATACATACTGTATGCCTGGGGAAAAAATGTGGAACATCCACAGTCAGGTTTCTGCCACAGGTTTAAGCCACGCACGCACTCCTCTCTTAGCAGCGCTGGCAGGCAGCTTGTGATTCTGTTCTACTTGAATCCACATGATCTTGCAAGCAACAAGAAAGAGAAAACAGAGGATGGAGTGGATTTAAAGCTCATAGCCATTATTAAATAGTGAAATGCCTGACATCATGGCATAAGGGGAAATGTTGTATATTGCAAGAACTCTCTCGTGTGTGTGTGTGTGTGTGTGTGTGTGTGTGTGTGTTAAGCAGGGCACCTCGTGGATCATTTATTCAGGCATACATTGCAGCCCCCTTTCTTGGAGGGTGCTATCTTGCAGAATCTTCATTGATGAGGGCCACCCAGTGTCCGTGTCAGATGAGCAGAGGTCTCCCACCTAACACTGCCCTCACTGTACTATTCCCTGTAGGCATCAATGACAACCATTCACAGCGCAATCCTAACCTGGAGTTAGGCCGGCACAGTTAAGCCAGCAAAGTTTGACCGGCACAAGGGACACTGTAAAAATATGTTTGGACCACTCTCTGAGTCAGAGAGGCCACAACACACACACATGCACCATCCTCCCTGATTCCAAGAGTAGACTAAATACACTTTATGGTGGTCCTTGTGCCAGCCAAACTTTGCTGGCCTAGCCGTGCCGACCTAACTCCAGGTTAGGATTGCAGCCTCATTTATATGAGGAAAAGTTAAAGGATGCAATTGGGAACACTACTGGGACAGAAGACACCCTTCCTCCCTGTCTCTGTGGGTCTCAGCATTAAACTGGCTCCTAACTCCATAGCAGAATTTTGGATTCTGCACCTTGGTCACACTAAAGTGTGACCCAATGTTGAGAACTGGCATAGATATTATTTGTACACACTAGGCGCGCAATCCTAAACTGGAGTTAGGCTGGCATAAACTAACCCAGCAAAGTTTGGCCAGCATCAGGGCCACCGTAAAGCATGTTTGGACTACTCTCGGAGTCAGGGAGGATGGCTCACGTCTGCATGCTGGCCTCCGACTCCGAGAGTGGTCCAAACATACTTTACAGTATTCCTTGTCATTGACCAAACTTTGCTGGCTTAGTTTATGCCAGCCTAACTCAGTTTAGGATTGCATCCTAGATGTCTACCCTTATGACTGCTAAGAGATGTGGACAAGAAAGGACTATAGACTGCAAGGATGCTTGGAAAGATACAGTGTCTCTCTCTGCACCCCGCCAGATTCCTGCAAGTGGTCAGGAAAGAAGTTGCCCTCGCTGCCATGTCCCTAAATACAATAATTCTTATTTTGGAGAATGGGAAAACTGAGGTCACAATCCTCTACGCAGTTTCCCATGAGTAAGCCTCATTGAACACAATGGGGCTTACTTCTGAGTAGACATGAATAGGATTGAACTGTCAGTCAGTACAAATGGAGTTCTTTTCTCACTTACCACCCTGCCTCCAGGGAGCTCAGAGTGATGCACATGGCTCCCTCCTTTTGTCTCACAACAACCTTGTGAGGTAGGTTAAGCTGAGAGAGAGTGACCGGCCAAATGCGACACAGGAAGCTTCATGGCTGAGCAGGGATTTGATTCTGGATCTTCCAGGTCTATATCCAACACTAGAACCACTACATTTGCCTTAGACAACACCCTAACCCAAAACTTCCCCAAGTAAATAATATTTGATATAATTTTCTATCAGTAGCATCCCTACTGGGGGGGGCAGAGCTCTAGGTTTTGCAAGGAGCCTTACCCTGCTGTGTAAATCATTCCTCTCTCTTGCCACCATAGCCAGTAAGCGACTACAATATTGATCTTTAACCTGTGGGTCGGGACCACAGGGGGCAGATCAGATCTTGGGAGGGGAGCGGGATTGGTGGGTCCCCAGTCTCATACTTCAGTTATTTATGAATTGGGGTCACAGCCCCAAAAAGGTGCAAGACCATCTTTTTGCCTTTTGTTTAAAAATGAGACTGCATCAATTTAAATGAAGGGTGAACGTATCTAGCCAGCCACTACTCATTAACTTTTACAGAGGACCATATCTCAACTGCATGTGTGTCCCTATGCACTGCTGAGGGTCAGGTCAGCCTCACACCCTCTGAGCTGAAACCTCTTCCAGACCACCCACCCCATCATTGATGAGTTGTGGCTCGTTGGGGACATTCAATGGAAAATGGAGTCAGAATGGAAAAAGCATTCTTCACATGCTCAGTTGCACTCTCCTTCATTTTTACATCATTTCTTCCTAAACAGTTTCTTGGCACAGAATAAGGCCTATTACACACAATGCCCCAAGATTTATTGAGAAAATATCTAGAAGACAAGGGAGAAGAGACAGAAGTTATAACCCATCTTCCTACAAACCGATGATGAATCGTTAGTCAGATGAAAGGCTGAGATAGGTTATGGAGATAGAACAGAGAGAGGTGGAAAATAGTCCATTAAGATATAGCATTACAGCTGGTCTTTATATTCTGGTTATAAGTAATGAACGTACTATACTAGGGGTCTTGGACAAATTGTTCTGAACTGAGCCCCAACGCATTATTTTTTATTCTAGACAGACAGAAAGAAATACACCTGGAGGAATTCACAAAGCCCTAAGAAACACCCACCTTTTAAAAAAAAATTCCTCCTCAAAACTCAGCTCATCCTTGACCCTTAACTTAGGCTGCAATCCTATACACACTTTCCTGGGAGTAAGCCTCATTGAACACAATGGTACTTACTTCTGAGTAGACATGTATAGGATTGTGCTATACACATTTTCACTTCTAGCTTAAACAAACCATCAGTCATTCCTTGATTTTCCATTGTTCTCTCTTCCATTAAGCTGTAAGCTCCTAGGAACAGGGACCTATTTCAAGAAGAGACTGGATTACCACCTGTCAGGGATGCAGTAGTCACTTGAACTGAGCAGGAAGTTAGACTAGATGACCTCTACGGAAACTTTCAACTGTTGTATTTTATGATTAATCTGAAAAATGCCACATTCACTGTAAAACACCACAATCTTTTAAATATAAAATCAAATTGTTCAATGGAGGACAGAATTGCCTTGGATTTTACAGGGGGGAAACCAATGGGGCAAAGCAGGCAAGACAAAGTTTCTAGTATGTGTACAATTCCTGCAAAATTCATGTTGGTTCTGCATTCTGCTGTAATACTCTCTTTACCCCTCTAACCCCCAACAACGTGGATTCCTCCAGCAAGTAACTTTTCTAAAAAGTAACTTGCTGGAAGAATCCACGTTGTTGGGGGTTAGAGGGGTAAAGAGAAAAAAAAATTCCTCTTCAGAAAGAAAAATGTCCAGAATGTCCCTTCCCTCAATTTCAGCCTCAGTTCTCCATCTGTTAAATGGGCATAATAGCAGACCCTTTCTCAGGGAAAGAGAATAAGTCCACAATCCATGCATACCTATCTGGGGTAAGACTCACTATATAGTGACGTATATCTGAGTAAAGATGCATAGGCTCTAGCACACTGCACAATATGAAGTAGTTGCTATTATTAATAATAAAATATTAATAATTAATAATAATAAGCCTATGACAAACCCTTTCTCATCCTCTAAACCCCACCCCCAAAGCTGAGTATCTCTCAGCTCAGATGAATTCCGAAGAGTAGCCATGTTAGGCTGTTGTAGCAAAACCCACAAAGGACATCAATAAAGCCTAACCCATTCATGATGGCATGAGCTTTCCATAGGCAACCGCCCATTTCAGCAGATGTATCATCAGTTCTTGCAAAGTTCATTTTGCACAGGAAATGCACAACATCTACCCCAAAACATCCAAAGATGTTTCAAGATGAAACTTCAGAGGAAAAAACTGGCATTTCTCATTCGGTGCTCAACATTGCCCATTTGGAAGCCTTCCCAGTAGTTCTTGATTAGTGGAAAAAGAACTGCACTCTACACCAGCTCAGAGACACTCTCAGTCTACACTTATTACAGAATACAGGCATATATCCCATTATCCACTGGGCTTCCATTCTGGACCCCATCAGGGATACCTAAAACCAGGAATACTGGGGATGCCTTTTTAAAGGTAGGGGGAAATCAGCGGTTTGGCTGCAATGAGGTAAAAAAAAGATGTTCCCCTATCTTTTTAATAGGCGTCCTAGCATCCATGGGATCTGTGGATGACAGAAACCATAGATACCGAATCAGTGATACCAGGGCACGCCTGTATTTCCAGGGATGACTTGAGAAAGATATGCCAGGGTCAAGCCTGGACTCAAACTGGTCCTTTCCACTCAGCCTCTGATGGTGGATGCCCAGGCTCTTTGACTCTGCATCCCAGCAGAGGAGGGATTCTGTCTGGTGAATATCCAATGTTAGCAAGAGGGCTTGAGTCAAAGAGGAGAGAGCTTCTTCCACCACCTCTCGTCCAGCCAACATCATCAACCTGGATGAGGACAAAAGCCTTTCCGTTGAAGAGAACGGAGCTCTAGTACAGTGTTTTAGAGTTTTAGACGCCTGGTCCTGTCTTCTCCTCTTACGGGGTATCATCAATGCCAGGGGAAAGGGGTGGGTGTTCAGCACTCACCCTTCCTCGCAACGGCAGCTTTGCGGCCACCTGCCCCTCCGCCTGGTGCCAGGGCTGCTGCTGCTGCTGCTATTGCTGCAGGGATGGGAAGTTGGGCAGGGAATTTGAATTTCCCTGGGTAAGGGAACGGACTCCAGAGCTCTTCGCGGTGCTGATGATTTTTTTTTTCGAAGAGACTTGCCAATGTGGAAAAGAAAGCCCAATCAACACATTCATGACACGTGCAGTACAGTGCCAACCGGTCCCCAAAGCCTCCCCTTCCAGCCCACAAACACTCACCTGCCAGCCTTGATGAAACTTGTCTGCTAACGAGATGTTTGAGGTGGACTTGGCTGGGTAAGTGCTCGCTCTCCCTCCCTCCCCCCCCCGCCCCGCTTTGCTGAGCATGGACTGTATATCATACATGCACGGAATAAAGTGCTCCCAACCCAGACTGCAGCCCAAGTATCACAGCAAGGTGGGATCGCATTAAACTGCGTTGTGGTCCTCCCCCCCCCCTCCCTGCACTCCTGCTTCACTCACTTGCTTCAAGCCAATCTGCACTGGATCTGTGGGTCCCCAGGGGGATGTCCGCCTCCCCTGCTTAATTCGACGGCCCCTCTTTAATGCCAGCTATCCAGGGAAGCCTGGGCCGAAGGGGGTCCTGCACAACCGAGCCTCCACCACCTCCTTCTCGAAGTCCTCTCCAGCACCCTGACCACCCCCAGGTGCAGGAGGCGAGATGGGGCTGCGTAAGGCAGTCAAGTACTTCTCCTTCTCCCCCCCCCCCACGCCAGGATCGTTCCCCTGCTCATTAGCCCGGATCAGGGCAGGTGCCTGCAAGCTGCTGCACTCACACGCCCGGGGGGAGACAATCGGTGGGGCAGGGGGGCTGCTTACCTGGAAACGCGGCTGATGCTCCAGCCCCTTCTACTTGCTCCCCCCCCCCCGTTCAGCATAGGCGCCGCATTGACACTGCAGATGGTGTCTCGGGGTGTGTGCGCGTGTGGATCTGTGCGATTTTATATATACATTTATATACGTACATCGTGCGAGTGTGACTCTCGCCCCTCACTCCTTCAATACGCCATCCGTGCACAGCCCGCACAGCCCATTACCCAAATAAAACGCCACACGCATTCCGGTACCTCTGCGCTGGTCCAGCCGAAGAAGACGTCCCTTTTTTTATCGCCCTTCTTCTTTTCGGGAGCCCCCCTTCCAAATGCGCCGCCTCCCTCGCCAAGATGTTTCAACACCTCCTCCAGGAATCCGCCAGCAGGTGGAGAGGAAAAAAAAATCGGCGGCGCAGGATGGCCAAATCACGTTTACATGGGGGGGGGGGGAAAAACCCAGAGAGGAAGAAATCCGCCGCGTCTGGTCGTCGTCGTCCCGCCCTCGTTCCCGGCACAGCCGGGAGCGGGGTTCGATCCGCCGGCAGGCGGACTCCCGCGGTGCCCGTCTCACGCGAGCACCATCTCCGCAGCGCCTCGCCTTGGCTCCCTCACTGGCTGCCGCTGCGCCGCCCGTGCCCGCCTGAGAGAGCACCCACGACTGCGGCGGCGGCTGGCTCTGCCTCGCGGAAGGCGCCCGCCCGCTCGGCTGGGCTCCCGCTTTTAAACGGCGCTGCGCTCAAGCTCCACCCTGGCTGCACAGGACGGGCTCCGGAGGGGCGGAGGGGGGGGCCGCGGACGCCGGCGAGGAAAGAGCAGCCAGTCCTCCTAGGCAGCCATCAGGACGCGGGGCCGGCCGGCTCGCCAGGGCACATCCCCGGGCGACTTCGGCTTGGCTGCGGCGAGAGCTCCCGCCGGGCTTGGCTGCGGCTGCTGCTGCCGCCGCCGCCGCCTCTCGCCTTGGCCAAGCGGGGTCACGGCGAGGCAACAGGGTGAGGAGGCAGGTCGAAGAGGCGGGGCGGAGGGATCCCGGGGGGAGTCCGCCGGAACCGGCACAGCCGCCTGCCTTGGCCACCCTTGCCGAAAGTTTGCAGGAGATCGGAAGCTGCCAGGAGCCGCCGCTGCCCGCTCAGAGGAGCCTCACTCGCTGCTGCTGCTGCCGCGACGCCACCGAGGCTCTGGCAAAGCGCCCCCCCCCCCCGCAGCCGCCTCCTTTTCACTGGGTCCTCCTGCGCTCGCTCGCTTCCTACTCACTGCTGACATCTAGGATCTCCAAGCTGATTGGGCTAATTGTGAAGTCTCATTGCCAGCTACGAAGGGGGGAAACACAAGATCTTCCAGCGAAGACCCGGCGCAGATGCTGCCGCGGCCGCTGCTGCAGTGGAGGATGGCTGCTGGCGAGGTCTCTCCTTTCCAGGCCCTGCGCAAAAAGGGGAGAGAAAGCGAGGGGAGACCTGGCCTGGCAAGGAGCAGCGCTGGAGAACCACTTCCCTGACTTTCGTGTGCACAAGATACCAAAGAGTTCTCACTGGAGCAGGGTGGAGAAATGGAACCTCCAGGTGCGGTGGCAGTGTACCTCTAGAGAAGGGCAGGATTGGTTTCAGATGGAGTAGAGATGGGGTAATCGCTTCCTATCTTCGCTGTGCTAAGCAACGTACAAAGGTCTTTTGGGACCTTTCCCTTCTCCAGTGGATTATAAATTACCATATACTGTATAAAACTATGTAGGCTTACACAACTGTGAATGCTAGTTCTCACACAATATATTCAGTTTCTGAGACCCCAGGAAATTTTTGGCTCCCCTCTTTTGGCTCAGGGGCCCCCTTTTTGACACCAAGGTCAGGTACAATGTACCCCCTGCACCTCACTCCCATGAGCCCTGGTGACTTTGGAAAATGTAAGATCCAAGGAAATTTTCAGGGAGCCCAGGACTCCTGGATACAATTTACCCCTGAACCCCGCTCTCATGGACCCTGCATGAAGGTAGCAAACCTCCCCTGTTATTTGTCTCCAGCTTCTGACAGCCAAAGCTACATGCCTCTGCACATGAAGGTTCTATTTTGCTGTTATTGTAATTACTAATAGCAAATTCAGCTGCTTCAGTGCCTATCAGATGGGAAGCAAAAGAGGGCCACCCACAGACAAAGTAGCTACATACTCAAGGAACGCCCTATGTATGTTGAAGTACACACATTTGTAAGTTAAAAGGACAAGGAAAGTGGGGAGGGGGACAAAACAGTACAGTGCGAATTGAGTAAGCTCAGAGCGCAAGTCAATACATGTCTTCTCAAAAGCCAGTTCTACTGTTGCCAATGGGGTTTACTCCCAGCAAAGCGTGTATACGATTTCAGCCTTAGTGGCCATCGAGTGTTAGAATTATCTGTTGGGGGGGGGGAACAAAAAAATGTTTCAGATTTTTGAAATCTAAGGGGTGATTTAGAAAAACAAAAAAATAGGTGTGTTCAGAATAGGCTTGATTGAAGAGTTGGACATTAGGAGAGAGAGGATGCAACATCTTGTTGCAAGTCTTGGAGCGCAATCCTAACCTGGAGTTAGGCCGGCACAGTTAGGCCAGCAAAGCTTGGCTGGCAAAAGGGCCACTATAAAATATGTTTGGGCCACCCTCGGAGTCAGAGGCCAGCACACAGGCGTGCGCCATCCTTCCTGACTCCAAGAATGGTCCAAACGCACTTTACAGTGGCCCTTGTGCCAGCCAAACATTGCTGGCCTAACTGTGCCGGCCTAACTCCAGGTTAGGGTTGCAATTCAGTTGTATATCCTAATAACAAACTCAGGTAGTTGAATGCCTGTCAGATTGCAAGCAAAACGGTACCCACCCACCCCAAAAAAAAGGTACTGTAGTTCTATTTGCATACTGGTCAGAGTGCCAAGGAAGGAATGCAAAAGTACACACAGCTGTAAATTAAAAGAGAATGGGAAAAAGGAAACCCAAGGAACCGCTGATGCAGATTGAGCGTGCTCAGACAGACCCACAGAATGTCAAGGTGGCCAATGGAAATAAACAGCAGCGAGAGACATGGGAGAGCTGGCTGGCTGGGAGTGGGAAGCTGGAGATGGACATTGGGGAGATGCAACATATTGTTACAGGTCCCTCTTGCTACAGCAAATAGCAGGAGAAAGCAGTACAGAAATCTTTTACATCAACTACATAAGTAGAACTGTTCTCCATGACGTTGACTCGTTCCTTTCAAAGTAATCTAAGTTTGTGGCCATTTCCACATCTTGTGGCAGTGAATTCCACAAGTTAATTACAGGTTGGGTATAAAGTACCTCTTTATGTTTTAATATCAAATACGCATGACGGCCCAATAGTACGGGCCTTTGGCAACAGCGGAACAAGAATTTGACTGTCGCAAAAGACCCTATGCTAGTGGAAACATCATGCCACCCTTGCACACAATGGAACCACTGGTGGAAAGGGCCAGTGGCACTGTGCATGCTCTAGACTCCACTGAGCGGCCTGCCAGTGCCAAATAGATTGTTGGCAGGGTGGGCCATCGCTGGGGAAGAGGAATAATGGGGCATTTGGGGGAAGAAGGGCTGGATCCAGCAGCAGTTGCACATGCTGGATCCTAACATATGAACATAAGAAGAGCCCTGCTGGATTAGGTCAAAGGCCCATCTAGTCCAGCTTCCTGTATCTTACAGTGGCCCACCATATGCCTTAGGGAGCACACAAAACAAGGTGTCTGCATCCCATTGCCATTCCCCTGCATCTAGCATTCCGAAATAGCCTACTTCTAACGTAAGAAAGTTGCACCACCCATCATGGCCTATAACCCACAATGGACTTTTCCTCCAGAAATCTGTACAGTCCCCTTTTAAAGGCACCTAGGCCACATGCCATCACCATCTCCTGTAGCAAGGAGTTCCACAGATTAATTACCCACTGTTCTGCCAAATTCCCTGCTGTTTCTCCCCAAGGTCCCCAATGCCCACACTAGACTAACTAGTTTCCCCACAGAGCAACCTCAAAGATAGGCAAGAGGGAGGGGGTTCAGTCACCCACTGGGCCTCCTCTCTTCCAGCAGCTTTGTTTGGGATCACCAGCTGGCCAGCCTCCTCCAGACTGCCCTCATCATTGGCTTAGCTCCAAGCTACCCTAAGTCTAGCACCAACAAACCCCATCACCAAACAATAGGCAGTCAGCTTGCCTAAGCTACAACTGCCTCCTCCACTTGGTGGCTCCAGGGGCATGGCAGCCAGTGATGTCATGCAGGGGGAATGCAGGGGAACTCAGTTCCACTAGTTAAAATTAGGGCTGACTCCACCCACTTCACTCTCCCTCCTCCCCCCTCACAATTCCTCTGCAAAGAGCTTTTCTTCTTGGTTGGCCGGCACTCAGAGGGTTAAAGGGAGCGACTCCGGATTCCTAAGGGGGGGGCAAAGGCAGTGATGTCATTCAGGGGGGACGGACCAGAACGGGCGTTCCGGATCCTAACAGGCTCTGTGGCTGGTTCCAGGTTCCTGACAAGTGCCAATCAAAAGTGAGTTCCTGTTCCTAAATCATTTGAATGACACCACTGATGGCAGCCATACAGCAATTACTCCCCACAATAACCTTACCTTAGCCAGTCCTTCAGGCAGTCAATTCAGCCAGCACCTTCCCTGGTTCCCCCTCCTATGGCTTCTGCCTCCACCTTTATACTGAGGCCAGCCAATCAGTGGGCAGGCTTTAGCATCAGCCATGCCCATCTGCACCTGTGCTAACTTCCCTTCAGAGCCAGAGCCCTTATCAGCCTACAGCTGTGCTCCCAAGCCTTCCAAAGACCTTGGGGATTAACCCTATAATCCCTGTCCAATCTGGGACAAAGGGCCATTTCTGATACCACTCCCTATCTCTTCCGGGTATCTCCTGTCTTTTCCAATACACCCGCTGGGTAAAAAAAGTATTTCCTTTTATCCATTCTAACTCTTCCAAAAATCAATTTTAGTGGGTATCCCCTGGTTCTGGTGTTGTGAGAGAGGGAAAAGAACATTCCTCTATCCACTGTAACCATCCCATGCAGAATTTTGTATATCTCGATCATGTTCCCCCTCAGCACCTTTTTTCTAGACTGATCCTATCCCCATAAAAGCTGGCATCGGTCCCATAGACAGCCAGAAGGCCAACATGGAGGTAAGTAAACATGTGTTTTGCTCACCTCTAGTCATCCCCCCACCCCACAGCATGCAGCTCAAGACTCCAGCAGCTATGGCGTGACGGGATAGGATTGGGCTCTTAATTTGCCTGTTTATCTCTCCCGTAATGCCAACAAAACAAATACTGAAGCTTCTTTTTTTTAAATGGAAAGAGCCTGGCTCATTTCCAAGCCAATGCAGTGTTAGCCAGGGGTGGAAGGATGGAGAACCTACTTATTGAGATACATAGATCTGGGAGGTCCATGTGTACTGCCTTAGATCTCTTCAAGAAACAGCGAGTTTAAATGCATGAAGTAACAGTAATCTATGTCTATTCCCTCTTCCCCCTCCCCGCCACCTCTTGATGGAATTCAACTCAGCCTACACAGGGTTCCCATATGATCTTCCATCTAAGTACTTATCAAATCCAGACCTGTTTAGCTTCAGCAAAGTTACATCATTCTATCACTATTAAAAATAAATGGCAAATTTACTGGGTTTTTGAAAAATGACTCTAAGGGAGCAAAACAGGCAGGGGAACAACAGCTCCCATGCCTCTAGGTGGACCTGCTGTCCAGGGCCAGCTCTAGCAGCAGCAGGGCCCAATGTGGGGCATTCCTGTGGGGCCCCCTTGCGGGACCCCCACTCACCAAGAAGAGCGCTGTTTGTGCCACGTGCAAAGCATGGCATGTGGAAGTAGTTGGTGGTGATATCATAACATCACTGCCAACTGCTTCCAGGTGGCCCATTTTGAGCTGCTCAGAGGCAGGTGGGAGAGACCAAGGTAAAGCTGCTCTGCCCGCCCCACTGACTTACAACGCATAGAGATCCGAGCTGCAGCCACAGGCAATATGCTCACTTGCTACCGTGGGGCCCGATGCAACGACATTGGTCACATTGGCTTAAAGCCAGCCCTGCTGCTGTCTGTAGTACCCCAAGGCAAGTAGTGTCATGTAACCAGTACGCTGGGCAGGAGGAACGGGTGAGCGGCAGCCCACCTGTTGCGTAACGCTCCATTTCGCCGTCTTCCCTGCGTTACGCAACGGGCGGGCTGCCATTCACCCGTTCCTCCCGCCCAGCGTACCGGTTACATGACACTACTGCCCAAGGCCAACACTGCTTCTTATACCTGCAGCTTCAGACCAAAGCGCTTTCACCAACACCCAATTCCGTGTCTGTTCCTCTTCCTCAAGGAGCAGGCTTTCCATTTGCTATCACTTCTCCATACATACAAATCCCCAGAGGAGGGAGTGGAACCTGCCTGATCTGTCACATCCAGGGAAAGGGAGAAGAAATGCAGGCCAGTCCACACAGTAGTTAAACTGATGCAGGCGACTTCAAAAACGCCATTCATTGCTGCAGAAACAGAGTGAAAGAAAGCTTGACATACTAATAGCCCAGTCCTATGCTTCCTGGCACCCAGATGGCCACTGTTGTATCCTGCGGGGCCAGGGAAGCTGCTGGAGGTCTCATCGGGGGAAGGGGACATTCACCCCCTTACCCAAAGTAAAGCCCCAGCCTCCGCAATGGGGCTTCTCAAGTCTGCACCTGCTATATGGCAAGAAGTCCCATATCGGCCAACACGGGGATAGGATCCGGCAGAGAAGGCTTCTGCCATTCCCGCCCCCATTCTGCTCTTCCTCCACCCAGGAACATCTCTCCCCGCCCTCCCCTTTTCACCCCACACTCACCTTTCGCCTCCGGTGACCAGGGCTTCTTCAGCAGTGCCAACAGGGTGGTGCAGACCTCCCCACCCATAGGATTGGGCCCTAAGTCAATGGACAACTGAAACACCAGCCTGTTATGTCAAATCTAGCTTTTCAAACCTTTTGGAAGGAGATTGTGCGCTCTGGCCAAAGAGCCAAGTCAAGCAATGGTGCCCTGTTCCTCCAGTCTAGGCAACTTAGTTGGATTCTCTCCAGGGTTAAGAACTAGTGGCTGTCAATGGCTAAGGGACAGGACATACCTGGCATTTGGTTGGAGGCAGGAAGAAGGTCATGCAGAAAAGAATAATCCCATCCACCTCAAATTTGGTCAAAGATGGCTCTGCCCCTACCCTCTCTCATTAAAATCCTATTTTTTCACTAGGTTGCTGAACTGGAATACTATTATGGAGTATTTTCGGGGCAGGGTGTATTTACCCAGAAGGAATATTTACAACTTCCCTCAAAGGTACGATCGATTTTGCTATCTGCTCCTTCCTTTCATCCCTAAGTTTTTCTTTGAGTGCTCTTGCACTCATAAAAGTAACATGAATTAATTTTATCAATGAATATTAACAAGCTGTACCTTCAGTATCGTACTATTCCCATCACCAGCCACCACTATGAATTTCAGAGCACAATCCTAACCTGGATTTAGGCTGGCACAAGTTAGGCCAGCCAAGTTTGTCTGACCGTACAGTGCATTTGGACCACTCGCTGAGTAAGGGAGGATGGCGCTCGTCTGACTCCAAGAGTGGTCCAATCAAGAATGTAGCAATCCCCCCCCCCCAAAAAAAATTCATATACTCCTACAAATATGTGGCTTATTTGTGCTAGAACATCCTGCTTCAAATAGGAACTAAAATAACTTTCACCGCTTAGGACAGCAGTATCCTAATATGGCAGCTGAGCAAAAACTATTTGGTACAAGTTGTTTTCTTCCATGGGGGAATTTTAAGAATGCACCTTTAGTATCTTTAGTACTTGTATATGATGCAACCAAAACATTTCGGTCCCTGCAGTGACATATGGTGCGATCCAGGCCCAGGGACACACAGCCACATGGGTACACGCAAACAACCATCAGCTCAGAGCACAATCCTAACCTGGAGTTAGGCCAGCACAGTTAGGCCAGCAAAGTTTGGCTAGCGCAGGGGCCACCATTAAGAGCATTTGGACCACTCTCTGAGTCAAGGAAGATGGTGCTCGTCTGTGTGCTGGCCTCTCTGACTCTGTCCCTTGTGCTGGCCAAACATTGCTGGCCTAACTCCAGGTTAGGATCGCGATCTCACTCTCCCCCCCTTCAAATAAACCTTAAAAAGAAACTCACCTTTCCCTACTCCAGAGTGATGGAGAGCAAGAACAGAAGACAGGCCCCCTCCCTGCAGCAGCTCAATAGTTGCCTCCCCAGCCTCCCAATATACAGCAGCATGCTAGCCCGCACGGGCTCCCTGCTGCTTTCCTCTCAATGCACATGGAGTTACCTAAGGAAGCTCTGCCTGATGCCCCCCTAGTGATTGCTAACACAGGAGCCCTGCATTTTTTTCATTGGATGCCAGCCGTGATTGCAGCTCAACCTGCTCTCTGTCTTTGTGTATGTGTGTGTGTGGGGGGGGGTGCAGTACATATACTACTTATCTCACCGACTCTGCTTGATCAGAAAGGTGCAGAGCGGAAAGACAAGGTATTTTTTTTTACTTGTTGGGTCCTTGGGCTTTTTTAATTACTTAAAAGTAATTTTAAGTAATCTGGTGAGGTTCTGCTCCCCCTGCCTGCACATCCCTGGGTCCCTGACTCAAGGAGGTTGCAGTCTAAAGTCCGATACTGAGGAGAGAGTAAAGGGATTGGCTGTGAATGAGGGCACAATCCTAAAATGAGTTAGGCCGGCATAAACTAAGCCAGCAAAGTTTGGCCAGCACAAGGGCCACCGTAAAGTATGTTTGGACCACTCTTGGAGTCAGAGAGGCCAGCACACAGACGTGTGCCATCCTCCCTGACTCCAAACACGCTTTATGGTGGCCCTTGTGCTGACCAAACTTTGCTGGCTTAGTTTATGCCAGCCTAAAAACGTCAGAAAAGCCTTGTAGGATCAGACTTGCTCTAACATCTTGTCTGTGTCTCTGGGAAACCAACAAGCAGGCATGGGGGCAATTTTACCCTTTGTTGCCCCCCATCAACTGGTATCCTTCTTCTGCACACAGAAGCACCACATGGCCAGCCAACCCTTGTCTAATACTCTTGGAAAACCATTAGGGGTTATCATCACCACATCCTGGACAGTCAATTGCATGTGTTAATTGTGAGTTATGTGAAGCTATGGGTCCTTCTGTATAACCTACATCTCTTGCCAATCCATTCAGTAGATGGCCTGGAGTTCTAGTCTTCTTCCTATCCACTTTCCCCATACCATGCACAATTTTTTATCAGCCTTTTTTTTCTAAACTAAATAGCCCCCAGTGGCTTTCCTTGTAGGGAAAGAAAGTTTAGTTGGAAGTAAAGGCAAAGAAATAACTGGGAGAATAATGTAACATTCTTTGATTCTATCAGTAATAAAAAAAAAAAAAGTAACCCCCAACTACATCTGTACATCATTTGCAGTTTTAGCCATTTGCTACACACATAAGGCGTTCAGCAAGGGCTAAATCGAAAAGTGGATTTTGATGGTGATTTTTTAAAAATTAACTTAGACATCCACATTGATTTTCAACAAAGACCTGCAAGTCAGCACAGTCAGGAATTTAGTATCCTAGTCAAGGCATTTTTCTAGGGAAAAAATCCATGAGTGTTTTTAGATATCTGTTCCACTATGAGAATTGTAGATAGCTGTGTTGATCCATAAGAAAAAAAAATCCAAAAGTCACATTATAGTAATATCTTTACTAGGTTCAGGACCTATAGGAAATGACACAAAGCCCTGAGCAACTGTTGAGTTGTCAAGAACTCGTCATGCAGCTGGATACTGGTTTTTGTACTTTCTAAAAATTGAGGAAGGGAAGAGGCATCCTTCTTTAACCCAGAAGTCCAGCATGCATCCGGGAATCAGTGCTTAATGCCTTGCAAGGCTAACCTAATGAACACTGCAATCCAATGTACTGTATGTCAGACGTAAATGCCATAGAGTTTAATAGAACTTGCTCCCAGGTCTACAGCCTGAGTCTGCATAGCTCCTTCTACATTCCAATTTAGAGTGCAATCCTAACCTGGAGTTAGGCCAGCACAGTTAGGCCAGCAAAATTTGGCTGGCCCAAGGGCCACCATAGTGCATTTGGACCACTCTCGGAGTCAGGGACGATGGCTCACGTTCGTGTTCTGACCTCTCTGATTCCAAGAGTGGTCCAAACATACTTCACGGTGTCCCTTGTGCCAGCCAAACTTTGCTGGCCTAACTGTGCCGGCCTAACTCCAGGTTAGGATTGCACTCTTAGTCTTAAATTGCATACTCGTGGTGGGGCGCTTACAACATGGAATGCTCTTCTCCTCTCCCCCCTTTTTTTCTTGCTTTGCTTAACATCCAGCCTGATGAAAGAACTTCCAAAAGCTTTTGTGTCAATATGGATAGCTCCAATAAAGGTATTATGAGATTCTGGCTTTTGGACCCTTTATGAGAACGATTCCAAAACCATCCCTGCCTTGTAGAGAAGCCATAATGCCAGAAAGAGACCTCTGCATTTGACTTGGCATGTAATTCTTGAAAAGCCCAATGTTACACCGTATTGCAATTCAGGTTGAAATCTTTGTAACTCCATCTTTTCAACAACACACGCAGTGTTTTCAACAACACATGCAACACAGTTTTGGGGTGGGGGAGAAATCAATCGCTGTCTTGTTTTGCACCAATCCGTTCGTTTCTTTTTATCATTTTTTCCTTGGTTTAAGAAAACAATATTACCCTTTCCTTGAAGCAAGTATTATCTCTCCAGTAGGGATGTTCAAGTCTGCATGTGCCTATGATGACTGAGGCAGTTTACATTTCCTGATGGATGGATGAGAGCCTCAAAGCCTCTTTTTTAATATTGTTATTTGATTTTCAAAGGTGGCGTATAAAGTGCATTTATTATTCTTTTATCTCCTGCCTCTCACATGCAGCCATTTGTTTTCATTCACAGAAATGAATGCCATGTGAAAAACCCAGGGAGTAATAAACACTCAGCCAATTGACAAGGGAAGGGAGAGAGAAAGAAAAAAAATCAAAGCAATACAATGGACAGGTGACTCACCTCTGCAGACATCTGCTGTACATGACAGATCATTGTTATTAAATGTCAGGTCTTAATTTTTTGTATAGGGGAGGGGAACCTATCTTGGAACGTTGGATATTTCTCCCCACCACAATTCAGTTGGAAAAACCCTATCCAGTTTCTGCATGCCGTCTATGTTAAAAGAAAAATAGAATTTTGATACTACATGATTAAAGGCTCCTCTGGGATCATCGTGGTACTCAAAGCACTTCCAACAGAGGCACTTAAATGGCTTTCTTGTGGTTGTTTCACACATACGCAGCAAACCTGGGTTGACGTGGTGGACCGCGGGATCTGAAAGGCGTGCCAGCTTCAGAATTGTCTGCCATAAGAAGCTGCAATCCCTGATGAGGAATATGTTGCGCAGGTTTGCAAAGGATTCTCTGTTGCATTCACACACTTTATGCCACTAGGTAGAAACCTGAAACACTCCTAATTGTATTTAACCCAGAATGTTAAATAACCCAAACTGAATAACCCAGAATGTGAACAGATGCTCCAATTTTCCAGGTTTCAGTGACAATATCCAAATGCCTGCCTGATCAGGTCAAATGATCACCTTTTCCATTTCAAGACCATTTGTTTGTGTGCATGTTTGTTCTAAACACTGTACATTTTAAATGCACCTTGTAAAAATGCTCCTTCCAATATTAGAAACTCTACCGCAGCTTCCAAAGAGCAATGGATAAATTAAACAGCAAATTTAAAACAAAAAAACATGAAACAAAAACAAGAATTGAAGGATCAGGCCAAGATCAGCCTGATCTTGATCAACCTGCTGGAGCCTACCTAGCCTAGCTTGCTATATCTCAGTGACCCACCAGAAACCTCTAGTAGCACACAAGACAGTCAGATACTGTATTGGAAAAGGTAGGAGATAACCCAAGGAGATAGGGAATGGTATCAGCAGTGGCCCCTTGTCCAGGTAAACCAGGAATTATGGGGTTAATCCAAGATCTTTGCCTGCAGCAGGAACACAGCTGCAGGCTGATGAGGAATCTGGCTATGAAGGGAGGTTGGCACGGGTGGAAAAGGGTGTGGCTGCTGGTAGAGCCTGATGATTGGCCTGCCTCAGTATAAAGTTGGAGGCAGGAGCTGCAGTAAAGGACCTGGGTAGGTGTAGCACTAGGTAGGTGCTGGAGGAGGGCACTGGGCAGAGGATGGATGGATGGATGGATCAATCAATCAATCAATCAATCAATCAATCATTGAAGGGTGATTAACCCTGGGCAGGTGTAGGAAGGAAGGTGACTGTTGGATGGACTGATGGATGGTCTGACTGGATAAAGGAAGGTAAGGTTATTGTGGGGAACTATTGGGAACTGTTGTATGGCTTCCATGCCCCTGGAGCCACCAAGTGGAGGAGGCAGTTGTAGCTTAGGCAAGCTGACTGCCTATTGTTTGGTGGTGGGGTTTGTTGGTAGGGTATCTAGAGCTAAGCCGGTGATGAGGGCAGTCTGGAAGAGGCTGGCCAGCCAGTGATTCCAAGCCAAGCTGCTGAAAGAGAGGAGGCCCAGTGGGTGAATGAACCCCCTCCCTCTTGCCTATCTCTGAGGCTGCTCTGGAGGGGAAACTAGTTAGCGTAGTGTGGGCATTGGGGCCCTTGGGGAGGCCCAGCAGGGAATTTGGCAGAACAGATACTGTAGCCTGTTGCCACAGCCTTGCAGTGGTGTTCCCAGAGGGGGGCAAAGTGCTGGGTTGTCAGGCACCTGAACACTCATCTAAAGCAGCTCCTCCCCCTTGCCTTCAGAGCCAGTCACAGCTGAAAGAGCAAAATGGAAGAGACACATCTACTTTGCTCTTGCAGCCATGAATGGCTCTGAAGGCAAGGGGGGCTTTTTTACATGGGCATTCAGGTACCTGAAAAATTTAGTGCTTTGCCCCCCCTCAAAACTCCACTGCTCCCTTGCACCTGGCATTCATAGGTAGGCTATTTTTAGAAACCAGAGGATGCATATAGTAATTATACAAGGCATCATGGTTTGTAACCTGTGATAGACCTTTTCTCAGTAATTCTGTCCACACACCCCTGCCTTTTAAAAGCATCTAGGGCAGGTGCCATCACCATATCCTGTGGCAAGAAGTCCCACAAATTATTTACTTGCTTGGTAAAGCAAGTAAAATTCTCTTTTCTTTTACATCCAGCAGGGCTTGATGATGATGATGATGATGATGATGATGATCTATATATAAAAGGGTGTGTGTGTGTGTGTGTGTGTGTGTGTCTGTTCCGCATAGGCTCCGCAACGCCTGGACCGATTGACACCAAACTTGGCATGCAGACGCCTTGCGGCCTGGCGACCAACACTGCAGGGGGCAGACCCCCCCTAGTGCCCCGGGGGTGGGGGTATGGGGGGGGTCACCACGTGAAAGTGGTCACCTGAGTGGGGAGTGTCAGCTAAGGCATGACATGGTAATAATGGTGTGATGGTAACTGATGACAAAACAATGCTTGCTGGCCAGGAGGAGTTAGCTGTCCTAGGGTGTATCTAAGTATACACCTAGCTGTCCTACGGGTGCATCACACCATCCTGAAATAAAACCACAGCACCACCACAGAGCGGTGATGCTCCCCACGCCATTGGAGCCCAGGTTCAGGGGGCCCTCAACGTGGGGGGCGAGAAAGGGTGCGAAACAAAATGTCCGCCATGCCCCGCTGGAATGCCTGGAACAATTGGCTGAGCTAATTGGTACAATTCATTCCTTTTCGTGTCTAATAGAATCTTGGGATAAATAACTACCCAGGCAACGCAGGGTAACGAAAAGCTAGTAGTAGTAGTAGTAGTAGTAGTAGTAATGCTTGTGTTTATATACCACCTTTCTTAGGTCACTAGATTTCTCTAATGACTGTAACTCAAGGCGGTTTACATAGGCAGACTTTATTCATAAACCCAAAGGTTTCTGTAATTTACAGAAACATTCTATCTTGCAAGAACTACAACACATACAGATGGATCTTTCTGGATTTAGTCTTCTTTCTGGCCACCCGTTTGTCTTCTGCTGGCTGATAAGCGGCTTTCCTGCTCCCACCAGAGAAGCAGCTGACCCGGCACACTCCCCCTCTCACAAGGCAGCCGGAGCTCAGGTATTAGTCGCAATTTACAAGGTCTGCCACTCACAGAGACTTCCGGTAGCCCCGAACTGGCGACCTTCAGCTCTTCAGCTCTTATCTTCAGGCAAACAGAGGCATTAACCCTCTCGACTAAATCTTCTGATTATGTGAACTAATCAAAAGCTCAGCCTTCATTCACTGAAAAATCAGTGTGGATTTTTAGGGTGTGTGTGTGGGGGGGGCTAAAATCTACTGGGACATTTACCTGCTTCAGTGAGCAAGAGCTGTATATGAGCACTGCTGTATGCTACATGCATTGGGAAGCTGAAGCATGGCAATTAGTTGTAACCTCCCAGCATGTGCAGGTACAGCCATTTACACAGACATGACAGTCTGCACACAGGTAGAATGTGAATTACGGCACAGGGCAAGATCATCGCTTGAAGTGACCCAAAGTTCTTTTACCCACCATAGAAAACTCTCAGATACGCTGGCTCATGCCTGATTTTTTCATCAGTCAATCTTTTCAACTGGAGCTTCAATTTTATTTGGTGAAGAATGAATGCTTCTTCACCAAAGAAGAATGCTGCCGTGTAGCTCTGTGTAACTAAGGGCACAATCCTATGCATGTCTACTCAGAAGTAAGTCCCATTGTGATCAGTGGGGCTTGCTCCCAGGAAAGTGGGTATAGGATTGCATCCACAGTGTAGCTCTGCATTCCAACTGTTGGGGGCCAACCGCTGCAGAAGGCTCCCACCTCCCTGCCCTGTTTGTCCTGGAAGCATTTGACTGGCCCCTGGAGGAAGCAGGATGCCGGACTAGATGGGACCCCTTTGGTCTGCTCCAGCAGGGCTCTTCCGACATCAGAGCCTGAGCAGGCTCTGACCACACCTGGAGTGGGGCAGTGATGAAACATGTCCTTGCACCCTCTGAACAGCCTTGCCATGCCCCCTGCTTCCAGAATTACTCCACTTCAGGGTGTAATGGAGCCCGGGGCATGCCTGCCATGCTGCCTCCTTCTGTGCTGCCTTCGTTCTGCCTTCTTCCCCTGGCATGCCCAGCTCCCTTGGCGGCACCCATGGCAGACGCCACACCACGCTGGATAGAAGCGATGCCTCTGCCTGCCATTGCATGCACTGTACCAAGAAAGCGACTTATACAAATGAGCACGGGCCAGTTTTATTGCTCAGGAAAGTGACCAGCGTTGTCCCAGATGGGTCCGGATGTGGGGAGGGGAGGAGAAAGGGGCCAACGTTCTGTCATGAGACAACCCATTTGTTAAAACAATGGCTCAAGTCAACGTAGCCCAATGGTGGTTTGTAGGCGGGTATGACAAATGGGACTTTATTTATAGGGCTGACGTGCAAAAAAATGCTGCAGTGGTGGAAAGGGGTCACACTGAGTCACCCCATGGCCTCCTTCGACCCTATGAAAAGGTTGCCACAGGAGGAGGGGGAAGCCCAAGGGCAGAAAAGGCTCAAAGATGGATGGGGGGATGGAATCAATAACAAATTCACGGGCGAGATCAGCAGTAGCAGGAAGATTGGATGCAGAGTACAAACGGACTCATTTGCCCCGGCTTTATTTGTTAGCTTTAAACATTTGTAGGCTGCCCTTCCTTTGATGGCTCCCAGGTTCAGAGCGCAAAAACAAAACTGTTACATCCCAAGAAACAACCAGTCAAACAAAGCAGCTATTAGGAGTCACGGCATCATCCCAAAAAAGATATTAGATCCTGGGACAAATAAAAACTGTATTGGTTATCCCAGTTTTCTATCAGAGTAGCAGCTACACCAGCATACAATAAGGAATGATAAAAGAGTGCAACTAATTAACAGCAATTAGTTAAAACAGTGCCTAATGTTACAACATTGGCTCAGGCAAGCCGCCCTGGGGACGGCATTCCAGCAATGGGGACCCCCACCAGGCAGGCGGTCAGCACACAGGCAGGCTCATGTGCAGAGTGTCGGTGTTCCTTCAGTTACTGGGTCCCAGCCCACGTGGGGGGCTTTAAAAGTCAATATTAGCATTTTGAGCTGTGCTTTGAAATGGACTTATCCGAAGTGGGTGTTCAGCATCAGTCAGACAGAGGCTTTGTTTTGGAGGCTCTGCAGTGGATCAGTGTCTGGTACAGCCATTGGCTGACTGGCAGTCTGTCCTTGACACCCTCCACTCATTAGGAAGCAGAACGACAAGTGCCCATTGGGAAATGTCTGGAAGCTCCAACACCCACTGGAGGTCTCGTGCGTCGCATGACTTGTCATGTTACCTCCCTGCGCCCATTGGATATAGTGTGCACCGTTTTGGTCTGACTCTACCATACAGGGGAAAGGATGGGATTGGACCACAAAACTAGTTATATGTGACAACAGCATGTTGGACCAGTTCAGAAGGCTGAAAAATGGGTCATCATATTGCACACACTGAGCTGGTGGGCATAAATGATGAGTTGTGAAGCCCCCAATCCAAATACTGTAGCCATGAATTCATTAAAGGCGCACTCCTAAATTGAGTTAGGCCATCACAAGCTAAGCCAGCAAAGTTTGGCCAGCACAAGGGACACCGTAAAGTATGTTTGGGCCACTCTCGGAGTCAGAGAGGCCAGCACACAGATGTGCGTCATCTTCCCTGACCCCGAGAGTGGTCCAAACTCATTTTATGGTGGCCCTTGTGCTGGCCAAACTTTGCTGTCTTAGCTTATGCCAGCCTAACTCCAGTTTAGGAATGCGCTGTAAATGTTCTAGGCTAACCTGCTATCAGCTACAGTCTGACCACCTGCGATATGGAGGCGCTAGTACTAGTCTACCTTGCAGCCTAGTTTTAAGGACTATCGAGATAATACGTAAAGGGCCCCTTGGGGAAAAAAGCACCACATACGTTATCATTATTGCAGCTGGCCATATGGTTCGATGAGCAACCAATTGCTCTGTTATGCATCCAGGTAGATTTTCTGCACAGAACACTTCAAAGTAATTTTTCTCACCCACTTTATCAAGAGCAGAAATGTGATCTGGCCACGTGATAGAGCCATCAGCTCACCATTTCACTGATATATTTCCATCATGTGTAACCTGCCATTATTATATCAAGATGGCTCAGAAGGGCTTAAGATATTATTTTATTGCCATTGTAAAACCAATCACAAGCAGAAAAAAATTGCATGATTTAAACACAGGGGTCAATATAAACCGCACTGAAAATCAGAACCTAAAAAAAAGAATGCATGCAACAGACACGCAACTGCTTTTGGAGCTTTCCAAAAAGCAGGCAGCAAATGGAACGGTATCTCTTGGGAGGCAGTTCCACAAAGCTTCATCTCACCTGCCATACATCTGGCGCAGAGAACAGAGAGCAGGGCCTCAGATGTGGAGCAAAGTTCACTTTGCTGCTCTTTTGTGTATTTATTAAAAATATTTATGCCCTGTTTTGGTTTCTCAAAGGACCCTCCCAAGGCAGCTTACAGAACACCAATTACATCACAACAGCCACTACAAGACATCTGGTAAGCTAAACCAACTACAACTAAAAGCTAGCAGTCCAAGATCATAGAACCACAGGCAGGAGAGGGAGATCAAACCCTTCTCAAAGTATGACGGAACAAAAGAGTCTTATCTAAGAGAGGGCATGTTATGCCCCAGCCATGCCTCTTGTGGTCAAGGGTTCCGCAGCCTGGGTTCCGCAGATGCAACCAGCACCAAGGTCCATTGAGTTCACCTTGGGGCCACCTCAGATTTTGTTCCTACCACGTTTGCGAAGCAGCCCAAAGATTGTCATTGTGATTCACGGCTTTTCTGTGGAGTTCAATGCACCTTTCCCCTCTACGGTGCAGCCACACCAAAAAAGGTGCACACTTATCCAACAGGGGCAGGGACAAAGGGAGGTACCCTACGACGAGTCATGCGGTACACGAGACTTCTGATGGGGGTTGGAGCTTCCAGATGTTTCCCGACTGGCAGAGGAGGTGTCAAGGACAGGTTGCCAGTCAGACAATGGCCGTATCAGACACAGATCCATTGCAGCTCCTCCAAAACAAACGTGAATCCACTGCAAAAGTTCCACTAAATGTGGAAAGGATGTTTTGGAGAGAGCAACAGGCATGAACTGGAAGCTCTGGATTTTGCTCTCTTTCAGGAAAAAGCCACCGTATCATCAGACCAGTGACATAGTTAAGGGGCTGCGGGGGGGGGGGGTAGCAATTCCCCGGGGCAATAAGCCTGGGGGGGGGGCTGCAAGCTGAGCTTGACACTCGCTAGGGGCCAAAA
>JAJKFI010000010.1:5703055-5728817 GCA_029204185.1 Lerista edwardsae
GATGATGATGATGATGATGATGATGATGATGATGATGATGATGATGATGATGATGATGATGATGATGGCAACTTGGGCTTGCTGATGAGTCTTCTGTGAACTCCACAAAGGCTCTCTGATGACACTGCAGCCCAGCCCAGGTGTAAGACACTTCCAGCAAGCACTTGTACCACGTTGCCCTCCTGTCTCAAGCCCTCAATGATCCTGCTGCTGGCAGACGAAAAAGGGGATGCCTTGATCACATGAGTATAAAAAAAAACCTCATTGCAATTCATTTTAAAGCTTCACATTATACTCCAGGGAATGAGCCAATGAAGCAAGTCTATTGCTTTCTGTATTGGCCAAGGCTAAGGAAGCATTTAAAAAAGCTGTGAATCTGTCACTAGTGTACCAGGAGAGCCAAGAGGGCAAATGATCTTCTTGCTTAAACTTTAAAAAAAGGTAAAGGTTTCCCCACGACCGAATGGTCTAGTCGTGACCAACTGTAGGGGGTGGTGCTCATCTCCATTTCTAAGTCAAAGAGCCAGCGTTTGTCAGAGGACAAGCTTCTGTGGTCATGTGGCCGGCATGACTATACGCCGAGGCACACGGAACGCTGTTACCTTCCCACTGAAGTGGTGCCTATTTATCTACTCACATTTTTACATGCTTTCGAACTGCTTGGTTGGCAGGAGCTGGGACAAGCAATGGGAGCTCACTCCATTTCGTGGTCTCAAACTGCCAACCTTCCGGTCAACAAGCTCGCAGCTCAACGGTTTAACCCGCTGCACCACCACGTCCCTGCTTGAACTTTATTGAACATTTACAAACTACACTGTACAGACTTGGAGAACAGTCTGTTTTGGACATTGGAGCAGAGGAGTGGAGAAGTCCTCTTCAGCATTGTAATGGCCGGTGCAAACCCCAAAAATAATCTGGGTGTCTCCTGGCCTCTGGGAGTCTTTGCAGACCTGTTCCCAGGGGAAACAACCAGGAGAAGTTGGGTGTGTACCAAGAGCCCATCTTCGTTGTGAAGACATTGTCTAATTCTTCATCTGCTGTGTGCAGCTCAGCACTTCAGCAGTGGTCCATTTAGCATTGGCTGGCCAATCAACTCCTGGCAGCTCGGCTGGAGCAAGGGTCAGTAAAAGCCTCTGTCTTGGGCCACTGCTTGGCCTTCAGACCTGGTGGATGTTGGCAGGCTGTGGTGGCTGGGCAGGCATCCAGACTTTGCTGCTGGGGGCTGTGTCACTCGGAGGGTGGGTCGCCTGAATGTAAGTGTTTGGCTCAGTTTGGTGCTCCTGGGCCTGTTGTTATGTTTAAATAGATGTGTGTCATAGATGTCTGCAAGTGTTTGTAGCTGTATGTAGGTGTGCTTGTAATAAAGTTCTGGGTGAGTCAGCCTTGAACTTGATTTACTTCTTCATCTGACCCGAAGAACCTTCAGCCATGGCTGGAACACAAGAGGCATCTGCCACCTCTTCATTTGCTTTCTTTAAGTCTTTACCCATAACATCGGGGAGAAACCAATATTATCATGCCATTGTACAAAGCAATGGTAAGGCCGCACCTGGAATATTGTGTCCAGTTCTGGTCGCCGCATCTCAAAAAGGACATAGTGGAGTTGGAAAAGGTGCAGAAGAGAGCGACAAAAATGATGACGGGGCTGGGGCACCTCCCTTATGAAGAAAGACTGCAGCGTTTGGGGCTCTTCAGTCTAGAAAAAAGGCGCCTGAGGGGGGACATGATTGAGACATACAAAATTATGCATGGAAGGGATAGAGTTGATAGAGGGATGTTCTTTTCCCTCTCTCACAACACCAGAACCAGGGGGCATCCGCTAAAACTGAGGGTTGGGAGAGTTAAAACAGATAAAAGGAAGTACTTTTTTACCCAGCGGGTAGTTAATCTGTGGAACTCCTTGCCACAGGAGGTGGTGATGGCATCTGGTCTTGATGTCTTTAAGAGAGGATTAGACCGATTTCTGGAGGAAAGATCCATTGTGGGCTATAGGCAATGATGGATTGTGCAACCTCCTTACAAAGGTGGTGGGCTACAGGTACCGGGTGTAAGGGAGTGGCAACAGGATGCAAGCATCTTGTTGTCTCCTGCCTCCCTGGGGCACCTGGGGTGGGCCGCTGTGAGATTCAGGAAGCTGGACTAGATGGGCCCTTGGCCTGATCCAGCATGGCTCTTCTTATGTTCTTATGTTCTTAAACCGGACATGATATGTGCATTCTATAACTGGAATTCCCCCCCACCTTTCCCACTCATCCACCCACCCCCCAAAAAACCATGGCAAGGGCTGGGAAAAGAAGGCTGATTTGGATTGTAACAAGAAGGGTCAGTAATCCTCTCTTTAAACTGAGCTCAGAGGTTTCTCCCTCTGTGCCTCACAGCAGCTTCAGAGGGAGAGAATTTCAGGCAATTGATACGCAGTGAGCGGTTAACCATCCCTGCATTTTGGCCTAGATTAAATTTGCTCATTGTAATGTCCCATCCATTCATTTTCAAGCTTCCTTTGCTGCCATGACTAGAATCTAGACTAGATTAGACTAGAATCTAGACTAGAACCTAGACTAGACTAGATCACGACTAGATATTATTATGGCTGTGTTCTTTTTTTTAGCTTCTAGCACCTCAGGTTGCATTTGGGGGGGGCATTGTAGTATCCTTCCCATGCTAGAACCTTTAGCAGAGAGCTTGGAGCTAGAAAAGATGGCTGCCACCATGTGACATCACTTCCGCCTATTTTTCCATTGGAACCAATGCAGGATCCTGTGGAAAAATATGGCTGCCTCCATGGTGTAATCCATTTATGGCAACAACATGGTGACCTCCGTACAATTACTCTAAATGAGGGGAAGAGGGGGATGCCATTTTGGTGTTTTTAAATTAGCCACACAAGAAGCATGCTGGAAACTTCACTTCTGGCAATCCTCCCCCTTGTTATAGGCTGTGTTCTTTTTTTTTAGCATAAAGAATTTAGCAGCGTAGTCCATTCTATCATACACCAGCTTCACTTTCTGGCCCCTTCAAGTATTGATGAGTTCGCAAAGTAATTTGCAGACAAAATGTAAATGGTGCTTTTCTCAACCCATCCACCTGTCATCCCCTCCCCATACAATCCCTGGCAATTAAAATATTTGCGAGATGTTATCCTAGGCACACACTGGGTTGTCATTTGACCAAACAATGCCAACAACAGAAGCCATCAACGTATCTGCAGGGCAGCTGGACAGACGAAGGGTTAAATGGGAGCCAGGGGACCAGTGAGGACATAGCATGCTAATGCACCATAAAGAAGAGGCACAATAAAGAGTCAATAAAGACCCTGAAAGGGCTGGCAAATATATCAAAGACAGGGGGAAGGTTGGCCATTTGGAATTGAGAGAGAGAACAGCTCGGAGCAGCTTTGGAGACACAGTAAGAATACAGTGTCTCAACCAATACCATAAGAGCTGGCCCAAATGGTCATTTCAGAACCCCTTTTTTGGCTTGGAAGTGGTTGCTCCAGAGAGGGAACAATTCCACAAAACTGCTCCCGGAGCAGTGATGTCATTCAGGGGGAACGGACCAGAACGGGCGTTCCGGATCCTAATGGGCTCCGTGGCTGGTTCCGGGTTCCCGACAAGTGCCAATCAAAAGTGAGTTCCTGTTCCTAAATCATTTGAATGACACCACTGTCCCCGAGGCCATCCATGTCGTGACCTTCCGGCTGCTGGCGGGTGGCGTATGTTTTACAACTCACCATGCTTCGGATTGAAGGTGGGAGGCATTGCACTGCCTTAGCTCTGGCTTGGCTTCATGAAGATGTCGTGTCATAACAGTGGAGTGCTTCTGCACAGGCCAGAGCACTGGGAAATGTAGTTCTGATCTTCTTCGTGTGTGCTGAGGAAACCTGTTACCATATCAGCACCAAGCAGAAGGATAGGAAGGAGAGAGAGAGACCTCTGTCCTTTCCTTCCTCCTGCTACCAGAGCAGCAGCAGTATGGTAAGCAGAAGGAAAGTAGGGGAATGGAAGCAAGGAGGGAGAGTAACTCAAGGGGTTATAATGCTCACCACAAATTTGAAGTGAGCAATATAAGCCCTCCAGAGGTTGCAATCTAAGCTTCAGCCGCATCTCTTTCAAACCCTGCAACACGAGCTTCATCCCCCTCTCTGGCAATTTTTGACATCTGTTTCCAAAACAGTGAGCAACCATCCAAAACTGGACAGATGTCGGAGGGAAGCAGCAGCAGCAGCATGTCTCAATCACATCTTCTCTCGGGGATGTGATCCTACTGGAACTCCTACAATGAAGGAGGAAGGCACCTGCACATGGTTGCACAATGCAATGCAAGGGAGTGTCAGTCTCATTGTCTTGGCCATGGTGATGAGTTCTCCTCCCCCTTCCCCTTGTTGTTGTTTGGTTGTCAAGTCATGTCCAACTCTTCGTGACCCCATGCACCACAGCATCCCAGGCCTCTCTGTCTTCCCCTAGCTTCCAGAGTTCGCCCAAGTCCATTGCTTCAGGGGCACTAACCATCTCATCCTCCGCCATCCCCTTCTCCTTTTGCCTTCAATCTTTCCCAGCATGAGGGTCTTTTCCAAGAGTCCTTCTCTTCTCATGAGGTGGCAAAAATATTTGAGCTTCAGCTGCAGTATTTGCCCTTCCAAGGAGCAATCAGGCTTGACTTCCTGGAGGATTGCCTGATTGGATCTCCCTGCCGTCCAGGGGACTCTCAAGAGTCTTCTCCAACACCATAATTTGAAAGCATCTATTCTTCAGCGCTCCACCTTCCTTATGGTCCAGCTCTCACAGCCATACATTACTACTGGGAAAACCTTAGCGTTGACTATGCAAACCTTTGTTGGCAGGGTGATGTCTGTCTGCCCCTCCCCTTAAAAGGTAAAGGTAAAGGTTTCCCCACAACCGAATGGTCTAGTCGTGACCGACTGTAGGGGGAGATGTTCATCTCCGTTTCTAAGCTGAAGAGCCGGCATTTGTCCAAGGACAAGCTTCCGTGGTCATGTGGCCAGCATGACTATATGCCAAGGCTCATGCAACATCATTAGCTTCCGACTGAATTGGTACCTATTTATCTACTGGCATTTTTAGGTGCTTTCAAACTGCTAGGTTGGCAGGAGCTGGGACAAGCAATGGGAGTTCACTCCATTGCGTGGTCTCGAACTGCCAACCTTCCGGTCAACAGCTCGGTCGTTTAACCCGCAGCGCCACACATGGGGCAACAAGTTTGAGAACCATTGAGAACAATGTTCAACTGGGTGTGCAGAAGCTGTTTCTTGTGAATGTGTTCCCACTTCCCGAAATGGCAGCTTTCGCAGCAAAAATCAAACCTGGGAAAGTTTAGTAGAGCACCAGAACGAGAAAGAAAAACGAAGCCAAGCTTACCTGATAATTCATTCATAACTACTCCCTCAACCAGCTCTGCTGGACAGCGACCTTTTAATTGTCTGAGCCAATCAAAAACACAGCTTCTCAAATAATGGCTTCCTAAGCGACTGTCAGTCTCGTGCCTGAGCAGCTGTCAGGAATCCGCTTCTGATTGGCTGTTGAGATCACTTGCTGTTGACTTTATTTCAGCTTATTAAAATTGATCCTAAACAAACTTGATGTGCCCCAAATTATCTCCCTAAGATTAATTCGAATGCAATTTGTCTCCTGCTAGATTTTGCCGCTGTATTAAATCTTCCATTGCAAACAGGAGTGTGTTGGGTCATTCTAATTAATTAGATACACACCCATCCATTTCCCCCATACTGAACCAAATTATTCAGAAACAAGGATAACATCAGGGAGGTAATATACACTGACAGGGCCACGATGTGCTGTCTCATGGGGTGAAAAGATAACAGTAGAGGGAGGGCACAGATGCTCTTTAATAGGTCTTTAAAAATCATAGTATGTGTCCACATTTTTCTTAGGGGGCAATTCTGTAATGATAATGCACTAAAGACATACATCAATATTTTGGGTTTGCCCTTTAAAGGGAAGGTTGGGGCAAAACGCTTGCCAAGTGGGGTGTAAGGTCAGATTAAATGCCATTAATTTATGGAATTCATTGCCAGAGGCTGTGGTGAGGCTACTGGTGTAGTACAGGTATGTTTGCATAATGAAGTTTGGTCCAACGACTGACTGCATATATGTATTATGACAGTCCCATAAGATTAAATGCCCAGGGGGACCCTTAGAGGTGGTGGGAGGGGGTTCCACCTGCAGATCCTCTGCTAGGAAATGTTCAGTGGCCTCTAGATCTGGTGTGGAGCGAGAATAAGCTGTGCCAGCTGCACTCCCTCCCAAGCACGAGCATGCAGGCTGGACGGATAATGCCATGGCACAGGGAATGATGGGGCACTACCCGGCTGGCAAGGACACCACAGAGGCCAAGTGTGCCAATCACCAGCAGGCCTTCCCAGGCAGGAAGGAAGATGGCGCTGTTGGCCCCTATGGAGTGGTGCAGGGCCAGCTGAGTTGGAGGACCCTCTCCTTGGAGCGAGCTGCAGAGGTGGCCAGGGTTTGGGAGTGGGAAGGTGGCAGGGCAGGGAAGCTGAAGACAGGGTTCCTTTTGGGTCAACTGGGCAACAGGAATGGGCGGTTATCAGGGAGGACTGCAACATACACCATCTAAGTGTTGTGCTTTGTGTTCTATGACGTTGCCTAAGGATGCATTTTCAAAACGTATCCCTATCATTAAGTGACAAATCCATTGAGAAGGGGTCTGTCAATGACTACGACTCACAACAGGAGTGGGCCCTTTGATCAATGGCCAACAGAGGACTTACCAGGCCAGGTCAACCTCTGAACCCATATTACTTATTGCAGTGGGTGTACCCAGTGCACCATTGGGGGGTGGATAAGGGATGCCATGGGGGCCACAGACAGAGCAGGGCTTTGCCCCAGCTCTCTCAGAAACCTGATGCCAGCACAAGCTATATGGAACTTTCATGTTCATAGGAAATAATGCCACAATGCCAATGGCTGGAGAGCAATCGCAGAGGAGAGGCTGTGGCCATCAACCTTGCTGGTGGACTTCTTGAAGCATCTAGTTGCCTGCCGTGGGAGGTTAGATGCTGGTCTAGATGCACCTTGGGCCTGATCCAGCAAGGCTGCTGCTCATCAGATCTCATGCAATACACCCAGTCACTGGTTGAAATCCAAAGAGCCTCTTTTGGCAAGTCAAGGACTGGTATCTGTCGCTAGTGGGGTTTTTGACATTTTTACAGAGGGGCAGATTCAGAACTCCCTTCCGTTTCATTATCATTTGCTACATGATGCCATAAGACTCTACTTTTCCAAAAGTCCAAAGCCACCGTGAAGCTCACTGAGCAGTTCTTTATAGCCTGCCCATGATTGAGTATTTCTGAATAATGAATACAACCCTTATTATAATCATTCCTTTAAAAAAAAAGGATTAGGCAAATTCCTATAAGAGAGATCTATCAATGGGTATTTGTGTTGTGTCTACTGAGTGGAACCACAATGGCCAGAACTGGAATCTCTCTGAAATCCCAGCTGCTAGGTTATACAGTGGAGGATGAGGGCTATGCCCTGATTGTATTCTTTCTAGAAATATCTGCTTGGCCACTCATCCATGTCTATGTGATCTGTCAGATTTACTATGGCTACATGTTCCAGGTCAGTGTTTCTCAGCCTTTGCCCCAGGTGTACCACTTTGCATGATCCACCTATTGGAAGAACCACCGGAAGTAACCAGCAGTGTTGTCATCACCAGTTACTTCTGGATTGGGAGGTCAGATGCAACAAACAGGCTTGATGGGCAGTCAGGAGAGCTTTTTCAAGCATGTAAAAAACACACACACTGAAGTTCTGCCCATCAAGCCTTCTGCTGCTGCTTTTTGTGTTGTGTTGCTGGTCTTGCTGCCAGGCAGTAGGAGTCTGGAGGTCCAGCAATGTACCATTGGATACCACCTCAAATACTCCCAGTGGTACAAGTATCACCAGGGCTGGCCCTAGGAGCATGGCCCAATGTGAGGCATTCCCCACCTTCCCCGCAGGGCCCCCCTCTCACCTTGCAGCCATGGTGGCGAGAAGAGCACTTGTGGAAGCGTAGCACCCAGAAATCGTTGGTGGTGACATGATGATGCCACTGCCGACTGCTTCCGGGAGGCCTATTTCAGGCCATTTGGAGGTGGAGCGGGTGGGAAGGCCCAATGAGAAGCTGCTCTGCTTGCCCCGCTTGGAGATCCCAACAGCCCATGGAGATCCCAGCTGCAGCTGGTATCACCATACCAGCATGCTCCCCCCCCCAAGCGTGGGGTCCAATGTGATGACATTGGCCATTGAGTACCGCTGGTTAAGAAACTCTGCTCTAAATGGGACTGCCTTTGAAAACCGTGTGAAAATTTCAGCTGCTGCTTTGCCTGCCTCAACAGTGGGGAGAGAGAAGCACATTCAGCCAATCTCATGCCATGATTATACAGGCTACCAGTTAGTAAGGTAAAGGTTTCCCCGCAACCGAATGGTCTAGTCATGACCAACTGTAGGGGGCGGTGCTCATCTCCGTTTCTAAGCCAAAGAGTGGGCGTTTGTCCAAGGACAAGTTTCCATGGTCATGTAGCTGGCATTAAAATATGCTGAGGTGCAAGGAACACTGTTACCTTCCCTCCAAAGTGGTACTTGATGTGCTTTCGAACAGCTAGGTTGGCAGGAGCTGGGACAAGCGATGGGAGCTCACTCGGTCACGTAGTCTTGAACTGCCAACCTTCTGGTCAGCAGCTCAGCAGCTGCAGTTTAACGCGCAGCGCCACCATGTCCCTTTGCCAGTTAGTGCAGTTAATGCAGGAGCTCAATTCAAGGTATTAACTATTTAAAGCCCTTCTCAGCAGGACTGATTTGCCTGCTTCACTGCCCTCTGCATATGCCCCCTTGCTCCCTGTTGACATTTGCATCACACTCATGTTCCACCCATGTGTGAGGTCAATGTGGCCCCCAAAGAAGAGTGGCTTTTTCAGTGGTAGCCCCAGTGATATCTCTACCAGCCTTTGTAAGGTATAAAGGACTATTTATTTAGAAGGAAATTAGTAAGCTTAAAGCTGTTAGAGCCAAGTAGATCAGTGCTGCTACGATTGGATGGTTTTGAGTTATGGAGATGAGTTTTCATGGTTTTTCATTACTGCAGATTATTGATCCGAGACTCCTTGAGCACAGGGATGGGATAGAATATGAATATTTTAAACACCTAGTAATATTATATGCTGGAGACATGCAACAGGGCAGGGCCATCATCTCTATATTTATGAAAAATATATTTATTTTGCAGCCAGACTGTGCATTTATTTTGCAGACAGTGGATCTGACTGTCCACTGCTAGAAACTGGACACTGGGCTTCATGGACCCAGCAAGAAGTGATCACAACCACTTCAAAAGCAGCTGTGCGAGTCTGTAGTGAGACCTTCTTCCATCCCTCTTCCAAACATTCTATGTGATTTTTCACAGGTTCCAGAGCATCTTTTACTGTTTATGAAACAGACCACTTATGACTCAGGTACCCAGTTTGTACTCTAAATAGAAATAATTACCATTTTCATTCCCTCTCCTTTCCTAATGCATTATGGCTCCATAATGAATATTGGGTGATTACTGCATTTATGTAGCATCAAATCCAAATGTTTGCTTTGAATTTATGTCCTCCATGTGCATGAATATGTGGGGCTTTTAATTGAATGTTGGATGGGAAACATGGTAATTAGAAAACCGATAAAACAAAAAATGGGAAAGCCTTTTAAGATTAAGAAAGCGACTGCATCCACAAAGCGGCTAGTTCTTTTGGGCAGCGTTAATCTGCTCTTCCTTCCTCACATAAAAGCCAGCACATGACAGCATGTCCAGTCTAAAGAAGTCATAAGAACATAAGAAGAGCCCTGCTGGATCAGGCCAAAGGCCCATCTAGTCCAGCTTCCTGTATCTCACAGTGGCCCACCAGGTGCCTAAGGCAGTTCAGTAGACAACAAGATGCTTACATCCTGTTGCCACTCCGTTGCACCTGGCATTCTGAAGTAGCCTATTATAGTAGTAGCCTACTATTAATGTAAGGAGGTTGCACAACCCATCATGGCCTATAGCCCACGATGGACTTTTCCTACATAAATCTATCCAATTCCTTTTTAAAGGCATCTAAGCCAGATGCCATTACCACCTCCTGTAGCAAGAAGTTCCATAGGTTAAGTAATCACTGGGTAAAAAAAAAGTATTTCCTTTTACCTGTTTTAACTCTCCCAACACTCAATTTCAGTGGATGTCACACAAGTAACATTTGACTTTTCACACGAGTCAAATAAAATGGTCATATTACCATCTCTGACCTGCCTCTTCTATTATGTAGAACAGAGAATTACTGGTTTCCACTACAGTACTAACAGAATCACAGAGGTGGAAGGGACCTACAAGGTCAACCCCCAGCCTGGAGCTGCTCTAATGGGTTCGTCCCCCCACTCGTCCTGTGTTTCCAGGCCCGGATCAATTTAAGCACAATAACAGCCAAGGAAGAAGTTGCCTGTGTTTCCCTCCTGAGGCATAGTGTCATCTCACTCTTCTTTGAAACACACTTGCAAAAGCTTCCTCTTCCATAAAGCCCTTGACTTAACCCCTTGTGCCATCCTCAACAGGTAAGTGTGGGCAATTCCTGAGTGCCCTTCCCAGTGAGATCTGGCAGGCCCCTTTCCTTCCGTGCCTTCAGACACCTTGCTAAAACATTTGAACAGGCACAGGGACTCTCATGTTGTTTGCCTTTGCCCATGTGCTGCATCCTTGAAGCCTGAAAGCCAAACTAGATGTGAGCTCAATCAGTGTCTTTCCCTTTCTCAAAAAGCAGCCATGGGGAGGACGGGGAACTATTTGGAGTGGGTGCAGGGGAGGGAACATCAGTCCATGCCACATCCCCCATCCAGATCTCCCGAGCTGCTATTAGCTGCAGAGCAGAAATTTTTCCCGCAAAAGTGAGACCAGAACCAGTCATCTGGAAATTAACCTACCACATGTTGAACATCCTTAAACATATACATTGGTAGGGGAACACAGTTCAAACAGCATTAGGCTTCTAGTACCTTAAAGGCAAGCGTATGTAAGGAAATCAGAGTGATTTTACACCACACATTTTAATGCACATCTGCAGCTGGTCTCTCCTTACCACTTGGCAGGTTGGGAGAGAAGATCAAGCAGCAGCTGTAGCATCCTTTGCGAAGCTCACATGCTGGGAAGACTCATGCTCTATTTTGCATTTCCTGCATGGTGGGGATCAGGGATGTAGCTAATGAAAGTGTAACCCCATGCAAAGGGCAAAATGTTGCCCCGGAAGTGACATTACAACAGGCAGTGATGTCACAGCCTTGTATTTTGGTTTTGTGGCCACAACATTTTATAGAACAAAGATATTACACTCTGGTTTGTTTATTGCATTCTGCTTTAAATTACCTTTCCAATGATATATAATACGATAGCATTATTCATACATACCAAGGTTTTCACAATGTTGGCCACTAGTGTCAAGCTCAGTTTTGTTGCACTCTTAAAGCTTCTTGCCCGGTGTAATTGCACCCCCTTCCACTTCTTCAGCTATGCCCCTTGTGGGAATTGCATTGCATTCACCTCTTGCACTAATTCTATATTAGTTTTGTTGCTTGGAATAAAATACGAATATTTGCCATGGAATAAAATACGGGCCAAGTGACTACCATTCCACTGGCCCCAGTCGGCTTCCAGCACAGCAATAGCTTCCAGTGTGCGCAAGTAGTTCTATGGCTACAGAGCAGGGCTTTTCTTCTGGGTAATCATCGTGCTGAGAGGAGATTTGGAAGTTATCAGTGTTCAGCATAAGGTCCATAACTCAAACTATGTCTCTCGCATGCGATGAAATCAGCCCCTTATCTCCTGCTGAGGAGTACCATATTTCCAACCTGGTTAGATTGCCTCTCTCCCAACAGATGCTTCTTACAGATCAGCCAAATGAACAGATCCCCTTTGATAAGGTTTCCTTCCTTGCATGGCAGACCTCATGAACAATAGCCATTAGAATAGTTTATCTCTTAAAGAATTGTCTCTGCAGAAGAGAATTGCAGAGCTGTGCTCGGTTTTCACCCAAGACTCTATTCAGGATGAAAGCGGGATTCCAGAGATGAATGTTTTGATAGCTTGCTTTCATTTATCATGTGCAGCTGTTTTTTTTTCCTCTCAATCTACAGTCTTTTTCATGCCTTTTAAAAACAACAGCAAGAAGCAAAGTAACAGGGACCTCTGAAGTAAGCCCAACTAATCATGGACCATTGGAGCCCCCATGATGGCATCTCTCTGAATCTCTCTCTGAAGGCATATACAGGCATGCCCTGGTATCCTCTGGGGTTCTCTTCTGAATCCCACCTTGGATACCTGAAACTGTGGACACCATTTTAAAGATAGGGGAACATCAGTGGTTTTGCTGCACCAAGGTAAAAAAAAGAGATTTGTTTAATGTTCCCCTGTCTTTTTAATAGACTTCCCAGTATTCATGGTATCCGTGGATCAATGAAACTGTGAATACCAAATCAGTGGATACCAGGGCATGCCTGTAGTTCTGTCTCATTTCATAGCCATTTTCCCATCACCAAACAAGTAGGCACACACACACAGTTTTCACAAAGCAACCTCACCCCTTTTTGACTCAGCTCTACTGAAAACCCAATACAATGTAATAAACTAAAAAAAACCATACTCGGACTACTTCTTCCAGCCCAGATTGGATATGATCTTTTTAAGCATCCCTTTCCCATTTCAAGGAATCTGGAGCCCCCACACCCATCCTAGGGGGCTTGCAGAGAGCTGAAATGCTGTCACCTCCAAGGCCTGCTTTAAGCTCCCAGAGGTGTCAAGCCAGCTAAAACAGAAGCAGATGCACACCTGGTGCAGACACTGCTCTGGCACAGCTCTTTGGAGCTTTTGATATGAAGATGTAAACTTGCATTCCTTCACCTACAAGTGCTATAGGTGGATCCTTGTGCCCAGGATGCTACCAAGGCAATACTGAAAGGCTAATGGAAGCCCTACACCTAGAGCAAGGCTTCCCAGTCACATCCACTCAGGATCCAATCTTATCCAGCACCAATGCAGCCACAATATAGCCCCGAGATAAGGGAATAAACTAGCCCAGTGTTATTCAAACTGTGGGTCAGGACCCACTTGGGGGGTTGCAACCTCATGTCAGGTGGGTGGCGGAAAGCTGGGAGCAGCCATCTTGGAAACTGCAGACCTTACTCTTGCTATATTCCTTTTGTGAGTGTTAACAGTTTGAATTTTCAAGTGAGGGGTTTGTTTTAATGTTTTTAGTTCAGTGCTTTTACATCATATTTTGTCCTAATCTTGCTTTCTGTCAGGGATGTTTCATGGCTGTATAATTGCTGCAGTCCAAGAATGCCCATTTGCATTTCAGGAGTAGCGTTTGATTATGTTACAATGACAGCACTTCCTGCTTGATGATGTCACTTCCTGCCATATCACTTACAGGTTAATGACATCACTTCTGGCGGGTCCCAACATGAGTGCCATTCTAAAAAGTAGGTCCCGGTCTAAAAAGTTAGAATACCACTGAACTAGCCTTTACATTGAGGAGGCCTCTGGGACTGCCCCCCTACTGCAGGATGCAGCCCCCCCGCCATTAGTACAGCTGCATCAGTGCTGGAAAGTTGGATCGGATTGGGCCTTCGGTGAGCTGGGATGGAAAATGAAACAGGATAGATGCATCAAGGTGCTTTGTTGTTGTGCTGAACCTATTATGAGCTGGGACCAAGCATCGCAGAGGTTTGGACACAGCATGTAGTGGGCTGAATAGTGACTGCTGGAAGACCTTGCACAACTTCATGAGATGACAAAGAATGCTGAAATGGAGGAGGGGGGTAGACCAGTGGTGGGATTCAAATAAATTAACAACCGGTTCTATGACGTCATAGCCGGAGCCAAAAAAAAACCAAAGCCAGCTGAGGTAAGCAAGTGGGCAGGGCCCGGCCATTTAACAACCGGTTCTATAGAACCTGGGCGAACCCCCTGAATCCCACCACTGGGGTAGACTGTAGCTTAGAGAGAGGAAAAAGATGGCATTTCAGTTTCAAACCTTCCTCCCAGTGCAGTGGAAGGCAGATGGTTTTGCTCTTTCTTGCAGCACATCAATGCCTCTTATCCACTAATGTTGCTTCCCCTGGAGTGAACCTATCAAGGATTTTTCTTCAGCCTCTCTGGGGAAGAGCAGCAGCAGCAGCAGCAAATATAGGATTCCCTTGTCATCTTTTGCCTACTGGGTTCTGGCAGCATTTTATACCTGACACTCTGATCTTCACATACATGTGAAATTGCACGTGAGTGTGTGTGTTGCATCTTCAGTGCTGTTCTTTTTGGCCGGCTGTGTAGCTAACCACGGGATCAGCTGCTGTAGAGACAGAGGGAGAAGACGAGAACAAATGTTTTAGTAATGCATATAGCTCTCCTCTTCATCCAAGGATCACACATATTTCACCAACCATTCTATTGATTTGATTCCACAGCAGAACTATCATGAATTCAGCCGTTTCTCATCTCTTCATATTCTGAATGTATCTCTGGTCAAAGTCCTTTCTGGATTGACTCTGCAACCATCAAAGATACATTGATATGGAATTCAGCTACTGTGACACCACTGCTTTGTGCTTAGGCATCTTTACAGGCAGCCCACAGACACCACCGTACAACCAGATTGTCCATATGGAAAAAATAATGGAAAGTATGCATATATTATTTGGTCTAATGTAAAATAACGAGAATATATCTGTAATATTGGAATGTATTACTCCTAACAGATGAGATGGCTTCTCTTTTATGAAAGGCATAGAACAGTGTTATTCAAACTGTGGGTTGGGACCCACTTGGTGTGTTGGGACCCACTTGGTGGGTTGCAACATATCAGATGGGTCGCAGAGAGCTGGGAGCAGCCATCTTGGTAGCTGCAGAACTTACTCTTGCTAGATTCCTTTGGTGAGTGTCAACAGTTTGAATTTTCAAGTGAGGGTATATATACTATATACACACACACTATTTAGCAGGCGCAGGTCCAAGGAGCGCATAGGGGAGGCTGGAGCCTCCCCTACGGTAAGGGAGCGAATGCTCCAGCCTCTCCTATACTGCACTGGATATGGGCATTGGCCAACCGGCCTCGCCATGCCAGCACAGGATAGGATTGCACCCACAAACTGGTACAGAGTGCCTATAAATACTGTTTATGAGATAGATAAATGAGAGCGGCATCTTTAATTCCTATCTTGCAAACCTGTTAGCACTATACTGTAACGTAAAGAAGGCCCAACTAGAATGTCTGGTTGTGAAATGCTTAAGCAAAGTATTTTGTAGAAAACACAAGTTGTTTTATATTTAATAATCTAAAAATCCATATGGCCTCTAACAACCCTCTTTTGCAAGAACAAGCTGGAGTGGAAAGTTTCTTGCTAAAACTGATTCCATGCTAAAGGGGAAGTAACAGAACCACATACCCAGCTCAAGCTAAGCGAAAGCTGCAAATGTTTGCAAAAAGCCATAAATAAATTCTTAGCTCATGTACTGCGGAAATCCCCTGCAAAAGTTATGCTAAGATTGCTAATAGTTCCTGTAATTTGATAAGATCTTGCTAGAACAGTAAACACGTGTATTGCGAGTTGATGAAGTATGTACTTTGCTAAATAAGGTAAATGTAAAGAAAACTGTGAAGCCAGTTCCGGGGAGGTTGCTCATAAAATGAGGAACTTCGATTGGAACTGTGCTCTGTGATTTGGACTGAACAGTCCCACATTGCCCAGCTGGCGCAAGCTGAAAAAAGGCTATTTGGAACTCTTGCTAAAAGAACTGAGGTCTGACTTTTCCTTAAGAAGGGGTGCCTAACATTTAGAAGAGGGAATTTGGGCAGGTGCAGCTCATCATGGAAGGGAATGGTTAAAGGTATAGGCACGCTATCCAGTTTGTATCTGGTAACCCATCCAGGAGGGTAAGGGGCAACTGGAGGGTCACACTTGCAGAAGGTCGTGTGCTTCTAGAAAGGGTTGGGAACAATGGCTTACCCGCATACATGGTCACAAAGTATGCAGAGCAGGACTCCATCAGGCTGACGGTGAAAGACTGGAAAGTCACGTGACACCATTGAGACATCATTCTTTTGATGTGATTCTCTAAAGGGCAAGAGACTGACTATATCCAGCACAGTCATCAGGAGGCCATAGTCCTACACTATGAGCTCCAAGGCTCATAACCTAGTGATGTGGGCTTGCTGACATGGCTTGCTGACATGGCTATCCTTCACAATCATCACTTGACTTTCTGAACAATCGTGTTAGGAAGGAGCCCCTTCTCCGAAACCGAACAGCCTCTGATAACAGACTGGAGGGTGGTAAATTGGTTGGACAGTTTTAATTGCAGTGGTGGCTGAGACCTCTCCTGCATCGTAGCAGGCCTGTAACTAAAGACAAAAGGAGCTTCGGCTGCCAGCTATTTCATCTCTTCCGGAGTGCAAACATTCATCAATTCCAGGAAGATCCAATAAGGCACAGAAGGAAGGCCATGAAATTGGATTATCTGAGCTCTAGCCTTCAGAAGAGGGATAGGTAACTCCCCAGGAAAGCCTGCGGTAATCTCTCTCTACTTCTCCGACTGTTGCTTCGGACCTCTGTTGAACTCTGAATAGCGAAGCACGTGGTTATTCGGTTCCACCTTGCAGCTGGTTTTTTACTGTAATTGATTTTGTTTGTCAGATCACTTGGGGGGGGGGCGGGTTAATGCTGTGAATGGATTCTCTGCACCAGCCGCAGTGCCTGCTCGGCTGTTGTTGTGCTAACAATGGAGCAGACTTGCCTCTGCAAGAAAAGGACGGTAGAAAATATTGCTTTTATACACCTCAGGTGTGCATAGACAATGTCTGATCTTCCCAGCCAGCCATTCATCATCCATTTTTATCTCACATATACCTAAAGGGAGAAAAGGCAGCAAAGGGGAGGAAATAAGAAGAAGTAACAATTGGAGCCTCATGATAACTGTGAGAGCAGAATGGGAGTGCATTGCATATCATGACGACCTTGTGACTGGGCCATACTCCCTTCCTTCCTTCCCAATTGGCCAGTGCTTGCTGTGAGAAATGGCGAAGGAAGTCATAGGTTGATAGTGTAATCTTCGCTGGAGTTAGGCCAGCACAGTTAGGCCAGCAAAGTTTTACAAGGGACACCGTAAATCACATTTGGACCACTCTCAGGACACAATCCTATACTGCACTGGGATGACGAGGCCGGCTGGCCAATGCCATATCCTGGGGCAGTATAGGTGAGGCTGGAGCCTCCCCTATGGAAAGGGAGTGCTAAAGAGCGGGCGCAGATCCGAGGAGACCTCACGGCCCAAATCGGGGCTGCACGGCCACGCGGACAGGCTTAGGATGTAGCCGTATGGCCACCTCCCAAGCCCGCCCACATCCCGCCCCCGCCTCCCTTCCTCCCTCCAATTCCCGTGCTGTCTCGGCTTCAGTTGGAGCAAGAAAGGCTCAGAACAGGGGCAGCAGGGCCGGCGCTGTCCTGTTGCTCAAGCGCTGATGCGGGGTTGCAGATCAGTGCCCCCGCGTCAGTGCTGCACGGTCTATAGGATTGTGCTGCCCGAGTCAGGGAGGATGGCGTACATCTGTGTGCTGGCCTCTCTGACTCTGAAAGCGCAATCCTAAACTGGAGTTACGCCAGCATAAGCTAAGCCAGCAAAATTTGGCCAGCACAAGGGCCGCCGTAAAGCGTTTTTGACTACTCTCGGAGTCAGGGAGGATGGCTCACATCACATATTTTACAGTGTCCCTTGTGCTGGCCAAACTTTGCTGGCTTAGCTTGTTCCGGCCTAACTCAGTTTAGGATTGCGCTCTGAGAGTGGTCCAAACATACTTTGCAGCGTCCCTTGTGCCAGCCAAACTTTGCTGGCTTAATTGTGCCAGCCCAACTCCAGGTTAGGATTGTGCTCTGACTGTAGGACGCTTCTACGGAGTCAGACCAAAGGTCCATCTCACTCAGTTCTGTGGACACTGACTGGAAGTGGCTCTCTGGGGTTTCAGGTGGGGGCCATCCCCAACCACCACCTGAGATGCTGCCAACTATCTTTCTGAATGCAAAGCAGATGCAACTTGGAGCTACAGCCCCTTCTCTCCTAGGTCTGTGTGAGCATCCCTGTAGACAGGACCAGCCTTCACATTGGGCCCCACAATTTGGGGGTCCTCGCACCAATGCAGTGAGCAGATTGCCTGCTGCAGCAGATGAGATCTCTATGGGCTGTAGGCAGACATGTCATGTAACGGGTACACGGGGGTACGCGAGTACCCGTTCTTAGGATTAGGGCTGGCCCCGCCCATTTGCCCGCCCACTTTTTGACTCCGTCGGTGCTCCGCTCTGCCCCCTGCAATGTTTGAATTGCCTGCACGTTGGAGTTGCCTGCACGTTCTCAGAGCCAGGCAGGCAGGCAGGCAGGCAGGCAACGGAGTGAGGGAGACCGACGGCAGCAGCAGTATGAGCAGGAAGGCTGCCTGGGGCTCCCTCCCGAGGAGGCGCGGTGGTTCCTGGGGGGAATCGGTAGCCCGCGTGGCGGCCCCGGGGAAGGCTCCCAGGGCCTTCTCCCGGGCCGCCAACCGGCCTACCGAGGAGGCATGGCAGTTCCTGGGGGCAGTTCCTGGGTTCCAGCTATGACCTCACTTCCGGTGAGCGGGCCCCGACACAAGTGCCAATCAAAAGTGAGTACCTATTGCTAAATCATTTAGATGCCATTACTGGCTGTAGGCCTGTGGGGCGCGCAGAGCAGCTTGACCTTGGGCCCTCCCAACTGCCCCTGCCTCCAAATGGCTCCAAATGGGCCTCCTGGAAGCTGTTGACGGTGATATCATCATGTCACCACCAACTACTTCCAGGTGCCACGCGCAGCACCACAAGTGTGTTTCTTGGTGTGTGTGGGCCGCCCCAGGGGAATGCCCCACATTGTGCCCTGCCACTCCTAGAGCTGGCCCTGCCTGTAGTGCATGAAGTACAGTGTCACAAGACCCCTCCAATCAGGTGGCCTGATTGTCAAGTGCAGGGCTGTGCATCCTTGCAAGGAGAAGAGGGAGGGTGTCACCCGCCCTTGTCTTCCTCATTTTGGGACTGGTGCCTCTGAGATAAAGGCCCATTGTACAAGGGAAGTGGGGAGGGAATCTCCTCGACCTTGTCCCCATGTTGAAAGCATGGGGAGGGGGACAAAGGGGAGATTGTGTGTGAACTGCCGGAGATGTCCTCCTTTTCCTCAGCAGTGCTGGGACTCCCTACATCCTACCTACCTCCCTTTTCGATGGCAGAGGTGTGGATGCTGTGACTCCACCACACCTTGGCCATCGCAGTGTTCTGGTTTCTGCAGCTTAGAACTGCAGAGGCATTGGCTGTCCCTTTTCACCCCCTCACTTCCCAAACCCCAGTGTGTAATCCTTGCCCTCCCTCCCAATTTGCTCTCTGCCCTTTGGTCTCTTTACAGCCTTCCTTTGAGCTAATTTCTTGGAAGAGGGAGTTCCATTTAAATGGAACATTAAGGTTGTGATTTAAGCCCAGCTGAGCCACAAAATTCAGAGTTAAGGGTCCCTAAAGCCCCTGGTTATGGGGTCTTTCATTACGAGATCATATGTGGCATCATAATGACTCCAACGAAGGGGGTCAGAGTTACAGTTGTCCAGGGAGCCTTAACTCTCCAGTCTTTTGACTTTTGTAGTCTTGAATCATGACCTTATCGTCCTACTAATGTACTCCTCTCTGCATTCTGCAACAGTTTTAAGCTTTGGGAGAAATTAACCAACTTTTTAATGTTGGTGAAGAAAAATGATGCCTGCAACTTACAGGGGCCCTGATCCATTGAGCCTCATTAATGTGCATGCGTGGGCAGCAAGGCCTTTTGTTTTAAGCAGCAGCTTACACACACACACACACACACACACACACACACACACACACACACCCCAGCCCCAGTGCCCCATCAAGGAGCTATTTTGGACATACTCCCAAATTGCAGTAGTGAGTCATCTTTCAATGTGGCAGGAAGTAATGGGAAGGGGGGGGGAAACAGAATTTGCAAGTTGTGTTTTGCATGGGTTTTGACTCATGCAGAAGGCAAGGCATACACAGTGCTGCATCGAGTGCAGAGGTGAGTCTACAGTGTGATACAGCTTGATTGTTTGCTTAATAGCCCTTTAATTAGCAGTGGCGACACTGCAAGCAGCAAGATACTAGGACCCTGAAGCCTATAGGCAGCCCATTAAGGAAGGCTAAGGAAGCCAGATGAAATCTTTGGAAAGACTGTGTGGGCACAGAGCTCCCCTTTAGCCTAACTAGACTCAGAGCGCAATCCTATCCAGGAGTTAGGCCAGCACATTTGGCCAGCACAAGGGACACCGTGAAGTATGTTTGGACCACTCTCTGAGTCTAAGCGGCCAGCACACAGATGTGCGCCATCCTCCCTGACTCCAAGAGTGGTCCAAACATGCTTTACGGTGGCCCTTGTGCCAGACAAACTTTGCTGGCTTAACTGTGCTGGCCTAACTCCAGGTTTGGATTGCACTCTCACAAATACTGTGCTAGAGATGGGAAAGGAGTTGTACATAAAATTGCCTTTTGAGGCTGCACCTAGCCACTGCACATAGCTCTCTCTTTCTCTCTCTCTCTCTCTCTCGCTCTCTCTCTCTCTCTCCCCCCCCCTCGGTGGGTGGGGGGGGGGGGGGGGGGAACACATGATGCCCTGAGCTTGTGGGAGAAAGGACTGGATAAAAAATATTACATTAAAATAAATTAATGCCAAATAACTGAGGGTTGGCTGTTACTTGGTGGAAAGGCACTCTACATATTCTCAGATACACTTTCACTTTGCTTTGACATTTCAGGCCTGCGCCTGTGTGTGTGTGTGGGTGCATGCATGAGTGAGTGTTTTTTTAAGAGCTTCAAAGATCTCTTGGATTTAATCCCTCAAATATGTCGTACAATCCTTTAGCCTAAGCAGAGAACCATGTCCATAAAATTGGATTTTCCTGAGAGCTGTGGGAGAATTTGTACCTTGTATACCTCTGAGCCAGGTATTAGAGGCATTTGACTCGGCAAACAGCAGAGGTGACGGTGACTAGGCAACCCTGGGAATGACAAAGCACAAATCTCAAAAGAAGCCTTAAGTACGGCTGTGTGTATCTCTACACCCCTTTGGTGCTCTGGTTCGCTGCAGATAGAAGCTACTGTACAACACAAGCAGTCACTGGTAAGAACATAAGAACATAAGAAGAGCCCTGCTGGATCAGGCCAAGGGCCCATCTAGTCCAACTTCCTGTATCTCACAGCGGCCCACCAGGTGCCCCAGGGAGGCACAAGACAACAAGACGCTTGCATCCTGTTGCCACTCCCTTGCACCCAGTACTCTGAAGTTGTTCAGTCGCTAAGTCGTGTCCGACTCTTCGCGACCCCATGGACCACAGCACGCCAGGCCTCCCTGTCCTCCACTAGCTTCGGAGTTCGCCGAATTTCATGTTCATCGCTTCAGTGACACTGTCTAACCATCTCATCCTCTTCCGCCCCCTTCTCCTTTTGCCTTCAAAAGTAGTAGGCTACTCTGACGTAGCCTATTACTAATGTAAGTAGGTTGCACAATCCGTCATTGTCTATAGCCCACGATGGACTTTTCTTCCAGAAATCTGTCCAATCCCCTCTTAAAGGCATCTAGACCAGATACCATCACCATCTCCTGTGGCAAAGAGTTCCACAGACTAACCACCCACTGGGTAAAAAAGTACTTCCTTTTATCTGTTTTAACGCTCCAAACCCTCAGTTTTAGTGGATGCCCCCCTGGTTCTGGTGTTTTGAGAGAGGGAAAAGAACATCCCTCTATCGACTCTATCCCTTCCATGCATAATTTTGTATGAGGAATTTTGATAGGAATGAGGGCCACCCTCCAGTCCACACAGGGTGGGAGAGGGGTGAGAATTAAAGAGCCTTCCCAGCGATAAAGGCGTCCTGCTCTTGCCCGTGGATGCTGCTTTCTGATGTATAACTGAAAGAGCTTTGCAGACAGCTTCTCTTCTGGTTGACTTTATTTCCACCATCAGCACCCCCATTTTTTTCTTTTGTTTTTGTAAACTTCGCCAACAGCAGGAATTCTGCCCTTCTGTGCCTTCACTGTCCCAACAAGTCTCCATCCAGAAGAACAGGATTCTTCTCTTTCATGACAAAAACCATTAATTGAGGAGCCGGTGCAATTCATTAGACAGTGAATAGCTTGATTGCAGAGTTAATCAATTGCCTCTGATCAATTGGAGCCGGCCATCTGGGCTCATTCATCGCCACTGTTGCACCCGACTCCCTCCCCTGTGTTCTTCCTCCTTTTTACAGCCTTTATATTACCAAATGCTCCTGGCAGAGTCCATCAGAGAGAAAGAACATTGTTTGACTATCATCCACTCACATGAACACAGGAAAAATCTTTCAGATGTTCAATGTGCTTGGGAAACAACTCTATCCAGACCTTACATAACTATCTTTTCCAGAATATGTGTTCACAAACTGACTGTATTTCTTTGGATTTCAGGGGCAGTTCTAATGTGCCCTCCATTAAATAAATTAATGTAAGAACCACCGGTCTAGAAAACTAGCATGTCAGGAGCTGGCTGAGTAAAATCCCCCCTTGTAAGCTAGTTTTTTACTTGCATGGATTTTTTTTTCATGAGGGAGCATTCAAATTGGCATCTCCCACCTGCACCCAAGGGTGGTTCAGTTCATTTTACCACTTCTTCTCAGCGGTACTCCTGGGTGGGGGGCACTTGGGGGCACACCTCCAGGGGTCACAGTTGTATTTTCATTTTCTTGCAGTTTTTTTGGCCATAACTTCTGATAGAATGAAGATATTACACTATGATTTCTTTCATTGCATTCTGCATGAAATTCCACAACAAATGATATACATCACATGACAATACTATTCCTAAAAACTGCCATTTTAACAAACCACGATTTGTACATGACAATTGTATTTTTGTTTTCTATTTTTTGGGCCATAACATTTGATAGAGTAAAGATCTTGCAATCCAGTTTGTTTCATTGCATTCTAAATTAAATTCCACATCAAAAGGTATATAACATGATGGTTTCATTCATACATACCAAAGTTTGCACAATTTGGGCCATTAGTGTCAAGCTCAGCTTGTGGCCCCCCTAAAGCTTGTTGCCCAATGCAATTGCACCCCCCTGCACTTCTTTAGCTATGCCCCAGCTGCCAGAACTGTGACTGGAAGGACATTTCAAGCACAGCATTGTGCTCCCCCTCTCCAGGACTAGCTGTCCCTTTGGGTATTGGCAGGGGAGAAAGCCACTCTCCTGACCCAACTTGTGGTCTCCCTGTTTGGGATGCGACTACCAGAGAGGATAGTGCTGCTGGCTCAGAAATATTAAAGCCTCAAACATCTCCCAAATATGCATGGGCTGCCTAAGTACATTTAGTAAATGTACTAAACAAATAGGGACAAATGGCCAAACATGTTTGCAAAAGCAACACCTGCCGGCCAAGGCTGCTTCCTCCTCCTCTCCATTACTCCTCATTTGTGGCTCAAAATCAGCGGTGATCTCCGAGGACGTTTTCAGATGTAAATAGATGGGTAGGCATGTTCTGAATGTGTCTGCCATCCTTGGTGTTGATGCTTGATATCCTTTCATGGGCACACTTCAATAAGATCACCCAGCAGCCCCTGGTCACAGCCCGTGTTTGGGCTGAGATGTAGATTAAACTTTAAAAAAAAAAAAGATTCCTACTGCCAGATCTGGAAAGAAACCAAACCATTTGTCAGGTCATTTTTTTTTCCAGGTCCTCGTGGTGGGAGGAACTGCTGTGTATAAAACAGTAAGATGTGAGTAGTTTTGCTCTTATCGCTGCCTGCTAAATGAGGGCCATGTTTCATATCCTCTTTATTCCTGGATGAGCTGAGGGGCCTGAATCCTATCTACTCACCCTTGAGGCTAGACGCTGCTCTCCATTATACCCTCGTAATGGAGCTCCTGCCTTCCAACCCAGGCCGCAGTGTTGCCATTTTCCCAGGCTTACTTGAAATTGTGCATTTGCTCCTGTCCCTTTTGGACCAGCCAAACACCCTCTATATGAAGCACAGTCTCCTTGGCTGCTCCTTAAGCAAGGGTACCTTTCCCTAAGTAGCAGCTTTGTACAAAATTGATGCTGGTTTGTTGGAGCTCTCCAGGGTTTTGGAGAGGAAGTCTTCTCTGCCTCACCTAAGGATATGGGGGACTGAGCCTTTCTCCTTGAAATGAATGAGCTCTACCATCATGGCCCTCCCTCCATCACTTCTGTTATGATGGGAGGGCATAACTCCCCTCCCCTGGTGTAGCTGCTGCTGCCACCAGCCCAGGCTTAATATAACAAAAGGAGCTCCTGGGCAAACCCCCTCTTAAAAGAAAACCAAATAGAAGAAGTAAAAATCCAATTTTATTAACATACATTAAAAGTTACAAATAAAACTACAGAGCCTCTATATTATAAAATTCAAATAGTAAAAATACAAGCTAGGAGGCTCTCCTCCAGAAGACTCCTCCCTAGTAAAACCCTCTGCTTATAAATTAACTAAGAGGAACAAGAAATCCTGTAAAGGACAAACAAAAGACACCTACAGAGTTTTATCTCTGACTGACTGGCTAACTACAATCAGCTATCACTGCCTCCTTTATTCCTTATGCTCACAGTGTACCATGAAGTTAACCTTCCCTGAGAGCAGCAAAATGGTTCTGTTCCCTGAGGCTTTTAATTTTATCCCAATGAACTAATCACCCCCACCTGAGCCATTTACACTTGAGTAGTTCTCTTCCAACCACTGATATATAACAAGGTTCACATGAAATTTCACCACAATTCATGACAACTTCTAATACCAACGCATGGTAGTATCAATGGCATATGAAAAGGGGGGCTAGGGGAGCATCAACCCCGAGTGACAGGCTGCAGGGGGGTGTCTGAGAGGCCTCACCAAAATGGCAGTGGCATGCGGGGTGACTTTGATTGCAGCCATGATTTGGCTAGCGCTGCCTGCAGCCACCTGCAAAAGAAGTGTAATTTGATTACACCACACTGATGTCACTTCCTGATTGATGATGTCACTTCCAGTTATGACATCATTTGCAGGTTAATGACATCACTTCTGGTGGGTCCCAACGTGAGTGCCATTCTAAAAATTGAGTCACAGACTAAAATGTTTGAGAACCACTGGACTATTGTATGGTAGAATCTGCAATTCTGTGCAGATTTGAGATGATATTCCCACTGGGCTAGCCGCTTTTTGAAGGATCCCATAGTACCTATGTCTAAACAAAACCAGGACTTTGAAACTTTCTGCATGCTGAGAAGCTGTAATAAAAAAAGGTGTTGCATTCTGGCTGCATCAGAGTTTCCAATGACTTTTGATTTCCTCCTTCCCAAAGGACTACTTGAAGGCTTTGTCCAGAGCCAAACAGCTTCTTATTGTCCCTGAAGATGTTTGCTCTCACTTTAGTTGGTAGTCATATCCATCTGGAGGCCTCCTACTTCCCTGATGTCAGGACACTGCCTGACCCTGAAATTACCTCTCAATCCACCAGAGTACATTAGCTTCCTCTAATGGTGTCTTTCTGATCCTGTGCTTCCCAGTTTTAGTTCCTCCCACTATAATTCTTTCATGGTGGATGTATCTCAGAGAGAGAGAGAGAGAGAGAGAGAGAGAGAGAGAGAGAGAGAGAGAGAGAGA
>JAJKFI010000010.1:5728827-5740020 GCA_029204185.1 Lerista edwardsae
AGAGAGAGAGAGAGAGAGAGAGAGAGAGAGAGAGAGAGAGAGAGAGAATTGTCAATTTGTGGTTTGTGCAATGACTGCCTCCAACTAATATGAAATACGACAAATCGAAACCTAGCGAGCCAAGAATGTTGACCACAGATGAAAAAATAAGATATCATCTTCTGTCTAGACCAGGGGTCTCCCAAGTTTTCAATATAAGGGCCACATCATATATTTTGCAAATTTTCACGGGACAAAAAAAGTTTTATGTAGGGGAGGCAAATAGCACACTGCACACTGTCTCTGTCGAATCCAGTGCAAAACCCAGTTTGTTATTATTTGTGTATACGTGTGCAAGAAATAATGCTATTTCCTCACCACAATCGTTTTACTGCGTTGTTGAAAAGTCAACATATGGAAACCTGATTTGTTTTATCAGCAGGGATGAGGTTAACGCTGAATAATCATGGGCTGGCGGTGTTAAAAGTATAAAGTAAAATTTCAGGTGACTGGAAATGGGGATTAGCCCGGCTGGCACCACTGTGGCCATATACGGAAAGGAGTGCGGTGGACAGAACCGCACCTTTTAACTGTCTGACTATGTTGTTGGGGGAAAAATATTTTTAAATTGCTGCAGCCTGGATAAAATCTTGTGACAGGCCAGAGGTGGTCCCAGGTTGTTGTCTGGACACACCTGACCTAGGCGGTTGGGAGATCACATTAACATTGTCGTTGTTGTTCAGTCGCCAAGTCATGTCCGACCCTTCGCGACCCCATGGACCACAGCATGCCAGGCCTCCCTGTCCTCCACTAGCTTCCAGAGTTCGCCCAAATTCATGTTTGTTGATTTGGTGACACTATCTAACCATCTCATCCTCTGCCACCCCCTTTGTTTTGCCTTCAGACTTTCCCAGCATGAGGGTCTTTTCTAAAGAGTCCTCTCTTCTCATGAGGCCAAAGTATTTGAGCTTCAGCTGCAGTATTTGTCCTTCCAGGGAGCAATCAAGCTTGACTTCCTGGAGGATTGCCTGATTGGATCTCCTTGCAGTCCAGGGGACTCTCAAGAGTCTTCTCCATAATTCGAAAGCATCTGTCCTTCGATGCTTCGCCTTCCTTATTATATGGCCCAGCTCTCACAGCCATACGTTACTAATGGGAAAACCATGGCTTTGACTATGCAAATCCAACATAGGAAGGCAGAAAAGGAGAGAGTGTCAACACAGGACCTGGAACAGCCGACAAGAGGATTGGCTTGTAATGCCCATTCACCAGAGTGCTTTCTATGATTCCTGAATGGTGATGGGATGGGCGAGGCTAGGATTGAAGACTCTGACAGCCCCATTATTACATCAGCTTTGTCTCCTTAATGGTTTGATAAAAGGCAGGTGACAGGAAGACTGATCGAGATAATTTTCAAGGGTTCTTAACTTACACAGCCACTTTCATTAACAGCATTAATTAGCCTATAATACACTGTATAGGGACATCAAAGACCACTGTTTCAAAGGAGGAAGGAACCTGATAATTGTCAAGAAACATAATATTCTATCACTAGCACTGAGTGATCATTCAGTTTGTTTCAAAAGAACCTCCCCCTCAAGGTACAATCTTACCATTCTGCTGCATGATACACTGATAGCCACATTACAAGTGGGATAGACGGGCAGAGCAGATAGATATCGTTAAATGGGGCCCATGGGCAACATTTAATGGCTCAGAGAAAGGGCTGCAGCCAGGTACAACTCTCAAGAAATAACATGCATTTTTAATTAAATGCCTTAATTCAGAGCCACGATGACATGCACATGGAACTCCTGCATGTGCAGTCACTTTCATTGATTTCACGGAAGGGGACAAACCCATGCACAGAAAAGAAAAGGTCTGCTTCCTCCATTGGGAAATATGGGGCAGCCCTTGTGAGCAGGCAAGCTCTGTGTGTGCAGTGGCAGAATTGGCGCAGGATGAAAGTTGTCTTTTGGACAGCAGAGACAAGGAGTAGCTGCAGCAGCGACCAAGCCAGGATTGTGCCCTGAAAGTCTGTTGAAGAGTTATCCCCCCCCCCTCTCTCTCTCTGGGTGCAATCCTAACCTGGAGCTAGACTGTTAGGCCAGCAAAGTTTGGCTGGTTGAAGGGACACCATAAAGCGCGTTTGGACCACTTTCAGGGCACAATCCTAAACTGAGCATGTCCAAACATACTTTACAGTGTCCCTTGTGTCAGTCAAATTTTTGCTGGCCTGACTGTGCTGGTCTAACTCCAGGTTAGGATTGCACCCCCAGTGTACTCTGGTACCTGAAGTCCCCGTGCAACATAAATAATCATGGGCAGAAGATTCATCACCGAATCCTGCTCAAAATCCTGTTAAGGCAACTGTAAGACTGGCAGCCTGGAGCCTGCGGGATTCATTCCATTCCTATTGCCGATGAGCTGGTTACAGGGGAAACGTTATCAGCTGCAGTATTATCTCAGCTAAAAAGGCTACAGAAACTTCAGTATTGGAATTTGAAATGACTAAGGGAAACGAAGGGGGAAAAAGGCAGCAAACCCGAACAGGCTGTGAAATAATGGCCTGGTAATGATTAGAGGAGGCAGACAGACAGGCGGACGCAATACTAATGACTCTCCATCGTGTCAGGAGTGAACATTGAAGTTGCAGGCTGGAAAATAATGAGATGCATTTCTCTGTTTTACTCGTCATGTCAAATGTGGTCTGGATCAGCTTCAGCTCGAGCTCACCTTTTCTCAGAGCCCCCGTTTGTCTTCCGGATAGAGTTGCTATTAGTTTTGCCCTCCCTCTTGCCTTTAACAGCTGCACAAGGGGTGGCAGCAGTTCAACAGGTGCAGCGCACCCCGCCTGAGAAAGCTCAACTTGCAGAAGCCTCTTCAGTAGAGCCAGCCCAAACCCTCCTGGCGCCTGAGCTGCTCCCACCCTTACCGCCTTAACGCACCAGCCTTTGCTCCTCCCAGTGGATGCAAGAGGAAGGGCAGATCTGCTAATCTGCTGCCTGAGACAACTGCTTCAGCTGGCTTCATGAGTGGGCCGGCCCTGCTCTTCTTGAGCAGCTGTTAAATGTACTTCCTATATTTTCAACCATTGGTTGCAGTCCTGTCCTGGGGGTCATAGAGTGTGTCTCAGCAGGGAGGGTGGAAAGCAGAACAGGGAAGAGGGGTGGAGTCCAACAACCCAGGCACGCTCCAGGATCTTATCCCTCATTCTGAGTTCTGCACCAGCAAGACCCATTCAAGCAGCAGAATCTTGCCCCATGGTTGGTGTGGTTGGGGGTGGGGGGTAGTTAAGACTGGGCCATAGATAAAAATAACAATAATAATAATAATACTTGGATTTATATACCGCCTTTCTTAGGTCACCAGATTTCTCTAATGACTATAACTCAAGGCGGTTTACATGGGCAGACTTTATTCAGAAACCCAAAGGTTTTTACAATTTATACAGAAATGTTCTATCTTTCAAGAACTACACACATACAGATGGATCTTTCTGGATTTAGTCCTTCTTTCTGGCCACCCGTTTGTCTTCTTGCTGGCTGATAAATGGCTTCCCTGCTCCCACCAGAGAAGCGGCTGAACTTCGGCACAACTCCCCCTCACACAAGGCAGCTGAAGCTCAGCTGTTAATCAGTCGCAATTAACGAGGTCTGCCGCTCACAGAGACTTCCGGCTGTCCCGAACTGGCGACCTTCAGCTCTTCAGCTGTTATCTTCAGGCAAACGGAGGCATTAACCCTCTCAACTAAATCTTCTGCCCGTGAAATCTTCTGTGAAAAGATCCTTTTCACATGCCAAGCCATGTCTTCCCCATCTTGTTCTCCCTGGTATTCCCTGCACGATTGGGAATCCATGCAACATTTTCTTGTAAGATCCACTTCTTTCACAGGGAGAGGCAACAGAAGACGGCAATTCTTCCCTTCACCTTCCTTACTGTCATGCCAGCTACCATCACCACCACCACCAAGTAGACTGCACCAAGCAGGGTCCTCTCTTCTGGCTCACAAGCCCAGGGCTACCCCAGCTATTCTCTTACTAAAGCTCCAGCAATCAAAGAGTTACTCTGAGATCCTCATTTGCAGAAGGAGCTTTTGATTATTTATACAGGCATGCCCAGTATCTGCTGGGTTTCTGTTCCAGATACCCCTGTGGATGCCTGAAACTGTGGATACTGGAAACGCCTTTTAAAGATAGGGGAATATCAGTGGTTTTGCTGCAACAAGGTGAAAAAAGAGATTTGTTTAATGTTCCCCTGTCTTTTTAATAGGTGTCCCAGTAGCTGTGGATAACTGAAACCATGGCTACTGAATCAGTGGATACCAGGACATGGCTATATTGCACTATCTACACAATATAGACATATCGCTTTTGGAGGAGATGGTTTGGAGGAGATCCAACCACATACCTGCCTCTGGTCGCCCGAGAACTCTGCCTGTCCCTGACCTTGGTTGAGGCCTGACAGAGAGAGCAAAACAGAAACATGATCCTGACTTGTTGCCTTGAAATGTGCACCTTGTCAGGTAGGGGTTCCCCCAGGACCTGTATTTGGAGCTCTTTTTCTGGCCAGGCTCTGTATTTTCTGCAAGCAAAGGCAGAAATGTTTGGCTCAGCTTGGCATAAAATGCAATTAAATAGCGCAAAAGCCATTTCAGATATGTGCAAAACTGCTGCCATCTTGGTTGTGATGCTGCAGCCATCTCCTGTTTCCCTCTTCCCACCTTTCAGGAGAATAAAGAGAACTAACCACTTTTGCCTGTCACACCAAGGGGATTCCCACTATTATATTCCTCTCTCTCTCTTTTTTCCCCTTCCTGTCTTTGGTGCAATGCAGTCTTCTCTGCTCAAGCTGCTCAGTTCAATGAAACCTTAAGGGCGTTTAATGGGAAAGGAGAGAGGGGGGAGAGGGGATGGGATGTTCAAAGGGATACAGGAAAGCAGTGAGAGTGGGCACCTGCCCTGGGCATCCAAGATCATGTAGGACATCGTAAGGCACGCAATACACTTTCACTGATTAAAAGAACGTGAAATTATGTCACCTTTTCTCTTCTTTTGGGGGTGGAATAGTTAAGCGATGCTGATGGTAGATTCACAAGCCGCATCCCCATCACGCTCACAGTGTGGTCATCGGACCAAGCAGAGTGCTTCTCTTGCAGCTTCCCATTGGCGCTGTGCCTGCACCGTGCCTGCAGCATAAGGCCCTGGGGGAAGCCGAGGCTGGAGCTCCCCACCGCCAGCATCACCCGCATGCTGATTCCGCTGCAAGCCTGGCAGACGGAGCTCTGTGCTTGCAGGGCACCACCTGGGCTGAAGGACCTGCCTGCCTAAACAGGCTGTCAGCTGCCCACAAGGGTCCACCCCTTTCCACCAGGCCCTATGAAGCCTGAGCCTCAGAGCCTGCTCCTCAGGCTGACCAATTGAGGATGATGGTTGGAGCTGCCTTCATGGCCCGGCTCGTGACCTCAGTTTGACTCCGACTGCACAGCTCTCCTGCTGATCTGGTTTCCTATCACCTGCCTCTGGCTCCTTTGCCGTTCAGGTCCTGGAACCTCAGCACTTTGAGCCTGACCCCTGCTGCTGCCTCCCAGCCTCAGCCGGGAATATTGCTGAGGATAAGCACAACTACTGGGAACGCAGGTCACGGGACGAGGGCAGCCAGCAGCCCCTCACTGGGCGGAGAGGCGGCAAAGAGCCCGGCTCTTGCCATTTGCTTTGCTTTTCCTTCTGCCCTGCAGACGTCTGTGCCACTGCCATTTCCTGTTGATGGCAATGTTGTTTCAAGGGGCCTTTCAAAGACTGAGTTGAACAGTTCTCTCTTCCCAGCAGGAAATGGGAGGGTGGGAGGGAACAATCACATAGAAAGGACCAAAGTGAAGAGGGTTAGGGAGCCTTATTGGAGTGGCAGTGGTGCTTTCTTCCCCCCACTTCTTGATGGCCACTAGCTCTTGCTGATAGCATACTGGTCACTGCCAATGGTGCTGCGATTTCAGGGGTCAGCATGACCAGGTAGGCACTTCTGATGGGCATGAGTCCTTTGCCAGTGCCCCACTGGACCAACCTCTGATGCCACTCCTGGCATTCTAGCCCACTACTTTTCTCTTCTCTTGTCCACAGTTCCTCTTCCTCTCTGCTCCCCTGTTCTGTTTCAAATAGGCACACACTCCCCGCAATCCTGCACCTGAGGCAACAGTCTCGGTTGGCTTCATGGACACACCAGCCCTGAGTAAGTTGCCAAGTGAGCTGAAGTCACCTGCTGAAGTGAGGTTTGATCAGGGGACCCTCTTAGCCATTGCAGCCATTGGGGAGAGATGTCAATGGACTAGTTGCATGTACACAGTGTCAGCAGCCATGGTGGCAGCATAAATGCAAGATGAGTAAAAGGTGCCCGATGTATCTTGTATCTTGTATCAAACATGCAACAATGACGTTGAAATGGCTGACTCTGTTTCCATGGTTACGCAAATTGAACATCTGTGGGGATTGGTGCAAAACCCCACGTCTTTTCAAGCATACCAATGAGAACTCTTGACACACATACAACCCCCCCCACCAACAAAACTCCAAGGCACTCAGAGTGAAATTGTTTTGAGTAGGAGTCGGTCGAAAGGTGATACCACTGTAACTCAATTGCCGGTTTGTGTTTATCTCGCTGCAAAACATTTGTGTTCCCTTTATGCTCTGCTGAGGCAATTAATTCCTGCAGGAAACAGGACAAATTAATAGGGAGCGGCTGTGAAACAGAAAACAGTAGAGCAGAAAGAAAGGAAGCCCAAATGGGAACAGTCAAGCATCAACCTCTGGAGGGAAACCAGAACTCCTGCCGGCCTGCACAGTTCATTGCCATCGAAATCTTCACCTTCCTCTCTTCATCGAGAATGAGAAAATATGCAGAGGACACTGTGATCAATTCACCTTCCAAGCATGGACTGCAGACACCACAATTCATTGTGTGTGCGGGTTGCTTTGCTCACAACCACACGGCTGCAAAAGAGACACAGCATCCAGTGGCGTTTCTACAGGGAGGGCAAAGCTCTAAGTTTTGCAAGAAGCCTTACCTTGCAGTGGAAATCACTCCTCTCCTGCACCGTTTTAGCCAATCTTGGCGTTGCTTACTGGCTACAGCAGCAAGGGAGAGGAGGGATTTACATGACAGGGTAAGGCTTCTTGCAAAACTTAGAGCTTTGCCATCCCTGTAGAAACGCCTCTGACAGCATCCTCAGTTCTCTTGGATGACCTGTCTCATCCTGGGACTTACTGGACCTGGCTTTTGAAGAGGTCGTGCACCACCTGTCCCACTTCACAATGTAGATGGAAGGCAACAGGTCTGAATGGTCCCTCACATGGGAAAACCGCCGGCTCCTGGAATGCCTGGGAGGATGGTTGAGGTGTGCTGTGCAGCTCCGACGGCCAGCCCTGCCTGCCTCAACAATCCTGAGAGGCGACATGATTTGAGACATACCAAATTATGCATGGGAGGGATAGAGTTGATAGCGGGATGTTCTTTTCCCCCTCTCACAGTACCAGAACCAGGGGGCATCCACTGACGTTGAGTGTTGGGAGAGTTAAAACAGATAAAAGGAAATACTTTTTACCCAGTGGGTAATTAAGCTATGGAACTCCTTGCCACAAGGGGATTGGACAGATGGAGGAAAAGTCCATCGTGGGCTATAGGCCATATGGGTGGTGCAACCTCCTTTCATTAATAGTAGGCTACTTCATAATGCCAGGTGCAAGGGAGGCACCAGGATGCAGGCATCTTGTTGTCCCATGTGCTCCCTGAGTCATCTGGTGGGCCACTGTGAGATACAGGAAGCTGGACTAGATGGCCCTTTGGCCTGATCCGGCAGGGCTCTTCGTATGGTCTTATGTTCTTACTCACCAGGATGAGCAGCAGCAGCAAGACACCAGGCCATGGTGTCATTGCCAGCTGCTTCTGCCAACTGATTTCAAACCAATTGGACACACAGGTGGGCAGGTGTGTCATCCAGCAACAATGCTCCACTCACTGTGCAATGTGTCAGCATGGAAGATTCCATGTCAACGCATCAGCTACTGAACAAGGTGCTGGCTGTGGGCAATCCAGCCTGGGGAGAGCAGCGGGGCTAGGATGCACGAGGCCACATCCAAGGCTCCGTCTCTGGGCCACACTGCCCCACTTGTGGCTTCCTTGGAGCTGCACCTGCTATTTAGCAGGCACAGATCCAAGGAAACACATGGGGAGGCTGGAGCAGTGATGTCATTCAGGGGGAACGGACCAGAACGGGCGTTCCGGATCCTAACGGGCTCCGTGGCTGGTTCCGGGTTCCCGACAAGTGCCAATCAAAAGTGAGTTCCTGTTCCTAAATCATTTGAATGACACCACTGGGCTGGAACCTTCCCTTGGACAAGGGTGTGAACATGCCCTTGCCCTGGGGAGGCTCCCCCATGCGCCTAAAGTGCACTGGATATGGCACATGCCCACCAGCCTCGCCATTCCAGCGCAACTTGGGATTGCGCTCTAAGCCATCAAAGCTAGTGGCATCTTGCAGTACTGTGGGTCTGGTTTTCTGCTGTCTGTCCAAATGAGGCAGGGATAGTTCAGTGATGGGATCTACAAATGATCCAGGGGAATGCTGGGCGGGACTTACGCGGGGCTTCTGCGTGATTGGCTGCCTGTCCGTAGCGTTCCTCAGCTGTCCTGGCCTCGGGGGGCTGCCCCTGGTTAGCGCGCCCCCCTGCTGCTCACCCAGGCACCTGGCGCGACCCTCACCTGCCCCCCGTGGCGAGCACCACACCCCCCCCAGGCCAGGGCAGCCGCGGAACGCTACGGATGGGCTGCCACTCAAGTGGCCCCTAAGTCCTGCCCAGCGTTCCCCCGGATCATTTGTAGATCCCGTTGCTGGGATAGTTCCCAGCCTCTCCCTGTCAGCCAAGGTACCTGTGGGAAGTGATTTGGAGTCAGTGATCAAAAGGAATAAATAGTGGGTTGCAACAGCTCATGGATGGCTGAATCAAGATAAGACCAGAGGCAACTATTAGGGGCCTGCAGTCTTTTTTTTTTTTTTTTAATGCTCACAGCAAGGAAGTGGCATACCTTTGTCACACTTTAGCTTCAGAAAAGAGATGAATACGCAGGAGTCTGGATTGTTGGTTGTGTTGCCCCTCCTATATTCTCTCAGAACCGACGAAAACCCCACGACAATATATTTTTGCCTCCATTTCAAAAGGCACCTAAACTTCACTGCAGCGTCGCTGGGCTTTTCCATTGCCTCTTCTGAATCGAGAGGCAGCAATGGAATCTCACTGCGCACACACACCACACACAAGCGCATGGAGAGAGTGAGAAATCCCAATGACTTGCGCAAGGCATCCTGAATCACAGCTTCTTGGGATTGGGATGCGAATGCAAAAGAGACAGATTCAGGCCCTGGAAAAGGTTCTGAAAGAACAGCTCCCTTTTCCCTTGGAATGTTTAAGGAACAAAACACTTTAATGTACATTGATTAAACATTTGGATTGAAGTGTTCAATACCTCCTAGCATTTCATTATCAAAATGTTACCATCTGTGAAGTGGTAGACAAAATATAATAGCAAGAAATTTCTCATCTCCTCGAATCTCATTTGGTGTGCCTTTTGTTCACCCACTTCATCAATAATCTTCTTTAAATAGTCCTGCTTGGCTGTTTTTCAGCAGGCAAATATTACCGAGTCCCCAAGCATCTCTGTCTTCTGTTGTAACAAATGCTGAGGCTACAGTCCCATGCACTCTTGCCGAGGAGTAAATCCCATTGAACTCAACAGGACTTTCTTCCAAGCAAGGATTAGTCTGTCTAATACTTTTGTTAGAGCCATTGGCCACAGGTGTTGTTGTTTTTTCCGGCTGGAGCTTTTCTACTTCAGCTACTGCAGCCCCATGGCAGGTTCTAGGCCAGGGATGGCAAACCTTTTGGGTTTGCTCTGTCAAAAATGCCTAACTTGACTCTGCTGACGTGTCACCAACAAAAGAGAATCCATTATGTACATATTCATTTATTTTTTTAAAAAAATACAGCCCAATCATGTGTGAGGCTATGAATTATATAAAGAAACATCAAATCGTTGCAAAAAATCAATTACAAAAAATCTTCAGTTGTTGTTGGGAGACTTATGTTTTTATTTTTTTTATTTTGAGGAATGTATAGCCCATCTTTTCCATGCCGAAGCAAATGCCCAAAGTGGCTTACATGGACAGGCTAGTCTAAACCACCATTTTTTCAATTGGGTTTTTTTTTTTCAAATATACAGTATTCTGTGATTCACCAAATCCTCAGTCCCAGATGTAGCCTTCACAGTGTGGTTCACTATTCTGGCTGCCTGCCATTGAGCTTCAGCAGGCAACTGTAAGTCAAGCCTGGACAGGTTTTACTCACTTCTTTTGTCAGCTGGCCGTCTTGCATACTCCCCCACAACTCTCACTTCAGCCGCTTTCCAACACAAAGTGAAACAAAAAGAAAAAAAAGCTTATTTACAACCCTGACAGAAGCAAAACAACCACACAGCCCTCCCACTTTCTAGCAGCCCATATTTTCAATATGGCTACTCTAGGTGCTTTGCAACCCACCTGAAATTGGCTCATGACCTACTGGTGGGTCCCGACCCACAGTTTGGGAACCAGTTCTCAAACACAATTTTCAGCATCCGCTTCAACCTATAATTCCCAGAATTCTTTGCGGGAAATGGCAGTTACTAGCAAAAACATTGGTTTCTAGTGTGCCATCATTGCGCCACAATAACAGTTCCAGCCCAGGTTTTACAGCACTTTTTCAGCCTCTCTCCACAAGCTAGCCTTGATTAGGCAACACCAGAAGATCTCAGTGGGCTTCACCCCACATTTCTCCTTCATATTGGCCCCATTCAGGAAAACTAATTGGTTCACGACGACTGCCTCGCCACATCTTCCTGGGTCCAGGAAGAACACTGAAAAGTTCTCTTCATGCCAGCCCAAAAGGGCTATAAACTTGCTGTTAAAAGAGAGATACTCAAGAATCCAGATTCTGTAACAGATGCTGCAATCCACAAGGGATTCTGCATGCACTTGCAGAAAATTAGCAGCCTCATCTCCGAGGTCAACATGATGGGAAATCTTTTTTTTCTCCTCAGCAAGAATTCTGCAGGTCTCCCTATACCCTCATAACATTCATGGGGTGAGAGAGAGAGAGAGAGAGAGAGAGAGAGAGAGAGAGAGAGAGAGAG
>JAJKFI010000010.1:5740030-5753628 GCA_029204185.1 Lerista edwardsae
AGAGAGAGAGAGAGAGAGAGAGAGAGAGAGAGAGAGAGAGAGAGAGAACACGTCCTCTAACCCATATTTCAAAAACTGGTTGCTTGAAGCAGCAAATGGACAGCATCCAGCAATTCTTTCTCTTTTCTTTCTGATGGCAGTTTAAAATACTATCAAAACAGCATCAAACTGTGTTGTTTTTTTATGGCTAAACCGAAACTGCTCTGGAACAGAGCCCGGAGAGAAAGAGAGAGAGAAAAAGATGCTAAATTGGATCCTCTCAAATCAGCATTAGACCTCGCAGCCTAAGCGCGGTAATGAATGGCTCCTTAAGAAGACTTCATCATTGCAAAGAAATGGCCAAAAGGATACGTGGCCATGAGGGGGCTGAAATGCTGCCGGCAACTCCTTTCCTCCCCTCTAATCTAGTTTGCCTGGTGCCTAATGACCAGCTGCTATTCAAGCGTTTAGGTTTCTGCTCTCGTGTTCCTGTTGGGCACCTCTCAAAAGAAGGAAAATAACTCCATTTGATCAGCAGAAAGATGCCATTGTTCCCATTGCCACATGCATTCTCTTGCCTGCTCTACAGTTCATGGATTATGGAATACAGCTATAAGCAAGGCTGTGTGCATTCTTCCATTCAGGGGCGGGCTGCAGAGAAGGGGGACTGCACAGATTTCAACGTCATGAGAATCTCTGCTTTCATTTTTTTTAAAAGCAAGTAAGTTTCTAGGCCTGAAGGCAATGGAGATGGACTTGAAAGGAAATATGGGTGATTTCTTCTGTGCTTGCATCAGATTTGCTCATAAAACTGGGGATGCAATCCTAACCTGGAGTTAGGCCAGCACAGTTAGGCCAGCAAAGTTTGGCTGGCACAAGGGCCACCGTAAAGTATCTTTGAACCACTCCTGGAGTCAGGGAGGATGGTGCATGTCTCTGTACTGGCCTCTCTGACTCTAAGAGTGGTCCAAACATACTTTACGGTGTCCCTTGTGCCAGCCACACGTTGCTGGCCTAACTGTGCCGGCCTAACTCCAGTTTAGGATTGCGCTCTGGGTGAGCTACTCCCCTCCCCCAAAGAAATATTTCTTCTTGTTTTCCAAACTAATCCAAATTCAAAAGTCTCTCACCCACCCACCCAAAGTAAAAGTCCCAGACTTTGCTTCACATAACAAATTTTACAAAGCTCCCCTAATGGGGATATTTGCTATAAGAGTACACAGTACATTTGGTTCAATTTTATGGATTTTCTTTGGCATAGTATAGTAGCTTTAAGCTACCAATTGCTCAGGTTTCATTCAAAAATGAGCTGAAAAAATACAGCTATGCAGCCTGATGTATATCGGTTTTGATGCTGGGAAGGTTGTTCCATGGTGTTATCTATTCAGATTTTTTCAGGGAACCAGATTTTCCATCAGATCCCTCAAGTATCCATTTAGGAAAGCATCAACCCTGCTTCAGCAGATTACCACTGCAGTTTTGAGCAGTCAATCTTGGAAAGTTCCTTATCATTTGCATTACCCCTGCATTTGTGGTGAAGGGGTTTTGGAAGAGAGACAACAGTATTTACTGCAATATTTGCCATGCAAGGAATTAAGATAGAAATACCTGGAAATGTTCTCTTTGGGGAAAGTGCAACCAGTCAAATCCACAAAAAAATCAACATCAGGTTAGTCAATGAAGAGGTTTATCCTCTTGCATTTGTGGCTGCAATTACTCATCAGGTATTTTGGGGATGAACCCAAGTCTCACCCCCATTTCACTGCCTCAGTGGCAGGTAGTAAAATTGAAGTGTTCATTTCAGTGATGAAGGGGAAAGAGAGCAAGAACTGGCTGAACTTGCTTGTGAACCCAGAGCTTGCTGCAGTCTCAGTGGTTAACAGCCAACCATAAGATCATAGGAAGAGCCCTGCTGGATCAGACCAAAGGCCCATCTAGTCCAGCTTCCTGTATCTCACAGTGGCCCACCAGATGCCTCAGGGAGCACAAGAGACAACAAGATGCCTGCATCTTGCTGCCACTCCCTTGTACCTGGCATTCTGAAGTAGCCTACTACTGATATAAGAAGGTTACACAACCCATCACTGCCTATAGCGAACGATGAAATTTTCCTCCAGAAATCTGTCCGATTCCCTTTTAAAGGCACCTAGGCCAGATGCTATCACCACCTCCTGTGGTAAGGAGTTCCACAATTACCCGCGGGATAAAAAAGTATTTCTTTTTATCTGTTCTCACTCTCCCAACACTCCTTTGGCTCCTAGTCCTCTTTTTGACCTTGGCCCTGGGAACAGTTTACATCCTCCTCTTCCGCCCCCCCCCCCACGGTCATGGGACCTGACAGCAATGCTTCTTGTCCTCCTCACTCTAGTGAATAAATGCTTAAAATAAAGTTGTGACTTGCCAGAACTTCAGGGAACACCGTCACCACTGCCCAGGATCCTAAAACAAGTGACAATGGCAAAATAAAGTCAGGGTGGTTTCAGGGACACTTTTTCCAGAACTCACAATTTTGAACACCAAGTTCTCTTCAATTCTCACCTTTCCCTCAGTCTATGGGTGCAATTATACCCTGGAGTTAGGCCGGCACAGTTAGTCCAGCGAAGTTTTGCTGGCACAAGGGCCACCATAAAGCATGTTTGAACCACTCTTGAAGTCAGGGAGGGTGGTGTACATCTGTGTGCTGTCCTCTCTGACTCTGAGAGTGGCCCAAACATACTTTAAGGTGTCCCTTGTGCAGCCTAACTGCAGGTTAGGATTGCACTCTAGATCTTTTTTAACCATGTATGGTTGACTGTTTGAAGGATTTTATTCATTTACAGTACTGTATTATCTTTTTATTATTGCCCTGGACGAAGAACTGTATTCTGAAGTCATTCTCACAACTCCACATCTCCACTGAGATAAGCCCAAGAAACTGCAGTATGCTAATGACTCTGTTGCCATCCCTGATGATGAATACAGAGACAGGATTTACATAACAGACTGCCTTTTTCGATTGCATTTTCCTCCATTTGATCTTTCATGCATTTTTCATACTCTCCTATTGTAGATAGATCATAGCTTTCCATTGCGCAGGCTGATTGATTGCCATTTCGGTGCAATGCACCCACAGCCCTCAGTGACTGGAGTGCAATAAATTATTTAAATAAAGGCATTTAAAGATAGGAATGTCCCCCTAGATCACTCGCACCCCCTCTCTGCACTCATCCACCCCCTCCTCCTTCTTGCACAGAACTGTTCCCCGAAGGATGTGGTCCTTTGCTTGCTTGCATCGTTCTCCTGCTCTGTGCAATGTTGGTTTCTCCAGCACTGAGTTCTGCAACACGTCCAGATCTATTGCGGAGGGCAAGAGTTGCAACAGCTCTGGGTCTCACACGTGGAGGGAGGCACACCCACATTGACACACACAGCACTTCAACTGTGAAAAAATGATATTGACACAGGAGGTGGTGAGAAGGAAGGGGATCCTCGAATGAGTGTTTGGCCTCCAAGTGTCTTTAGGAGGACCTGATTAGAAAGGCTTCCTTCTCTAGGTCTGCGGAGACCGAGGACTGGGAAATCATTATCCTGCAGTCCAATCCTACCCAGGATTGGGCTGGCATGAGTAGGAGGCAGGGTTGGCTCTAGGAGCATTTCCCCCCTCCCCATGCCCCCCCATTCATCAAGAAGAGCGCTTGTGGCGCCACACACAAAGCACGGCACCTGGAAATAGTTGGTGCCATGATGACATAACCACCAACGGCTTCCCGTTTTGGGCCACTTGGAGGCAGGGGCAGGTGGGAGGGCCCAAGGTCAGGCTTCTCTGCTCACCCCACTAACTTACAGCCCATAGAGATCCCGGCTGCAGCAGGCGGCAATATGCTCGCTGTCTTGGTGCGTGGGCCCCCAAAGTGTGGGGCCCAATGTGACGGCATTGGTCTCATTGGCTTAAGGCCGGCCCTGGTAGGAGGTTATAACAGAAGATAGAGGCCATAGACCACCTGGGACTTCTCTGACCTACAGCAGCTATTTTGCTGGTTTACATCCAAGATTCAGAGGACAGTTTGGAGCAGGGAAAAGGGTATAAGATCTTGACATGCACCACTGCCACCAAGGCCCTCCCCACCCAAACCCTGAACCACGCCCTGTCTGGCCTGCTGCTCCCACCCTGAACTGCCCGTGATCAAACTAGCCCCCCTCTCACCTACCCACTCCGGAGGGTGTCTGGGAGCTGCTGTCACGCACATGGCCACTTCTGGCCACTGGCACAGATGGCCCCAAAGCGCATGACGGCAGCTCAGCTTTTGCACCACCAATTAGGAGCTCACCGTAGCAGATCATGAGATCAGCCATCATAAACCCTAGATAGAATTGGGCTGTTTGAAATGCCCACTGGAGGCCTGCCACGAACGATTGGGTTGTTGTTTTTTTCACATCAGTAGATGAACCTCGTTTTTCTTCTTTGCAATCCTGGCCAACCATGTGAGCTCTCCTGTCTCCCAGTTTGCCTCAGGATCTACCTCAGTGGTTCTCAAAACGTTTTAGCACCGGGACCCACTTTTTAGAATGACCATCTGTCCAGGGTCCACTGGAAGTGACGCCGCGGCTGGAAGTGCCCTCATTGTGGCACCAGAGAATGCAGCAATGAGTTGGGTTATTTCTCAGCCATTTACCAAATAAAAAGCAAAGTGAACCAGAAAGGAAAAAAAAGACTATTTACAACCTTGACACACGCAAAACAACCACACAGTCCTCCCCCTTTCCAGCATCCTATCTTCCCGTATTTTCAATATGGCTGCTCTAGGTGCTGCACGACCCACCTGAAATTGGCTCGCAACCCACTGGTTGATCCTGACCCACAGTTTGGGAACCACTGATCAACCCATTGCCTTTTCCTTCTTCTCCTGGACCAAGCACCAGATCTTTTCTCTTTGCCCCCTGGGCCTGCTGCTTATTAGGCTCCTGCCTGCCCTGTTCCTAGGGGTTTCTCCCCCTCCTTCACTGTGTGCAACTCCCCTCTCTAGAATCTGAGCAGTTCAGCTGATGCCTGCTAAAAACATGCTGCCTGTCCCACCTTTGCGTTCCACTAGGGCTGATCAGCCTTGCTGTTACAGAAGAAGTGTCACAACTAATGCACACTTTTATCCCTTTACTGATCTGGAATTTTATACCTCCTTTCCACCCCTGAAGAGGCAGCTTACATCATCAGAAAAAATTCCAAAAATCCAAACACAATATTAATATAATCAAAATATTACTGTAAGTCCCAAGCCCCAAGACTAAACTCAGCGATTGATCTGCAAGACCAGCTATGAGAAAGGGAAAACCATTACTGTTCTACCAGCGCAGTGGTGAGTGGCTTAAGGTAGGTGGTATTTTTACGACTAATATATATAAAATATAAGCAGATTGGCGCCAGCCTGAGAGCAAATGGCTTTTCTCATTCCCCTACACTGTGAAGCCTTGACTAATCTCACCAGTCCGCAGGCACCATTCCAAGAGCGGCCTTTCCAGTGATCTCACCAATGATGCAATTCTGCAGAATAAAGAGCTCTGCTTCAAAAGGACCTTCTCAAAAGGGCCTTCTCTTGCTCTCTGTTATGGCTGGGTTGCCCTCTGGGATCTCACGATGCTCCTTCTTAATGGAAGCTAATGCTGCATTAGCTAATGCAATGATTTAATTAGGTCTAAATGCTCTGGTGGTGGAGGCTGCCCTTCTTCCTCCATTTGCCGGGCTCTTGAAGATAATGAACAAGCTTCTCAAGCCTTCCACCGGACGGGAACCCTGCCTCCTGCCTTTGTCCAAAGCCTGGCACTGCTACAGCCGCCACTGCCATGGTGTTGGTTACCCACAGGACAGAGTCAAAACCCAAAGTCCTGCTTGGAACAGCACACAAGAGACAGGGTAGAAGCTCAATGGCAAAGACCCTGGAGCCCATCTGCCACTCACTGCAGCACAGGCAACTTTGATGTAGCTGGACCAATGGTCTGACAAAGGTGAAGTCATAGGAGATGCAGGATCCAGACCAAGGAGGAGAGAGACACACACACAGGGTGCAATCCTAACCTGAAGTTAGGCCAGCACAGTTAGGCCAGCAAAGTTTGGCCAGCGCAAGGATGGCACATATCTGTGTGTTGGCCTCTCTGAGTCCAAGAGTGGTCCATATACTTTACAGTGTCCCTTGTGCCAGCCAAACTTTGCTGGCCTAACTGTGCCCGTCTAACTCGAGGTTAGGATTGCGCTCACAATCATGACTGTGAAGAAGATTCTTCTCTTTGTTCTTGTGTTTCTTTACCCAGCACTAAGAACATAAGAACATAAGAAGAGCCCTGCTGGATCAGGCCAAAGGCCCATCTAGTCCAGTTTCCTGAATCTCACAGCGGCCCACCAGGTGCCCCAGGGAGGCATGAGACAACAAGATGCTTGGATCCTGTTGCCACTCCCTTGCACCCAGTACTCTGAAGTAGCCTACTACTAATGTAAGGAGGTTACAACCCATCATTGCCTATAGCCCACAATGGACTTTTCTTCCAGAAATCCATCCAATCCCCTCTTAAAGGCATCTCGACCAGATGCCATCACCACCTCCTGTGGCAAAGAGTTCCACAGATTAACTACCCGCTGGGTAAAAAAAGTACTTCCTTTTATCTGTTTTAACTTAATTAGTTTGTGGAACTCCTGGCCACAGGAGGTGGTGATGGCGTCTGAGCTAGACACCTTCAAAAGAGGATTTTCTGGAAGAAAAGTCCATCACAGGTTATGAGCCATGATGGGTGTGTGCAACCTCCTGGTTTTAGTAGCACAACACAATCCTCCACCCAACAGCCTGGAGGATCCAACCCATGCCAGCAAGGTCAGGAGGGCCAGAGGCTCATAGGGGAAGAGAGAATTGCTGCAGGCCAGATCAAGGCTTTCCAAGGGGCACATCTGGCCCCCGGGCTGGAGTCTGGAGACCCCTGTCTTAAAGGAACCTTTGCCCTTCTAGCAATACACTTTGTGATCAGACCACAAATCTAACTATTGTACACTTCAGATCATGCCTGCCGCTGTACGAATTATTCTGCAAAACTTTAGTTCTTCATTATACGGCCACTGCTCAGTTCTTCATGAGCACCATGCCCCGTATTTCTTTTCAGCCTTATCCTGTGAAGCTAAATACGATTGTAAGCAAAAATCATTCACCCACTCACTCAAACAGCACAATGATTATGACACAGCATACATAACAGCAATTAAAATGCTTGTCACCGGTAAGCAGGTTTTTCGATCACGACGTCTGTTGCAAGTCAAACCTGAGTGCTTTTGTTTAGATCAGGGAATCAGTTCTTGCTCTAATCCAGTCTTGGAGACTCCATTTTCTCGACCATTCTGGGCCACTTGGACCCAGGATCCTTTTCTTTTGTTCTGAAAAGTACAGTGGATCTACCTTGACGTTACACTAGACTTCCTCTTTTGCTTTTTCTTCTGTCACCCTCTCCAAGTCTCCCTGGTGAGCTTCACCATTTTCAGGTATCGGATCCGGGGTGAGCAGCACAAGTCCAAACGTCATGGTCCTACACATGCATCTTTGCGCACATCTGGTAATGACTGATAGTTCCTGAGAAGGTGGCAAGATATTGCCTTCTACTTGGTTGAACATTTGTTCACTCTAACTTCGTATTAGAGTGCAATCCTAACCTGGAGTTAGGCCGGCACAATTAAGCCAGCAAAGTTTGGCCAGCACAAGGGCCACCGTAAAGTGCGTTTGGATCACTCTCGGAGTGAGGGGGGATGGCGCACATCTGTGTGCTGGCCTCTCTGACTCCAAGAGTGGTCCAAACACACTTTACGGTGGCCCTTGTGCAGAGGCGTTTCTACAGGGAGGGCAAGGCTCTAAGTTTTGCAAGAAGCCTTATCTTGCAGTGGAAATCACTCCTCTCCTGCACCGTTTTAGCCAATCCTCACAGGGAAAAGCAACATCTTGGCGTTGCTTACTGGCTACAGCAGCAAGGGAGAGGAGGGATGTACATGACAGGGTAAGGCTTCTTGCAACACTTAGAGCTTTGCCCTCCCTGTAGAAACGCCACTGCCCTTGTGTTTGCTGGCCAAACATTGCTGGCCTAACTGGACTGGCCTAACACCAGGATAGGATTGTGCTCTTAGGCTCATACTCCTGACTTGCAGTGGCTCTCCAAGGTAATTCCCTCTCTGCTACACGTAATCTTTGAGATACGCTGGGGCCTGCATTCAAAATACGTGTGGCCTCCCGCGGCCTTGCCCATGCTGAGCCATGGCTGATCATTTGTTGTGAATTGTCCTTACAGATATCAGTATTTGTATATTACTGTGGCATCATTGCTGTGGATAATCGCTGCTCAATGACTCTACTCTGTGGCATCCTTACTCTGGTTGCCCATATTGCCTGGTCCAGTGTTTCTCAATCAGTGGCACTCAAACCACCACTAGTACTTGAGGTGTGTATGGTGATACTCACAGGACCCCCAGACCCCTGCCACCTGGTAGCAATCCAGCAATGCAACACAACAAGCAGCTGTAGGAGTCTCGACTCAGCAGGCAGAGCTCCAGTGTGCACTTTTCACATGCTCAGAAAAGTCCTCCTATCCACCCTGAGCCTCGTACTAGTGATTGTAAGCATCTGAACCCCCCCCCCCCACAAATCTGGAAGTAATGACATTATTGCCAGTTACTTCCAGTGGTACATCCAATAGGCGGACCATGCAAAGTGGTATGGCAGGGGACAAACGTTGAGAAACGCTGGCCTAGTCTGTTCTCCCGAGACAAGATGGGAGAGGCTGCAGATGGAGAGAACGTTTAACATCTGAGCAAGCTGTGAAACAAAGGTGGCTCTCATTAGCACTGAAGCATTTACTTGTTAAAAATGGAAAAGACTTTGCTTAATGTGGAACCCTTAATAGGTGTTGGGCTTTGTGCTAAATTATCATATTAACCGCAAGATCATTATCGAGTATTTTCTTAATGTGCCACAATACTGCTGCCTCAGCATTTCTAAGTCATCAATCATAGAATCGTAACATCTGACAGCTTCGCTACTCAAAGTGTGCAGGGAGGGAGGGCACCTTTTGAGGCCCTGGGAAGAAACTAGGAAGCCAGAGAGAAGCCTTGGGCACATCTCCCTGCCAGTGGGGCCAAGAAGACCCCAAACCCAGGTATCCTTTAAAACCAAACCATAGTGGAACGGGACAGCCTGAGTGGACAACCAGCTCCCTCTGAGTGACCTGAGACCAGGCCAATGAAACTATAACCATGCAGGAAGTTTACAATATAGCCAGGTTGGGCTTACATGCGGGCTGCGGTGTTATGCTGCCGGAACGCTGGGCGGGACATCCGGGTGATTGACAGCCCGCCCGTCGCATTCTGCAGCATTACGCCGTTTGCGTAACCAATTACGCCGCTTGCGTACGTTACTCAAACGGCGTAACGCTGAGGAACGCAACGGGTGGGCTGTCAATCACCCGGATGTCCCGCCCAGCGTTCCGGCAGCATAACACCGCTGCATGCGGGGGGTCCAGGAATTACGATGACAAGCAGCCCCTATGCATCTTGCCCCATTAAAGCAGCGAGTGGCTGCCCAAGGAGTTTGCCTGGGTAAAGAGGAGCAGTTCTGGTTCGGCTTCTGGCAAACAAGCCAGACTCCCTGCAATGGCCCCAAGGTCCAAAGGGAGGCTGCCCCTGTACAGGACAATTAGGTGCGCAGACATGAATGCAGAGCAAACCCACCTTTGGGGCTCCAGCCCTGCTCTGCCAGGCATGCAGGCGCTGGCTGAAAGATCCCGCTTGTCTCTTGATTACAGCCCTGGAGCTATTGAATTCACTTCATTCCATTCTTAGGAGTTCTATTAGTTCGCCAATATACCTTTTAAATTAAACTCGGCCTCTGTGTCCCCAGGGAAGCCTGGGCTCGGTGTAAGTTATTGCCAGAGAAGAGAAGTGGCAGAGAACAAGGGGATCAACGCTTAAGCCCGTATTTGGAGCTTGCTGCTGGTATTCCTTGGCCAACGGGGGAGGGTCCTCTTCCAGAATGATGTGGCCAGGCCTCAAAACATGGTGCAGGGCCTGCTAGCAATGGATTTTGGGAGGGGAGGGCCTTGCTGGCTTCTCCTTCTCCTCCTCACAGGTCATTGGGCGGCGATCTTCAATATAACCTCAGAAGAATTCCCCATAACAGTGATTCTCAAACTTTTTAGCAGAGGGGCCCACTTTTTAAGATGACAGTCTGTTCGGGACCCACAGGAAGTGATGTCATGGCCGGAAGTGTTGTTGTGGCACCAGAGCCTGCTGCTTCCTGGGAATGCAGCAATAAGTTGGGATATTTCTCAGCTATTTTTTCAACAGCAAATTAAATTGGAAAAGGAAAAGGCCAATTTACAACCTCACAGGAACCAAACAGCCCTCCCCTTTTCAGCATCCCATCTCCCCATATTTTCAATACAGATGCTTTAGGTCAGTGGTCCTCAAATGTTTTAGACCAGGACCCACATTTTAGAATGGCACTCATGTTGGGACCCACCAGAAGTGATGTCATTAACCTGGAAGTGATGTCATAGCAGGAAGTGCCATCATCAATCAGGAAGTGCTGTCAGTGTGATGTAATCAAATGACATTTCTAGAATGCAAACTGGCATTCTTGGACTAAAGCAAATGCACAACCATGAAACATATTTGACAGAAAGCAAGATTAGGATAAAATATGATGTAAAACTACTGAACTAAAAACAATTTTAAAAACTCACTTGAAAATTCAAACTGTTAACATTCACAAAAGGAGTATAGCAAGCGTAAGGTCTGCAGTTTCCAAGATGGCTGCTCCCAGCTTTCCACGGCCCACCTGATATCAAGTCCCAACCCACCAAGTGGGTCCCGAGCCAGTTGGAATAACACTGCTCTAGGTGCTTCATGACACACCTGAAATTGGCTCACGACTCACTGGTGGCATCCACAGTTTGGGAACCACTGCCCCAGGGGCATTTCATATGTGAGGCCAAAAAGTTCCACACCTCAATGGAACTTGGTATTCAAAGACAGAGACAGAGACAGAGATAGGTGCAACATAGTCTGTTTTTATTGTAGGGGTACATTTACAATAAGAGGGGAGGAGAAAGGGGAAAAGGAGAAACAAGGGGGAAAACTGAACTTCCTTCAGAAGGAAGGAACTCATGTAAGGAACATTTGTCCCCTTCTCTGTCGCCAACCTTGAAGGGGAGGGAAGGACTACTCCTGGGTAAACTGGGAGGAAGATTTTGCCTCCATGTCAGACTTTGTCCTTTCCTACCACTCACCATTCCCAGATATATCAAAAATCTTGGTATGGATAAAGAGTTAGTATACACAGTAGGGATAAGTGAAAAGCTTTAGAGCAAGTTGTGCTGGGCAAACCCATCGAGCATTTTGGATGTTATTCTCCTGGTCAACCTGCCTTCTCCAGGGACTCATTCTACTCTCTTTTCCCTGATAACAATGTCTTAATTGATTGTTTTAAAACATGGACTTTTGTTTGCCATCTTGAGTGTTTTACAGAATGGCTGGGGGGGAAATGTTGACCCTGACTAAATATCTTATTTTCTATTCGGTTCCCGTTCCAGGTGGCTTAATGGCATCAGGGCCCCCTCTAAACCCACGGCTGCTTTTATTTTAGACATCCTAAGAATCATGCTGAACCCAAAATCTTGTGCCTTATGCCGATTTTCTTTTTTAACATCTCAGCTCTTACCAAACAACCCCCTCCCCTAAATATTTCAGACCTAAATATTCCAAATTTTTGCAGAACAAAGACTAGAGATGCAGGTGGAAGTCTCAGGTGCATGTTCAGGAACCAGACAGGGGCTGGCCAGGCCTCCAGCAATCAAAAAGTAGGGCATTTGTGCTCCTTGTGTTTAAAATTATACGGACACGATTGATTTCCTTTAGTACGCCTTCCTCAGAGCTGAACAAAAGCAGGTCACAGCAGAAAAATGTAGTATACGATATATCATAAAACCATTGAAACGTATAAAAATACACAGCTGTTTTAAAAATGCTAGAAGGGAAAACATAGAATTAGGGGTCTGTTCTTTCCTCTGCACCCCTTCCCAGCAGCCTGCACAACTCAAATGGCTCTCTAATTTTAAGCAAAAAGAGGCAGAGCGTAGCTAACCCAGGGTTGTTGGCTTTGGTTACATTAAGAATACTGTGGACTCAATTCACCTGGTTATACCTGTAGGTGATTCTAGCACCACCTGTATCTGGCCAAGAGTGTTCCAGGCTGCAGACACATACCTAGAGAGAAGATCCAGATAAGACGGGCCTTAAAGTTCACCCAGAAGACCTTTAGGCTCAAAATTTAGTGTCGAGCCTAAAAGGTCTTCTGGACCCCAATGCAGTCGCGTAGCCAGAGGGTGGCATTGCAGGTGCCACAACATGCTGTGTAAGCGGCTCCTTCCACTCACCATTGGAGCCATTCTGGGCAGTGATGGCAACGTGCAGGAGCCATTCTGGGCAGTGATCACCATTGCTGTCTGGAATGGCTCCAATGTTGAGTGGGAGGAGCTGCTTGCAAGGCGCATGGTGGCACCTGCAGTACTTATCTCGTCATCCCCTCCGGCTATGCTACCGCTGCCAATTTCATGGCAGTGACACTCTTCCCACTCAAATCATCAGCACTACTTCTCCGGGTGGGAGTCGGCCACCATTTTCCCCCTCAGACGTCCACTGGGAATCATGCTAGAATTCTGCTGTTGCCTCCCAGTTTTCCACTAGAGGTCCAGATATATTCTCCATTTTTATTTTATTTTCCCTGGGGACAGATGGAGTCTGTGATTCCCTGGCCCAAAAATCACTGCTGGGCAGGATCACCAGGAATCTTTTGACTTAACACCAAAAAACAAATCTCCTCTTTTCCCCATCACGGTTTCACCTCCTGCCAACCTTGACTTTGCTCACTGGCAGCCAGCCCAATTCCTACTGTGCCTCCTGTCAACTCTTCAAAGACGGGTTTGGATTCAACACTGAAAAGAAGATTCGGAAGCAGGGGGCTGTGGAATTTCCACCATAGAGAGCAGAGAGTAAAAGCCGAGATACACGGTGGGGGGGGGGGGAAGAAATTTAACAACAAAATATCAAATGCATGAGCATTTGGGGAGGGAGAGCGGGAAAGCAAAATGCCTTCTGCCCGAAGAAGCAACGGTCATGCGTGCCCTAACCTGTGCCCAGCCTACAAACAACATGCCATAGCAGGAAACACATGGCTCCTCAAGCCAAGCAGAAGAGCAGTCCCATATTGTAGGGGAAGGTGGGAGCCCAGGCAAGTGCCATCACTAGAGTTCCTACTCGGAATGGATTAGAGACGACATTCCAGCTTTTATCACCCACTCCAGACTTTTGGTAGAATGGAGTGGGGAACCCCGGCTAACTGGGCAATAACCCCGGCTAACTGGGCAAGAGGCACTTTTCCAAGTGGTGTTCCTCTTATATTTAGCAGGGGGAGAGTAATTGTCCCTTTTCACCCCTGCGCAGTGTCTTTTCTAGTGGCTGTTGCTGGTGGTGTTCTGCTTTTTTTTAGATTGTGAGCCCTTTGGGACAGGGAGACATTTGACTTTTATTATTATTATTATTATTATTATTATTATTATTATTATTATTATTA
>JAJKFI010000010.1:5753638-5779965 GCA_029204185.1 Lerista edwardsae
TATTATTATTATTATTATTATTATTATTATTATTATTATTATTATTAGCTTGTAAACCACTTTGTGAACTTTGTGTTGAGAAGCGGTATATAAATACTATTGATCGATCGATTGATCAATTGATCGATCAATTCTGCTCTCCACTTCAGTGATGCAGGACAAAACCAAGCGGAAGCACCTGTCCTTATGTGGGAGTTGGGTGAGATTCCTTCCCATTTCCATAAAGGGTAATTTGTCTATCAGGAGGTTCCTGGTGGGACTCAGTCTGGAGCTATGGACCAGAACTAGTCCCAGGAACAAAGTGAATCCCCATACGTAGAGTTCCTGGGCACATCCAACACTCAGAAGGATGCTCCAGAAAATTTAGGTAAGGGAAGCCAAAGCTGGAACTCCAGGCTGTCTGTTGGACACAGTCCAAGCTTTCCAAGACAGACACCAGAAGCAGAACCAAGACAGGCTTCCAGCAGAGAGACAAGGATGGAGAGCCATACAAACGGAGACCAGCCTGGAGATTTCAGCCAGCAGCCTCAATGCCCAAAAGCATGGGCTATGCTACTGATGCCTGGATTTTGCAGGAGAGCTGTTAAATAGACTAAGCAGCCAATCAGGCTGAGGAAGGTCAGCAAGGAACAGGTTGGGCAGAGGGACAAAAAGAAATGGTTGTAAAAATTCCGGATCTGGAAACAAGGTATAGAGGAAATAGGAGGGAAAAAAGAAGCCACAAGTACCATAGCAAATAGATCTATCTGTTAAAGTTAAAACCAATGCATTTTTAGTATATTGATCTTTCTCCAGGGGATTTAATTTGTTTTGCAACACCTTTCAAAAGGAAAAGGTTCTCTTTCATGTCCTTTCATATGATAGGAGAGGCAAAATCAAATAGCCTGAAAGAGCAATGTGTCTGAAATGCATTGTGGTCAATTTTCCCTAAGCGCCCAATCCTAAATAGCCCACTGCCCTGCCAGAACTCAAATTCCAGGGGCGTAACATGACTTATTGGCTGTGGAAAAAAGGGACAAGTGCAGCTGGCCACTGCCAAAAGTAGCGAGCAGCCTGAGTCATATGCCAGAGACCTGCCAATGAGCCCTGGCACTGGTAAATCTGCACAGGGCACAGGTGGGAGGAAGGGATGGCCAAACTGGGTGGGGAGGGAGAAGACTGAGGCCAAGAAGGAGGTGGCGTCAACAGCAGTGATATGAGTGATCTTCCCCTTCCTGGCCTGAATCCACCAACCTGAGTCCACTTAGACTTGCACACGTAATATTCTCTTACCCCTGCTAACTGGGCCAGAGGCACTTTTTCTAGTGGTGTTCCTCTTATACTTAGCAGGGGAAGAATAATTGTCCCTCTTCACCCCAGCACAGTGTCTTTTCTAGTGGCTGTTGCTGGTGGTTTCCTGCATATTTTTTTTAGATTGTGAGCTCTTTTGGGACAGGGAGCCATTTAACTTTATTATTAGTATTTGCCTGTGAATTTTGTGTTGAAAATGATATATAAATGTTGATTGATGGATGGATGGATTGATTGATTGATTGATTACCCTGGGGAGGCCTTCATGGCTCACACACACCCCAGGATGCAGTGTGTGTCCCATTGGTGTGACTGCATGGGCGGGGGGGGGGTAGGTAGGATTGGGCTGCCAAGAAATTGGTTTTCTACGGTACATGTGGATCTTCTCCTTCTGTTCTTTACCTGAAAATCCCAGCCATGGGGCTTACTCCAAACAAAACAGTGCTGGACATACACAAAAGGATGATATGGCTGCAGAATGCAGCCTCACACACCACCCAGAGAGTAGGCTGCTGCTGTAGCAGGACTCTGTGCAGCTCCGCTGGCCAGTTGTAGAGTTTTGTCTTAGGATCAAGTCAATTGTTACTTGTGCAGGCAGGTTATCCCAGTGGGGTGCGGAAGGCGATTGGCTCCACCTACCACCATTTTGCACCTGGCTCCAGTAGGTGGACCACAGAGGTTGTAGGTAAATGCAAAGAGGATTTCTATAAGCCCCAAGTCTGCCCACCGGCCATGATTTATGTAGCTTAAGGTGGGTTCTGTTTTTCTGCATGCCTGGGATGGCAGAACATAAGAAGAGCCCAGCTGGATCAGGCCAAAGGCCCACCTAGTCCAGCTTCCTGTATCTCACAGTGGCCTACCAGATGACTCAGGGAGCATACAAGACAACTAGATACCTGCATCTTGCTGCTACTCCCTTGCACCTGGCATTCTGAAGTAGCCTACTACTAACATAAGGAGGTTGCACCACTCATCATGGCCTATAGCCTACGATGGACAACTCCAGGGTTGTGGAGCATGCGACAGGCCACAGTAGGTAGCTAGTCTCATGTTGTGCTGGCTTACTACACATTCAGGATGCATTCACTCTTGTACCGCTCAGGGCCCAATCCTATCAAACTTTCCAGCAGTACTACAGCCATGCCAATGGGACTTGTGCTACATCCTGCGATGGGGGGGGGCAGTCATGGAGGGCTCCTCATTTGTTCCCTTCCCATGAGGCTGTATTGTCCCTGGAACATTGAATAGGATTGGAAACATCAGGCATGTTCTGCATGTCTGGCCATTTTATCATGGCCACTCATTGACCACTTCCTCCTTCCTCCTGCAAGGTCTCCCACGGGGATCATATACAGCATCTCTGCCACTGATCTTTTTTGGCACACCATGTCATTTGCAACAAGTCTTTTGTGATGTGTAGAGATGCAGGTGTACATATTGCACTTGACAGCCTGCCCCTCCCCCATCCCCTCTCCCACCATACGACTGGCATTATGTCTCTCAAGGCTCAGGCTCCCAAAGGGATTGGCCATACCCAGCTTTGTTCCATACCAAGGGATGTGTGAATCACACCAAGGGTGGCGGTGGCAGATTTGTCAGCGTTGATGATCTCATTCACCAAAAGTTTCCTTTGGAAGCTGCAAGTGCTTCTTCTGAGTTCTGCAATCCAGAAAAAGCAGCATGTGTGAAAAAGCACCTGTGTGAGAGAACACATGAGATCATGCAATCCAAGTTAACCACTCTTGTAGCCATAGGACAGACATAGACATAGAACAGCAGAACATAAAAAGAGCCCTGCTGAATGAGGCCAGAAGATTCATGTACTCCAGCATCCTGATTCCCACTACAAATCAGATGGTTCTGGGAAGCCTACAAGTGGAGCTTAAACAACAGCTCTCTCCCATTGTTTTCCCCCTAGTCACTGGTATTCAGAGGTGCACAGCCTTTGGTATTGGAGAATCCATTCAGCTGCCATTGAAAGACCTTTCCTATATAAATGTACACAAATACCCTTTAAAGGCCTTTGAGCCAGTGGCCACCACCACAGCTGTGGCCATGCATTCCATATCTGTTGAGCATTGGGTCAGAGGTGTCATGCCCATACAGTGCGGTGTTACTCCTGCCATGGGCACAGCTGAGGGAGCTGGGCACACCAGGGAAGAAAGCGGTGCAGAGGTGGACTCTCCCATCCTCCCCTGCCTCTGTTATGCTCTGAAATGGAGCGATTCCGGAAGCAGGGGGCGTGGCAAGGCTACGCGGATGTGACATGCTTCGCCACCGCCCTGCCCCAGGCGCAGTCAGAGGCTGCTCCGGCTCTGCATTGGGTGAAGACAGACTTCCTATTCTCTTTCTTAAAGACCACATCAGTTTACCCCCAAACCAAAGTGCATAACTTTGGAGACCCATAGATAGTCACAGAACTCAGATTTCTGTCAAAATGGCAGCATTCTGTCCAAACCGTTTCTTCCAGCCACAGAAAACACAGGGCCAACGCTAGTCTCAGGTCCCACCCTGGCTAGTGTCCAGCAGTAGCCAACAGTCATCAAAAGCCATTGAAGAAACATCTGTCTGATGAGCCCGTCTTAAACCAAAAGGTCAGCTCTTCACTTGACAAGCAGAACAATAAGGAACGGGATTTGGGTTTTGTTTTGTTTTGTTTCTGTAGTGTCAACCTATCACACTGAGCAATCAGTCAATTAGCCCATCCATCCATCAATCAACCAGTTTGAACAATCCTCATTTGCTCCAACAAAAGAAGCCCAGCTTCCTTTTCACTGCCTGCTACACACATGCACACAAGGCAGCCCCTCTTCCTCCTCTCCTCCGACTTTCTGAATGGAGCCATAATTCTTTTTGTAATGGCCTCCCACTGTGAACAGTGATAGGCAATGTAATAATACTTTTTATTGAGTCAATATATCAGTTAGAAAATAGCAGCTATTCCATTCTTCAGGTGGTGGTCAAAGGCCAACCTATGCTCGTCTGGGTGCCAAGTATATTTGTGGCCCAATAGGAGGCCTGGTATATTTACCTCACATTACATTTGTCTTTCAGTTCTTTGCTGCAGGTTCAGTATTATAAGGAGCCCTCATAAAACATCCTCCTGAAAGGCCCTTTGCCAGGCTGTAAATATTCTCCCGCCTTCCATTTGCTTAGATAGGCATCAATCAATTGGAGAAATCCCTATGCAGCAGCTCAATATATCAATCAGCGTTAGATCTCTCTGATTGACAGGTGACGGCTGTGGGATTAGAGTTTTGGAGAACTGGCTTTCTTTAAGGCCGACCAATGAGGGGAACAGCGGCAAGGAAAACCGGGAATCACCAGCAAATGAAAACAGAAAAGGTTTGAGTGATGACAGAAATAATATTTTAAGAGCAATAAGGCCAGTTTGAAAGCACCCCACTTGACATTAAACACAAATTCACTTTTTCTGCCTAGTGTAAGTTCTTAAAATCTGGTTCTGAAATTCTTCAGCATGGCAGATCACTAAGGAGGACAGAGGGTGTCCAAACAGGAACATGGCTCATTATTTACAAAGCATTCACTTAATTTGTTCCAGCAAATCACCCCTCCCCTTCTGCCAAGCACACTTGTGCCACTGCATGCTTGGTCAAATAAAACCTCAGGTATAGCATTCAACAGTGTTATTCAAACTGTGGGTCAGGACCCACTTGGTGGGTCAGAACCTGATGTCAGATGGGTCGCAGAAAGCTGGGAGCAGCCATCTTGGAAACGTCAGACCTGACTCTTGTTTGATTCAAATTGAGTTTGAATTTTTAAGTGAGGTTTTTGTTTTGTTGTTTTTAAAACTGTTTTTAGTTCAGTGGTTTTACATCATTTTTTGTCCTAATCTTGCTTTCCGTCAGGGATGTTTCGTGGTTGTACCATTGCTGCAGTCCAAGAATGACAGTTTGCATTTCAGGAGTGACGTTTTATTATGTTACAATGGCAGCACCTCCTGCTTGATGATGTCACTTCCTGCCACAATGTCACTTCTAGGTTAATGACATCACTTCCGGCGGATCCCGACACAAGTGCCATTCTAAAAAGTGGCTCCCGGTCTAAAAAGTGGGTGAATACCACTGGCATGCACTAATCTTCACAATGTGGACCTTCCCTTCTGGGAAGGGGCGAGGCAGTGACAGACAGCCACCATGCCGGCCAGCACCCGGAATAGTAACATCTATGCCCCAGGAAGATTTGTGTGGTCAGCTTTTTGCTGCAGGGCCCCTGCAACTCCAAGGTTTCAAGCCTCGTAAACACAGGATTGGAAACATTGGTGCATGGCACTGCAGCTCCCCCCCCAACTCACACCTATTTTCATTGTCTGACGTGTGTGGTCAGATTGACTGCATACCTAGCTATTGTCTCTGTCTTTCCTTTCTGTACGTGCTCTCTGCGTTCACGTGCATGTGTGCACGTGAAAGCTTTCTCATTTTGTACCTCTTTGTTGGAGACCCAAGATCAGCCTCAGGCCCAAGCAAAATCCCTTGACAGATCCAGCCAGGACTGGAAACAAGAGACACTCACTTGCCTGTTTTGATCTCCCTCGGAGGTTTGGAGCATCAATCAGCTCCCCCACCGCAAGTGAGTAAAGTGCATTCACCGTCTATTTCTAGGCTCACCCCTAGCCTGCAGCCCTCAGTTCAGGCTGTAGAGAGTTGTACCTAGCTGCAGCCTTTTGCCACTACCTGAACAGCCATTGCACTGGATCCCTGCATGCAATTGGTTTGTTCGCCCATGCATGCATGGTACATGTGCTTTAAGGAGCACTGGTGCTATCCCCATGTTTCCAGGGTGGAACTCTGGATGCCCAAGTGGTTTCCCATCCAGGCACTGAGTAGACCCAGGCCTGCTTCAGAGGCAGATCTACAGGGAGGGCAAAGCTCTAAGTGTTGCAAGAAGCCTTACCCTATCATGTAAATCCCTCATCTCCCTTGCTGCTGTAGCCAGTAAGCAACGCCAAGATTGGCTAAAACGGTGCAGGAGAGGAGTGATTTCCACTGCAAGGTAAGGCTTCTTGCAAAACGTAGAGCATTGCCCTCCCTTAGATCTGCCTCTGCTGCTTAGCTACAACACAAAATGCCCTCATGGGCCCTTAGACCATGCCCTGCAATCTGAGAACAGTAGAGAGCAATCAGAAATTGAAGATGAAATGGAAGCAGTAAGATGAAATGGAAGCAGAAGAATTTGCTTTGTATTTACAAGTGAAAAAAATAAGACAGGCAGCAAGATGCAAAATTGAAACACAAAACTGAAAATGGGACTAAGGAAGACCAAGAGATAAATAAAAGGTCAGGCCTGCTTATCTGTGGATTTGTTACATGCAGTTCTAACTGCAGCTTTCTAACCCACATCGCAGGACTGACCCGATCTCCTGGATGTGACCGGAAGCATGTTCCTATTGCATTCGGGAGGTGTTCTGAGCCACAAGTGGTGTTCTGAGATGCCTCCCTGTGTCTCAGAAGGCTTGTTTGGGGCCTCTGAGATGTGGATCTGATTTTTGGAAAAACCAGAAGTTCGTCAGAGGCCTAAGGCAGGCCCCCTGAGATGCAAGGAAGGCTCCTTGCATCTCAGAGAGCCTGCCTGAGGCCTCTAAGACATCTGGTTTTTCTGAAAACTGGACATGCATCTCAGGAGCCTCAAGCAGGCCTTATGAGACATGGGAAGGCCACCTCCATTCACATCCGGAGATCTGGTAAGTGCTGGTCTACGGATTGTGGCATCCGCAGGGGTCCTGATGCAGATGTTGATGCATGACTGTAGTTGAGTCACACAAGATGAAATGCAGTGGTTGTTATGGGCAGGGCCTTTTCAGTGGAGCACCACCCCTAGACAACACCGGCCTAGTTCCAATATGGGGTATGTCCAATATGAGTTCCAATATGGGGTGTATTCCAACACTCAATGAAGACCTCTCGGGAGGACTTGGGGTTGGTTGTGGGAGTGCTGCTGCTGCAGACGGGACCACCGGCTCCTCTGAACTGTCGCTCTCTTACATCTTTGATGAGGCTTTTGCCTCTTTGATGATGTCCCAGCAGTTCATTATCCGCTGTGGTGCTCTTTTGTGCTTTTATTATGGCTGTTTCCAGATTCTAATGCGTTTTGATGGTTTATTTGCACTTTTACTATTGATAGCTGCTTTGATTTCTACTGAAGCAGGATAAATGCTTTAAAAAAAAACAACCACAAACAAATAATGCATCTAACAAAAAAAAACCCAGCCTACATCACAAAGCTCACTAATTTCAAAGCAAGGCCTCCTTACAAGGTTATAGGGGTCAGTAATGGGGAAGCTGATCTCAAGTGTATTTCATTGGGAGCACAAGCCTAACCTGGAGTTAGGATGGCACAGTGAAGCCAGCAAAGTTTGGCCGGCACAAGGGACACCGTGAAGTATGTTTGGACCACTCTCAGAGTCAGAGAGGCCAGCACACAGGCATGAGCCATCCTCCCTGACTCTGAAAATGGTCCAAAAGCGCTTTACGGTGTCCCTTGTGCCGGCCAAACTTGGCTGGCCTAACTGTGCCGACCTAACTCCAGGTTAGGATTGTGCTCTGAGTGTATGTGTTTGGGGATGTCCTCTTCTCCCTTCTTTTCCCTCCCTCCTTCGCTCTCTTTTGCTTCTTGGTGGTTTAATGGACTACAGCTTCCAGCTGTAATTTGGTTGCCTTTTATCAGGGCTTGAAGGAAGTCAAGATATTTTCCAGAGAGGAGTGAACACTGCTGACTGCTTTTGCTCCCATCCCTGCAGTGCGTGCCCCTGCTGGATTGCCATTTAGCCAGTGCCCTGGTTGTTCTCCTCCTTTTAAGGTGACTTATCTATAATAGGGGGGAAGAAAATCCGGTCACCTGGAGATAACTTACCACAGCAAGTAGGTTGGCTGGAGATAACTGCTCATCCAGGTGAGATAAGAAGCCTAGGTAGTCGAGATAACAGCCAATCTGGGCTGCGGACCTGATAAAATGCAAGAACACAGCTCTTTTCTGGCAGGACAGAAAACAAGATGTTCTCTGCTGGATAACATTTGCACAAGCGGAATCTTGTAATTTGACTGCTGGAAGCTTTAAATTCAAACTCAACATGGGCATTTACAGGCACGTCAGAGCCAGCTCCTCTGCAGATGAGGGCAATAACAGGAAGCGAGGGAGAGGCAGTCCACCGTCAGCAAAAGTAACTCTGCTAGTTGCTTAGAGAGGCAAGCAAGCACGGCTTGCATGCTTTTATAGGAGTCAGGACATCTCACCTGGCCTATTGTGGCCAGTTGCTGCAAGGGGCTTCCCTCCTTGGTAAGGCTGCAGTGACTTCCTTTGACCAGATCCGGATGGTGGTGCATCAAGTCAAGGCTTGTCCAGACCATTGAGAGGTTCTCCATCCCTTCCCTGCAGCCAACGAAGAACCAGGACTGTTCCTTCTGGCTTGCTTTGTTGCATCCATTCCGAGGCCAAGCCGTGTTACAGGCGGAGGGGGGCAATGCTGAAGTGTCCACATCAGATTCTACATCAACACTCTTTTCCATCAGCCACAGTTTATCCCTTTTCTGGCTTTGCGCAACCAACAGGGCTTGCCTTGGCCAGCAGAACCTCCCTTCAGCCACAGCGATGCCCCTCCTTGTCACCTTGGGCACTGCTTCTGTCCCATTCCAGAAAGCAGAAAAGCACCTGCTGCATTTAAATCCCTCCACCCAGTTCTACTTTACTCAGTGATAAGCAGTTTGCCTCTTGTTGTGTGTGACCAGCTTGGCCTCTGCTTTGAAACCCCACTCCCATCCGATCAGGAGCACCGAGGGTGCAATCCTAAGCCGGTGGGCCTGTGCTGTATCCAGCACAGCTTCAGAGCAGGCTGGAGCATCCATGGGGCAAGGGCATGTTCACACCCTTACCCCGGGGTAGGCGCCAATGGGCTCCTCGGATCTACACCTGCTGGGAGGATGCTGCGTGGCCCAAATTTGGACTGCGTGGCCTGGGGGTGGGAGCTTGGATGCTGCCTAATGGCCACATCTCAGCTCCACCCCCTCCTGGGGCCAGCAAGCGTCTAAGCCTGCCCACCCCCTGCCAAGAAACACCCTCCCGCCCGCCCGCCCGCCCAGAAACACCCCGTCCCAGCCGAACTTGGCTGGCCCAGGATTGTTATGCCACTGGCTTCGGCCGGCGCTGTTGGGCCGACACTGCTGCTAGCGTTGGCCCAACGGCAGCAGTGCTGGTGCAAGGGTGCTAGCGGTGCTCTCACACCAGCGGCACTGCCGTTGCGCCAGCACCCGCAGCCAGCGTCAGCCCAGCGCCGGGCCTTGGATTGCGCCCTGTGTGTAACGCAGCAACTTGGTCCCATGCTCTTTACTTGCACTTTTTCCAAAAAGTGAACCTTTTGCCAAGGCAAGCGTCTCCCCAAAGGGTCAAAAAGTTCAAGTAAAGGAGGTGTATAAGTATTTGATTCTGCCATGTAATTATTTGATTTTGTCTGGAAACCACTTTGTGAACTTTTTGTGTTGAAAAGCTGCAGATAAATATTCTTAAGAATTAAAACTCGCGGTTACTCTGCAGAGCACAGATGCAGGCAAGACCCAGCCAGAAGTCCAGTGGATTATTGGAGGATGCTGCATTGTGTCCTGTATAGGGGCTCGCAGGCTCTTGGCAAGGGCTTCATAAATGCGAAACAGAGGCCATGACTCGGCTAATCTCTTCCAGCCCTCTTATGTCTGCAAACGCTCCTTCTGTTGGCTGGCTTCTGCCCTCCAGCTACCAGGCTTGTTGCTGCTGGGACCCCCTGACCTTGCCCGCCTAGTGAAATTGGCTTGGACCCAACAGCCATCCTGGATTAGCTCATGGTAAACACAAGCATCTTTGTGCCCATGTGGTGACCTTTGGCTTGGCTCCGTCTACCAACAGACATCAATTTGTTTGATTGTTAGCCTTGATGTTTGCCCACAGGAAGGATGGGGCTGGCAAGTGAGGAAGCAACTGAGCATGAGAACCATCTGAGGTCTATTCCTGGCTCTGTTACAGACTTCCTGTATGACCCAAGGCAAGCCACCAAGCATCAGCCCTCTGTGGCTCAGACATCTGCCCTGGCACAGCAGCTCAAATTCCTCAGATCAACCAACCAATCAATCAATCAATCAATCAAAAGTATTTATATACCGCTTTTAAACACAAAGTTCACAAAGTGGTTTACAGGCAAATAACAATAACAAAGTTAAATGGCTCCCTGTCCCAAAAGGGCTCACAATCTAAAAAATATAGAACATCACCCGCGACAGCCACACTGCGCAGGGGTGAACAGGGGCAATTACTCTCCCCCTGCTAAATATAAGAGGAGCACCACTTGGAAAAGTGCCTCTTGCCCAGTTAGCAGGGTTCAGATGCAGCTCTGCAGGGCTGGAATGATAGAATTGGAGGGGGAAGAGTCGAGAATGGCAGACCGCCTATGAGGGGGCACAGAAGGGGCCACCTAGCCCAGCATGATGCCTCCAACAGGGACCAGGAAGGTATTCCCAAGAAGCACAACATAAGCATAGTCTTTCTCCCAGCGTCCAGAAAGTGGGTCCATTCTTCTGCCTCCGATTGCAAAGGCTGGAGTTAGTTGTCATGGTTAATCACCATCAAAGGACCGGTCCTCCATTCATCCCCCATTCCTTTTCTCAAGTAAGCCAAGCCAGTGGCCATCATCACATTGGTTTAAGGCATGCGGTGTGAAAAAGTACTTTTTTTCGCCCATCCTGAACAACTTGTCAGTCTGTTTCATTGGATGACTCTGAGGGCACAATCCTAACCTGGAGTTAGGCCAGCACAGTTAGGCCAGCAAAGTTTGGTTGGCACAAGGAACAATGTAAAGTATGCTTGGACCACTCTTGGAATCAGAGAGGTCAGCACACAGACGTGCACCATCCTTCCTAACTCTGAGAGTGGTCCAAACGTACATTACAGTGGCCGGCCAAACTTTGCTAGCCTAACTGCCGGCCTAACTCCAGGTTAGGATTGCACCCTGAGTTCCAGCATTACGATGAGAAGAGGAAAGGTTCTCTTTATTTATTCTTCTCAGATCTTTACTGTTTTCTCACCCTTCTTTTTCTACACTAAAATAGAAACTCTTTGCAGCATTGCCATGCTTCAAAACAGCCAAAATGCCTCCTCAATTTCAACACCTGAAAATCTGAGCAGCAAAATGCAGAGAGGGTCGCCTTAGCCCTACTCTGTGTGTGTGTGTGCATGTGTGTGTGTCCAGTACACAACTGCAATTCTATGCATGTTGGCTGTCAGCTGGTTCACACATACTGTACATGTTCACCACATGATCATTTGCAACTGTGCATGTGATCCATATCATGATCCATCATGATCCATATCTTCTCAAAGGATTTCGGCCAACCACCAGGCATCAAGTGTGAAATTAACAAGCGTGTGTGACCCAAGCATAAGCCCCGTTGAAATCAATTCCTTCCACATAAGCATGTACCGAACGATGCTTGTAAGGGGGCTGTGGATTTTTTTTTTTTCCTGAGAGTGAGAAGGGCTGACTCTTAATGTTTCAGCTTTTGAAAGGTCTGGCAACCTGTGTGTGTGTGTGTGTGTGTGTGTGTGTGTGTGTGTGTGTGTGTATTCCCAAAGAAGCAATGTAGAGTTTGGTGCTGCTGTTCAGCGTTTATCTGTACGGAGAGTAGTGGCTGCTCCAGATGAGCCATCATTTGGCTGGGAATCCATTTGCGGCAGCACACAGAGCTGGAAAGCAGTTCCAGCAAATGACACCTCCAGGAGCTGCTTGGCTGCAGACCTCTCTGTGAAACAAAACACCCCTTTACAGCAGCTCAGGCACAACACTTGCCTCATACAAATAAAACACAAACAATGCCAAGCCTCCTGTCTTCTCCGCAGAGTGAGTTACGACCCTGTAATGTGGAGAGCCCTGAGCAGGCACTGTGGCTACAGTCCATGCGTAGAAGGGAGGGTGCAATGGTTCCTGGTGTCAGGCAAGCATCCGTGTGCCAGGCCGTAGCATGGCAGCCCAAGGTCCTCCACTCCTTGCATTGGGGCATCTGCAGGCCCTGTGTGCCTGCAGGGATAACTACATTGTGTTTGTTGGCCCTTTAAATATAGAAAGAGGGAACACTTACAGCGGCACATGTTCAGTTAAGTCTGATTTGTTTTACAATGTTGCATTATAATGAATGATGGTATAGGTATATATCGGGTTTGTTAAATTAAATGTCTTCAGAGGTGGTCCTTGGTGTGTGTGTGGGGGGGGGGTTGTTATCATGTATAGTAGCCACCTAACCTTGTGGCTGCTGCTACATCTTCTGGCAGTTAGGGTGCAATCCTAGCCTGGAGTTAGGCGGCACCGTTAGGCCAGCCAAGTTTGACGGCACAAGGGCCACCGTAAAGCACATTTGGACCACTCTCAGAGTCAGGGAGGATGGCGCATGTCTGTATGGTGGCCTCTCTGACTGAGAGTGGTCCAAACGTATTTTACGGTGTCCCTTGTGGCAGCAAAACCTTGCTGCCCTAGCTCCAGGTTAGGACTGCACCCTTAATTCCATACATCAGTGGTTCTCAAACTTTTTAGACAGGGACCCACTTTTTAGAATGGCAAACATGTCAGGACCCACTGGAAGTGATGTCATTAACCTGGAAGTGAAGTCATAGCAGAAAGTGACATCATCAAGGAGGAAGCACTGGCATTGTGACCTAAACAAATGACACTGTGGAGCACAGGCTCCTCTAAGCTAGGAGGGTGCTAAGCTAGGAGGGCGCATGACTGCCCCCGGGCTCTGCCCGGTGGCTTCTGGGTTCTCTCTGAAGGCAGAGCGCTGCTGGCTTCGCACACCCTATTCTGGCTTCTGTGGAGGCTCTAAGCCAACAGTGCCCCGTCCTCTGGGGAGAACCCAGAGGAGTGATGTCACTGCCCCAGGCGCCAGGGCAAAACATTACATCCTGGTTAGAGGAACATAATGTGTGGGTGGTCCTTTACTGGGAGCCTTGACATTGCACTTAAGGGAAAGTGTGGTGCCAGCTCAGCTACTTTAGATACCGTTACTTTAGCCCAGCTTTACTCCAGATACCTTGCAGATTCCTCAGCCACTAAGGCTGACATGACATTCTGCCCTGATTTCTAAATTTGGACCTTAACCATCCATCCTAAAATGAAAAGGCCTATGCAATGTCAACACCAACTGAATGTCCACAGCTTAAGAGGGAAGAAACAATGGCACTTCACATCAAGTGGCTCCCATAAACAAATGGTATCAATGGGATTTTAAAAAGCCAAGATGTTTAGCAATATTGGCTATGCCACACTTGGCTTCAGCCCATGTCTTTATTTTATTTGCAATTAAGTATGGCTCAATATTTCCCATGTGTTCAGTGACTGGAATGTGTTTTCGATGAGTAATGTAATTTGCTATATGAAATAAAAAGATTAATTACAAATGGTAAGGTGATACCATTAAATATTAACCTGTGCATTCAGAATTTTGTATCCTGCATTTCCGTGTCTTAAATCCAATGGTGGCACCTGCATTTGAGAGGCCAGACGTGTGCCACCCTCCCTGACTCCGAGAGTGGTCCAAATGCCCTTTACGGTGGCCCTTGTGCCAAGCCAAGATTTGCCAGCCTAACTCCAGGTTAAATTGCACCCTAAAATAAATCCTTTTATGGCACTTTTCCATCCACATCTCCCACTTCCTTTCCCTGCTGAATTACATAGCTGTGCCATTGGCCACTTCACCGGGTCCCTGGCTGCACATGAATTGTCCTTCCTCTGTGTGTATACATTACACGAGTTTTAAAAAAGCATGCGTGCAACAGTTGTTTGCCCACCATTATGATCTTCTTATGTTCTGTAATGCTGCATAAAGAAAATATGCCACAGATTAGTCAACCCAAAAGATCGTTACCCAAAAGATAGCAAACTTGGGTAGTGCTGCCCCAGGAACGTTGGACCTCTCAGGGAAATGAGGACCATCCAAATGTGTGCAAGGAAATTCAAGTTGGAAGAAACTTGCTTGAGACTTTCCCCCTTATTCATTTCAGCTATAATACTGTCCTGCTTTCCACACTTAGCCCAAAAGTGTTGACAACTCCCAGCTCACGCACCATCACTCCAGAGCATCATGTAATTTGGTTTGCTGGCAGATGCTGCAGTAATAAGGCAGGAACCCTCAGGAGGGGTGTGTGTGTGTGTGTGTGTGTGTGTGTGTGTGTGTGTGAGAGAGAGAGAGAGAGAGAGAGAGAGAGACAGAGAGAGAGTTCTCCTTTGAGTGTGATCAGATAAACAATGTCACAGCAACCTCTCATGGTGAAATATGCATGTTCTAAAAAGGCAGAACACAACAAGGAACATTTTCCTTTTTTGGAGCTCTCCCTCATAGCCTCAGCTCAGAAGCAGGGAGGGGGTCCTACACACTGGAGTTGTCATCCTTGTACACTGGCCTGTACCAGTGTACAGGTACTAAAGAGTCAAAGCAGAAAATAGAGGCAATGCCAGTAAAAATAAAAGGGTGGGCAAAGAAGGGACAAGGGATATTGTGTAATGTGTGTGTGTGTGTGTGCGTGTGGAATACCTGCCCCATGATATTTTTGGTGCAGAATGTGCTGAATAGGAACAGCCAATCTCAGGATTTTTTCTAGAGTGAATTATGTCAACAAGAAATTATCTTAAGGGAGAGCGAAGAGGCCCAGCAATCTCCTTGATACTGTTCGGTCTTCACTTTTTCAGATTCTTACTTGATGGTTTATACCTTGATTTCTTCTGTAATTTGAAAAAACAGTTGCAGACCTACCCCTGGGCAAGGGGGAGGCCAAAGCCCCAGGTGGCAACGGGGAAGTTTGCATCACCACGAGGCACATGGTTTTGGCCCTCCCGCCTACCCCTGCCTCTGTATGGCTCCAAAATGGAGTTTTTCGGTGGGGGGGCAGGGTGGAGCGGGGAACGAGTGGAGGGGGCAGATCTCCTCCTCTGTCCCCAGGCGGGCCATTTGCTGGGTCCGCAGTTGTTGAAAAATATATAGAATACCCTCCAGCACCACCCCTGGTATCTGCAGAGGATATACAAAAACACGGATAGTGGTGAGCCCAATACGTACTGTAGCACCACAAGACATGAGTCCTGAGCGCAAAAGGAATGCTAGAGAGGTGACAGCAAGAATACTAACAAGTAGTGGCCAACAAAGGAAGGATTTTTTTAAACGGAGGCAGACAGTGAGAATGCTAGACTTTATAGCCATTAGAGAAACGCTAGAGGTGGCAACAGCGAGAACACTAACAGGAACTGGAGTCTAGTATTTTCACTGTCGGCCTGCTTTCTCTGCTGTCCACTTCCTGTTAGCAATCTCCCTGTCACCTCATCTAATGCAGTGATTCTCAGCATTGGGACCCACCTAGAAAGTTTCACTATACCCGCCACTCAAGCCTCTGGGGCTATAATGGTGATTGGGCAGCAGTGCTCTCCCCAAGTAGCAGGTGGTTCAACTCTTCATGCCCACTGACAAGGCAGATTAGGCTGTTTTGTGACCCACCAGAAATTGGGTCATGAGCCATTGGAGACCGACAGTTTGGGAACCACTGGCCATTTTCTTTTATGTTCCCTGAGCTTTGCCTGACATTGCTGAAGTCTATGAGCCTTTGTCAACCAGCCACCTGGCTGCCTGCAGTATCGAACTATTATTTACCGTCACCAATTGGCAGTTAGCAGCCACCCCAGCCAGTAGATGGAACACACCAGGTAACTTGGAAGCCACTCTCCGCATCACGCAAAATTGCTGTGAAAAGGCAAAGGAAAGGTAGGTCTTCCCCTATCACACCTTGTCACTGCACTTAGTATACACTTCTATAATACTGCTTGGGAGGGACATGTTTCCTCTGTTCAGTCATTGCAACCTTTACTAAAGCTCTTAAAGTAGAGGGAAAAAAGATGAGCAGAGTATTCAGGAAACAATGTCCCCTTAGCAACCACTTTCACTTAGGCTGTGGAACACTGTCTGCCCTCGTAGCTGGTATCCATGGAACATTATCCCCCTAGCAACCATTTTTTTCCCCACTAGGAGCAAAAATACATCTTTTTCCAGGCTGCTGAATGTCTGATTACAGGTTAACCAGGGAAGTATGCCATCTTGTTTGCGCTATGGGCTACGTCAGTGATTCTCAAACTTTTTAACACTGGGACCCCCTTTTTGAATGATAGTCTGTCCAGGACCCACCAGAAGTGATGTCATAGCCAGAAGTGCCGTCATTGTGAGGCCAGAGCCTTCTGCTTTCCTAAGAATGCAGCAATACGTTGGGTTATTTCTCAGCCACTTTCCAATAGTAAAGTGAATCAGAAAGAAAAAAGCCCACCTTGACACAAGCAAAACAACCATACAGCCCTCCCCCTTTCCAGCATCCTATCTTCCTCTATTCTCAATATGGCTGCATTAGGTGCTTTGTGACCCACCTGAAATGGGCTTTCATTTCACCTACTGGTGGGTGCAGACCCACAGTTTGGGAACCATTGGGCTAGGAGATTCTAGATGTATTAGTTGTTGTGAAACTTGGATGCATCCCTTGGCTACTTGATAGTTCGCTACATGTCACATTCATCACATAAAAAGCAAATAGCTTCCAAAATTTTCTTTATCAAAATTTATTCTTGAATTTTGGAGCTACAAATACTTTAGCTGTGTTTCCAACATAGAACCAATAACTTAGGAATCTTCCATTTTTGTGTAGTGGGTCCTGTGATTGTGCAGTTTGCTACAGCTTTTAGTTCATTTGCCTTTCTCACACACACACAAAGCCAATGCACAGGGTCACATTTTAAAAAATCCCATTAGACAATCGTGATGTGGCTGTGAGTACTGTTATATCAAGAGTCCTTTGTCCATACAGAGTCTTTCTGTGCAGTGTTTTGGTAATGTGCACAAATGTTCCTGGGTGTTAGTAAAATGCTGCACACTGATATTACTTTTTTGCGGTTTTTGGGAAGCATGCATGTGCCTCAATAAGGTCTAGGGGAACAACATTCAAATGAACTTGGGGCAGTGGTGTCATCCTGGCGGAACGGCCCGGTACGCCGTTCCGCCAGTTCCACGGATGGGCCCGGGCCGCGCCGCCTCTCGAGGAAGGGCGAGCTGCTCCTGGGCCCGCCCACCCTCCTGCGCATCCAAATCGCTCTGAAATGGAGCGATTCGAGGCGCAGGGAGGCGCAGGGAGGCGTGGCTGCCCTCCGCCATAGGGGCGGAGGGCTGCCAATCATCCGGGCGTTCCGGCTCCTGGTGCGCCCGGATGACGTCTCTGACTTGGGGCCCAATCCTAGCAGCTCTGTTGGGCCAAACACTAGCAGCAGTGTCAGCCCAAGGTTGGCTGACACAAGAGTGGCTCTTGGCAGAGGGCAGGCAGGAGGGAGGCTGGAAGAGATGCTGGCCTGGGGAGGGGGGCAGGGCTTGGATGCGGGCATTGGTACTTACACATGCATGATCAAACAGGTTATTGGTTCATAGGTGACCAAAACTGCACGCCAGGTTTTAAGTGAGAGCTGAAGCAAATATTTGCAAATATTAAAAACTTGCCAAAACAGTTTCAACAGCATCACGACTCAAGGCTGAATATTTACTTTGGAGTCCAAGACTCGAAATCGCAGTTTGACTATGACATTTGAGAGCTTCAGCCTTGTTGGCCCTTCCTGACGGTACCATCTCATGAGCCATCAGTGCCGCAATTCTAAACACTGTAGGGCGCCTTCTATACAATGCCATCAAGCACTAAATCTTAATACATGCCAATTTGCAAATGCACCATTGCTCATCAAATTGTGTAACATAATATATGGATATCAAGTTCCGAATACAGGAAATATCCAGAAAATATTTGAGATTTGTTTTTTTTTATCTATTAGACATTTCAATTCCAAAATGGAAATGCTCAAGCCACCTTACATCAAGTACACAATCAAACAATACATCAATTAACAGCCCCATCTTAAGGGACGTTTACACTACCAGAACAAGCGGTCAGGTAGTGCAAACCCCTTCTGGCTGTCAGAAAAGTGACAGCACTGACAATTGAAGCCTGGCTACTGTGGCAAGGAGCTGGGCCCATATAACGATGGACTGGGGTACCTGCCACAATTGCAGGACAGGCCGTGCAGGGCTGAATGGAGAGGGGAGGGGAGGGGGAGCGAGTGGATCAGCCCCAGGAAGGGAGTAGGTTTGGTGGCGCCAGCCCCCGCTGAATCCTAACCCCCTTCCCAGGCCTGACCCACCTTCATGGGTCAAGGCAGAATTGCACTAGCTATAGAGCAGGCACAGGTCCAAGTTTACCCATAGCAGCTGCTGGGGCTTACCCTGGGGCAAATGTAAGGAACAAATGTTTCCTTACTCCGAGGAGATCTCCACAAGCCAAAACTCTCCCACGGGCTACAGCAGAAGCCGTGTTGGTGCTGCCTCATTGCTGTGCGGGAGTTACATAGGATTGGGCTGTAAAAGTTAACTATGAATTCTCTGCTCAGCTATGTGTAAAGCAAAAGCACCCGATTAAGCCCAATGCTGGTAGGTGCAAATCAAATTTCACATTGGCTTCCGATTCGAGAGTTATTATTGCCGCAAAATGCAATATGTCCTTTATGTCTTTCCTTTCCAGGCAGGTAGGATACCTCCAAACTCAATAGAAATGCAAAGTCCTGGATCTTTAGCCATCAATGAGCATCAGAAACAGCATCACCTCCTATCGTTGTTAACAGGATGTGATGGGCCAGAGAGGAAATGGAAATGTGACGGCTGCTAAGCTGCCTCTCACTCATGAATCCATTGCGGAGAAGAAATCCATGGGATAAAGTTTTAATACCATTTCTCCCCACTCTGGCTCCAGTATTGGAAGCAAGCCGGGCAGGGAGTCAGCTGCTTAAAGCAGCTGCACACAGTGAGGTAAGGGGAAGGAGGGCATCAGGTTCTGCTCCTCTCCCCCACTTGGTGTAGGCAGTAGTGCTATCCAGCCGGTACGCTGGGCGGGACTTACGTTTGATTGGCAGTCCGCCCGTTGCATCACGCCGCGTTCCGCCACTTTCCCGCACGTCCTGGCGGAATGCAGCGTGATGCAACGGGTGGACTGCCAATCAAACGTTAAGTCCCGCCCAGCGTACCGGCTGGATAGCACTACTGGGTGTAGGTCTCCAAACCGTTCACTATGAAGGCCACATACTTTACATATGTTCGGGAATGGGAAAATCTGCTTTGTATAAATAAGCGCGCAATCCTAACCTGGAGTTCGGCTGGCACAGTTAGGCCAGCAAAGTTTGGCCGGCACAAGGGACACCGTAAAGTGCATTTGGACCATTCTTGGGAGTCAGGGGGGATGGCGTACGTCTGTGTGCTGGCCTCTCTGACTCCGAGAGTGGTCCAAGCATACTTTACAGTGTCCCTCATGCTGGCCTAACTTGTGCTGGCCTAGCTCCAGGTTAGGATTTCACCCTAAATAAGTAGATAAAATTTAAATGAATGAATAAGTTTTATTTGGACCTTTTTGGGTAATCAGCATAATATGATTTTACTCCCCTCCTCCTGAGAAGGGGGTTAGGATTTGGCCCTCAAACCTACACGCTTCTCAGTTTCCATCTGCTCTCTTCCCCACCCCTGTTGCCACCTTGTTCTGCCCATCCCTTCTCTCCTTCTCACCCCCTGCACAAACCTACCAGGGCTGGCAGGTGTCTGAGGCACAAAGCTGGCCACTTGCCACTTGTGACCAGGATGCGCACTCCAGCACGTTGCCTTTTACAACAACCAGAAAGTGCCTAACATTTCCAGAATGCTCGTTCCAGCAGCACTAGGCGACCATGGGATGGGACCAGTGGTGTCTCTACAGGGAGGGCAGAGCTCTAAGTTTTGCAGGAAGCCTTACCTTGCAGTAGAAATCACTCCTTTCCTGCACCGTTTTAGCCAATCCTCACAGGGAAAAGCAACATCTTGGCGTTGCTTACTGGCTACAGCACCAAGGGTGAGGAGGGATTTACATGACAGCAGCGGCGTCATGCAGCCAGAACGCTGGGCGGGAGGACGGCGAAACAGAGCGGTACGCAACAGGCGGGCTGTCGCTCACCTGGTCCTCCTGCCCAGCGTTTCAGCTGCATGATGCCGCTGCATGACAGGGTAAGGCTCCTTGCAAAACTTAGAGCTCTGCTCTCCCTGTAGAGACACCACTGGATGGGACCTTTAGCCTCAGCTTTCCATTTGGGAATAATTGTGCTAAATTACCTTACGGAGCTGTTGTAAAGATAAATACTAAGATAGTTGTGCAAACTCTTAAAACAAAAAGCACATTCTAAGCACATTCTAAGCATGCTACGTTTGCCCCCATTCAAGGTAAGGTCCCCGTTCTAATTTTGACTCTGGACTTGCATCTTCGTGCATGCAATTCACAATGTGTGTAAAAACAGGAAAAAAAATTGCTTGCCTGTGTGATTGTATCATTTGTTCTTGTAGGTATTTATACCCTGCCCTTCAAGCCCCCGCCCCTCCTTTCAATCAGGCAGGTTTACAACATGTTAAAAACAATAATTGCGCAGCAGGGATGTGGCTGGTGTGCTGTGTAGGTGTGTCGGGGAGAGAGCTGGGCCAGCTCTCCTCCTGCCATCCAAGCTGTCCAGTCACATGGACCAGCTGAAAAAGTTCCGAGAGCTTTCTGATGTGCTGCCTGTTGCCATGGCAACCTCCCTTGCAGCATCGCGGGGCTGGCTGGCTGGCTGGCCCGGCCAGCAGTGTGTCTGTCTCACTTTTATCAAGCTGGCTGTGTGGGGAAAGGAAAGTGCATGGAGAGGGGTGTGAGAGCTGCAACAACTTTGGTCTCCCAGGCATGCATTGGCAAGGCTGCCAATCGGGACAACCCAGAGGACACAGGTTCTGCTTTGCTTCGGTGCAAACCCTTCACAAACTGGAAATTGTTCAGCTGCATTAAGTAGCAGCAAGCAACCGCTACAGCCCTGAGGCTGGATGAAGAGAAAAGGGAGCTCAGTGGTGCATCTGAATATAAATAAAGCTGTTGGGAATGCAGCACTTCTACCTGGGGAGGGGGAATTCTCTGAATGCACAAGACAGAAGGTCACCATTTCCCCCAAGAATCAGAATTCATGTGCGAATACTGATCACGTTACTGTGTAAGGGCAGAGCAAAGGATGCAGAGAAACACCATGATACACATTCTTCAACCAGCCAGCAATAGTCTAGAACAGTGGTTCCCAAACTGTGAGTCGGGACCCACCAGTGGGTCGCGAGCTGATTTCAGGTGGGTCATGAAGCACCTAGGGCAGCCATATTGAAAATATGGGCAGATGGGATACTGGAAAGGGGGAAGGGCTGTGTGGTTGTTTTGCTTGTGTCAAGGTTGGAAATAAGCTTTTGTCTTCCTTTCTGATTCACTTTGCTATTGGAAAATGACTGAGAAATAACCCAACTTCTTGCTGCATTCTCAGAAAAGCAGCAGGCTCTGGGGTCACAATGACGGCACTTCCAGCTATGAAATCACTTCTGGTGGGTCCCGGACAGATTGGGATTCTAAAAAGTGGGTCCTGAAGCTGACAATTTGAGAACCTCTGTCTTAGCCTATTATGGGCCAGTCTCTGCTCCTCCCACGGAGAGTTGTAGTTCAGCCCTCCCCTCCCCTTCACATGGCTCAGCTCAGTCAGCCCCTCCCTTCAGCCCTCTCCTCTCCTACACCACAGGGATGGGTGCTCCCCACCAAACTCTTACCTGAGGCGTCCGCTTCAGTTGGCCTTATGGGCAATAATGGGCCAGCCCTGAGCACAGAGCCTAGCAGAGGCCTGATGAAGGGAACTATCTGGATGCTCATTCCAAAACCTCTCCCTGCCAAACTCTTTGCAACCAAAAACTGGGCTGCCTCTGCTTTGATCTTAATCATTCTAATGGGGCCTTTGGAAACTTCGCCTTTGCTAATGACCCGAGCAGGTAAGATCAAATGGGGAAACGGCCTGGCTGCTGTGGAAATGCTTTTATTGCCCAACTCCGAAGCCAGGAGGAGGATGCAGAGATCAGCGGAACAAGACCAGCCGCAGAGTAAATGGTAATTAGGCTTGTTTGAAAACATCGCCAGGGCCAGATGTATTAATGATATCCATGACATGGGGAAATGGGGAGGAGGAGATCAAGGAGGGCTGAGAGGGGGGGGAGCCAGTAGAAGGAATGCGTTGCCAACACGGTGCTTGCTACTCAGCAAAATAAGGGTGTGGACTGTATTTAAGGGCTGTTACAGTCTGTCCTGCATGCACCTGCTCTCATGCACATATCTGAGTCCCTCCTCATCCATCAATGTTGTTGCACTGCTTTCCAGGGCACCGTTTACATGGGCTGCTTTCCAGCGTGTCTGAAGAGGAGACACCGTTGGACAGCAGTAGAGTCAATAGGCATCAAAGAGAGTCAAAAGGCATCAAGGATGCAGAGCCATGATACCGGCAGCTCTGGGGCAAACTCCTGCACTGCCCACCACCTATCTGCAGTGATGGACAACAATGGGTGGAGGTGGTGGCTGCTCCTACCTGCCTGTTGGCCAATGGGGAGAATTCTTGCAGGGCCTCATGGGAGAATGTCACTGGGGAGTTGAGAAGGTGTCTAAGAGAGCAATCCTAACCTGGAGTTTAGCCGGTGTGGTTACACTTGGAGGGTGCAATCCTAACCTGGAGTTAGGCCGGCACAGTTAGGCCAGCTAAGTTTGGCCGGCACAAGGGTCACCATAAAGCGCCTTTGGACCACTCTCAGAGTCAGGGAGGATGGCACACGTCTGTGTGCTGGTCTCTCCAAGAGTGGTCCAAACATACTTCATGGTTGGCCAAACTTTGCTAGCCTAACTCCAGGATAGTATTGCGCTTTAAGGGACTTGTGCAAGGAACCTTCCTCCCACCCTCACCACTGGCCTGTATGAGCATCCCTTCAATGACAGGGGGACCTCCGGGAGGGTGTTCCCACCTGTAGTTGAGGGTCCCACACAGTGGCAGAACACGTTCTCAGCTGATTTGCACCACCACTGCCATGAGTCTGGGGGATTTCAGGAGGCTGGACCAAGCCAGGTGAGCATTCTGATGGGTGTGGATTTTCAGCCAGGACCCAACATTGTTAAGCCCAGATGCCAGCCCTGTAAGGATGCCTCCAACCTTCAGGCGCCCCCCTCTTAAGTGATGGCAAGTATTGCTCGCTGGTACTGTTCTTGCCACCCTTGAGTAGATTGTTTTGTTTCATGAGTTTGATGTTCTGTTATTTTTGTATTAGTGGGTTGGGAGCCATCTTGGGCTGCCCCAGGCATGAAAGGCAGGGTGAAAATGTTCTAAAATAAATAAATAGCTGGATAAAAGCGGCATCAGCCCTTCCAAAACAGGAAACCAGGCTGGCCCGACTACATCAAGGATGCTTGCAGGATGAGCCAACACGTTTTGGCAGAGAATAGCCTGGAGTCCTCCTTCTTTGCACAAACTCCTGAATGAATTGTGGAACTTGGAGGAAATTCAGCAAATCTATTCCAGCACAGCCCCCCCCCCCCCCGCCGCCGCCTCATGCTGCTGTGGCCTTTCAGGCCATGTCCCGCCCAGCTCCTCCCTGTTGATGTGGCTGCCCTCGGGGGCTGCATCGAGCAGGTAGTCCTGGAGGGCAGGCAACTATGGCAGCAGACAGCTGATGTGGGACACACAGGCCGGACCCAGCTCCTGCAGGCTCTGAGCATGGTTGCATGGTGGCAGGAGGACAGTCCTTTGGCCGTGGCACTGGGCTGTGAAGACGCCATTTATCAGAGAGTAGGAGCCAGTGCCTCACCTCGGGAACAGCACTGCCTCTTGAGCATCGGGGCCAAGGGGACTGCCTGAGGGTGCAGAGCAGGGTGGGGGCCATGAGCACAGCCATTCATGACAATGCCTGCTGGGGGGGGGAATCCCTGATGCCTTTGACCATGGCCATGATGCCAAACCTCCCATGATTTTCCTTGCCCGTTCCCCTCCTCTTCCCGCCCTCCCATGTCCCACACATGAATCTCATGTGCAGCCTCACCATGGTATGGGGTGGGAACATTTGCTGCAGGTGGCTTGGTTGTGTGCCAAGCTGTGCGTAGGCGTCGGCATCTGCCAAGGTGTTTCTGCCAAGCGCTGCCATCCTGTGCTGCCGGTAGGCTTCCCTGCAGCAAGTGGCAGAGGCACAGGCATCTTGGGGGGGGGGGTGAGGCAGGGTGGGCCATCTTGTTCTTGTGCGATGGAACATCTATATGCATGTGGGCTCAGAGGTGCTTTTGTGCAGTAGCTCACCAGCCTCTGTGTACCTGCAGCCCAGTCACTATGCCACGTTGGCTCTTGCAGATATCTACTGGAGATGGTGGTCATTTGGTTCGCTTACATGCACCGGAGGGTTGTGCCACATTCTCTGTGCATGTGATGCAGTGCCATTCCCTGCATTGTGTGTGGTGGCTGCTGCATGTACGTCCATTCAGCATTGATGTGGCACTTGAATAGGCGGCCAGTTCTGTACCAGAGGTCTGCAGAGAAGTCAGTGTTTAGGTCTTGCTAGCCCAGCGCTAAAGTGCCACAAAAGGACAGGCTGCACCTGGGCAGAAACACCAACCCGTAAGCTGGGGAGCCAGGGTAGAAGTATAAAACATCATTAACATTATAAATTTACAGCATGTAAAATTATACATTTAGAAAACAATAAACAGAGTCCGCAGCATAAAAGCACACACAAGCAACCATAAAGCAGCAAGAAACTGCCCGTAAAATCAGCAGCATGAAATGCATCATAAAAACACAATGTGCAATAAAGGTCAGTGCAGGCCAGATGCAACAAGGGCAGCAATAAAAGTGGGGATATAGGCAGCATACAGCAATAGCCCCATGCGAGTCCCAACATAGCTTCCCACCCACCCTAATGCCTATTGAAATAGACAAGTTTTTAACCCCTACGGAATGCCACTAGGGAAGGGGCAGCTCTTAAATCACTACATGTAGAGAACTACATGCCTGTGATGCCACCGCAGAGAAGGCTCTGCCTCTTGTCACTGCCCCACGAGCTTCTGTCGGGGATGGCATATGTAGAGGGGCCTTCTCAGGAGATCTCAAGGGACAGATCAAACTACAGTTGTATCTTGTTAACCACTGGGGGTTTGTTCTGGAACCTGCAGCGGATACCAAAATCAGTGGGGAAACAGCTTCAAAGACCCACTTCCAGATTTTTTGCTCCTCCATTGTCACCCTGGAATGAACTGGTATAGATGCTATACCACATTCAGCCACTAGATGGGGTGAATAATGGAAGGTAGGAAGGTAATAAATGGGATTTTGTCCCCTTTTTTCCTTCTTACAAGGCATTTAAAGGTGGAGTTAATCAGTAGTGAGTCAGATCAGTGGATACAGAGGTCCCACTATACGGGAGAAGAGTTGCCCTCCAGTTGCCCTCAATGTAAGCCGTAAAGCATTTTAGAGCAGTGGTCCCCAAATTGTGGGTCAGGACCCATCAGTGAGTCACAATCCAATTTCAGGTGGGTTGAGAAGTATTTAGAGCAGCCATATTGAAAATATGGGAAGACACTGGAAAGGGGGAGGGCTATGGGGTTGTTTTGCTTGTGTCAAGGTTGTAAATAGGCTTTTTTTTCTTTCTGATTCACTTCGTTTTTGAAAAATGTCTGAAAAATAACCCAACTTATTGCTGCATTCTCAGGAAAGCAGCAGGTTCTGGCATCACAATGACGGCACTGCCAGCCATGACCACTTCTGGTGGGTCTTGGACAGATGGTCCAAGAGGGCCTTCGGGCGGAAAGGCGGGGTAAAAATTCAATAAATAATAATAATAATAATGGTCATTCTAAAAAGTGGGTCCTGGTGCTAAAAAAGTTTGGAAACCATTGCTTTATAGGTCAAAACCAGCAGCTTGAATTGGGGGACAGGACAAGTCCCTGAGGCATCCCAAGCACCACAGCTAGGGTGCCAAAAAGGTACCCCAGCACCACTTTCTGATATCTGAGATCACACACACACACACACACACACACAGAGAGAGAGAGAGAGAGAGAGAGAGAGAGAGAGAGAGAGAGAGAGA